>KQ435763.1:295796-327233 GCA_001276565.1 Melipona quadrifasciata | reverse complement strand
TATATATATATATAAAAATGTGTTTTTATATACATATTTAATTAAGGTAGACAATTACTACATATATTATACATTTCATGTAGCATCTATTATACATATAACATTATAATACTCGTTATTCATTATCTAGTACAAATACAGATTGCTAAACGATATAACGAAAATAATCCGAGGAACATTTCTGGGACCGCTTTATGATGCACCGGTTAAACATTTCAAAGTAAGTCAGTCATCAAATTGGATCAAAGTGAGTCATATAAATTTTAGTTTCGTGTATTTATAAAAAAATCATTATTTTACGTGTAATTCAAAGCATCCGTTATAGGTATTAACCGGTAAAGAATATAAAACTGGTAAATACATGGTATTTGCAACTAATAAGGAAATAGGTCTTCAAATACTTCCTTTTGATGGGAATCCTTACAAGATTTTAGGAATGATAGGACATCCATATAAGGTAAACAGCATCTTACTTGTATTGTAATAAAAAATTGTAATTTTAATTAAATCAGTAGCTGAAAAATTTCTATTAATAAGAGCTTATTTTTTCTGAAATTGATGTATTATCCACATGTATGTACATACTCGTATATGCAGAGTATCCCACATTTAAATACATTAAGAATATACGTATGTGTTCAGTTTGTAATTGTAACAAGTATGAAAAATATATTTGATTTTATTCACGGAATGACCACGTATGTTACAATTACAAAACTCTCTGTACACGTACGTCTAAAATATTCCAATGCATGAAATTTTTCTTTTACTAGATCACCAACATTTGCCTTAGTTATGATGGAAATATTTTATTTACTTCTGGTTACAATGATCTCTGCGTACTGATGTGGAAAATAAAACGCAGGTATTTCTCAACATACTCACCATACTCAGAAATTCTTCTTTATGCAGTAATTAATTAAGATTAATTAAGTAATTAATCTTAACTAAGTAACTTAATTAATTACTTAATTAATTAATTAATTTAAAAAAACATTGCTTTCTTTGATATATCTGTTAACCGCTTGAAAAATAGACGTGTAATATATATGATAATAGGCCAATTTTTCTGTTGTAAAAATATTTCGTAAATATATTCTTCTTTCTCATCACTTTTTTTGCTATATTAGATATTATGCATTATTTTATATTGTTGTTATTCTATATTTTATTTTACTATGCTTCGCAATTAGGTCTGTTGATGTATTAGCACACTTTGGAGGCGAAGGTCTTGCACCATATTATTGTTTGATAGATGGTGGCGAAAAAGGCTGGCTCATCAATGAAATAAAAGATCTATTTTATTATGCTCAAATCTTGCATCAAGGTGAGAATGTAATAGCTCCCAGAGTAATATCTGACACAGTGAGCACCAAAGAAGTACCAAATCTCATGCGCGCTGTTGGATATTATCCTAGCAACGAGGAAGTAATAATTTTACTTCTTTTTTTAAATCGAAACCTCGATTTCCAATCCACACGTTATCAAAAGATTAATTAATCCATCTGTCATAACATAAAGTCATTGAATGTTTTAGATAGAAATTCTTATGGGTGAGATGTCGTACAGAGATTACGCGGAGACCGGCCACATAATCGAAGAAATTAAATTCGAGGATTTCGTCAAATTTTATATAAACCACCGTCCAGCTTTTGGGATTTCCCTGCATCAAATACAAGAAGCTTTTCAAACTTTTGCAAATCCAAATCAGATCTCTTCTCAGCAAGAAGAAAACCCAGTATTAACTCGGGAACAATTTGTGAAAATATTATTTGGAGAACATCCTGATGAATTTTCAATGGAAAATGCTGTACCCTTTGGTTGGTTTATGTATTTCTCTTGAAAAACCTACAATATCATTAAGGAGTTGCTTGTATTTCAATCCTATATTGAAATGCATTTTTATTTCGGCATTGAATACATTTTTTTTTTTTTAGGAGAACCATTAACGATTCAAGAGGCATTTACATATATGAAGTTTCTCATTGGTTTTGAGAAGAATTTAAATGAAACGTACAATCAACGCAATGAAAGGAAATCCATTGACTTCTCTTTCCTGCCAGAGGTACATTTAAGAATTAAACGTGCATTTTTCACCAAAAGAAATTAATTGCACGAAATACTTCATACTGATCAGATTCGTAGGAAAACAATGTTTTAAATTAAAAATGAAAAATATTTTTTTTATCATTTGTGTATCGTAGTTTAATATTTTTGTACTCACAAATGATAAATTACCAACAACTAACTTTGTTGTTATTTCTATTGCTTTTACGTTTAAATTTTCGATTTAAGATTTAAATTTAATCAACTTTCGATAATTAGAGAAAATTTTAAATATTTTGAGTTTATTTTTGAGTGTTTTTTGAATAAATGAAACTAAACTCTTTGGAACAAGTAACCTTGTTAATGATGCGTAATCAACGAAATAGAGTGTAGGTATAGTGAAATATAGCTATGGAAATGTCGAATAAATTAGTATGAAGAGAAAAACAAATGAAAATCATCACTTAGGCTCGCCGAAAGTAATGTATTATTATTTTTATAATACAGAGGATATCTTACAAAGATTTCATCGCGGACATCATGGGTATTGAATTGCCAGAGGAAACGAGGGCTGACGATAATTAATTAATCTGTCATTATTTGTATTTCTGGCACATTAACGTTGATTATTATTATCATACTAATATTATTACCATTACAATGTACTGCAAGTTTCTATTAAACATGTACATTAACGCATATGTCGTTTCTTCCTTTAAAGCGTTAAAATAAAAATGAACGTTTCAGCGATTGACAGACTCGATCATAAGATTTTTGTTGAATAATGAAATCGGTCGAAGGACAAAGATAAATTCAGTCTGTGAAAACGGATGTTCCTCCTTTAACTGTGACCGATGATCATTTATTTCTTCTTATATTCTTGTAGGTTAAATTACGGCTGATTTCATGTATGTAATAAAACAATTTCAATGTAATTATCAATAATAATATTATTAGTAATATAAATAGTAAACTTAATATTTCTTGACAAACGGAATTGTTTCTTTTTCGATTAGATACACATACGTATAATCGTTACACCGATTCTCCACTCGCATTTCATCGCACACTTGCATTTCACTGGATTTTGATGAACTAGAAGATATTACAGGAAAGGACAGATGGAAAGAAATTTTCAGGCGTTTTACTGGACTGATTTAAACAAACTGCTTACTGCTGTAGAATCACCTGGAAAATGTTTGCCGTCAGAAGAGCTATCATGAAAAAAGAAACAACTAAGAACTAGACTAGAAAAATGATAAAAGATCCGCTAGTTAATTCGTTTATTTATTCTAAAACATGAAGCACAACGGAACGATAGAAAAAAATTCAATCAAAGGAATTTTAATTTCCGCGGTAGGTACATTAGTAAAAATAGGGGGGGAAATGAGCGAGAGAGATAAACAAAATTTGAACGTGTAGCGTAATTGAGAAAATTTAAAAAATTCAAGCCATGAGAAACATAAGAAAATGAAAAATAAAGAAAACAGAGGAAAAAAATAGAAGAAAGGAACAAAATGATAATGACGATGATGATGATGACGACGATAACGATGGCGATGGCGATGGCGATGGCGATGGTGATGGTGATGGTGATGGTGATGGTGATGGCGATGGCGATGGCGATGGTGATGGCGATGGCGATGGCGATAGCGATGGTTTAAGCGAGAATAATTCGGGTATATTTCCGGAGAAGATTAGAAACAAAATGATGGTCGAAAAAAAGAAAATGCGATCATCTAATGTGGACACAGACACCGCCAGCAGTGCCGACAGTCGTATCAACCGCGATTATCGCAATTTTGAATTAATGAGAACACAGCCCTCCCCTCTCATGCTAGGCTTTGAGAATTTTTCGTTCTACGACGTAGCCTAGAATTTCGCTTTAGAACGCTATTACTTGCCTATTCGGTTACACTAAATTTATACATCGCGCACTTTTTGTCATTTAAAAGAAGTACAAACAAATGTACACAAAAAACCTTACTTCCTTGTTATAAACTCTAAGGTGTATTTACAGTTATATACAAACGTTTTTTTTTTCTTCTTTTTTCTTTTTCATTATCGTATTGTATTTTTAAGAAAAATATCAACGTGGAACAGTGTATCGATTCGTTTGTTTACGAAGAAGAAAGAAAGAAAATGTTGGGAATAGAGAGAGATGTACATTCAATTCTCTCTGCGTCTCTCTTTTACCATTGTCTGTTAATTCATGTTTAAACAGTATAATTCAACACTATTAATGGGATGAATCTTACATGATTACTAGTATTGAATATGAATATTATTATTGAAAATTCTCTAATTATTTTCAACGAAAGAAATAAGATAATACCTACAACTATATTACACGAGCATTGCGTGTATAAAAAGACATTAAACATAGATTTACTATTTCAATGCTACATTGTATATTCATAAAGCATTTAAAGTCTTTAAAAATTTATAATATCTCAAGCTTCCATAGAATCGATCAAACTGACAAATAAAAGGCCAACAAAAACGGGCAACGTTTTACATTTCGAACATATTATTATTCTCGTTAAATTACGTAAAAAGCTTTAAAAAAGAAAGGAAAAGATATAAATAGATATAGATGGATAAACAGAGAGGGGAAAAGAACGGAAAGGAAGAAGAAGAATGAGAGAAGAAGAAACAGAGAGAATTGAATACCCATATTGCCAAATGTGCCTAGAGACGAAATTTCAACACACATTCAAAACGCTATCCGACGTTATCAGTCAAAGTAGTCCTCGCTGTTTTGCACGATACCGTGTTTCTTTCGACAGTCTGGACAGTACCACTTGCCTTTCGGCGGTACCATGATACCGACGCACTCGAAATGAAACCATTCGATGCGACAATCCTCGGCGTCGCAAGCTATCATCTCTGACACTTCGTCGTACGGACACTGGCAATAACAATACAAGTTAACCGGCCGTTCCGGGGCCGACGGGTTGCCAGCCGACAGATGTGTCTGCATCTGTTGGCTGGATTCTACTTCGGTATCGCTTGAATCAGTGCTGCTCTCCGCAGGTTCCTCTGACTCGGTCGCAGATGCTGCAGCGATCGCTAGATTCTCCGATTGGCTCTCGATTGGCCTATAAGCCATGCTCTTACCGCCGAAAGGTAGTCTCGGTGGTAATGGTTTGGCGACGGTTGACACTGTCGCGAAAGAAGGGGCCGCCGTCTCCACCTTCCTCCACTTCACCGTCGGCTGTTTCTCCGCCTCGTCGTCGCTAGAGTCACCGTAGAATCGTTTCGGTACTCGTTTCCGTTTCGACGACCGTTTGCTCTCCGCCTCGGAACCACTGCCACCGATACTTTGACCAATTGCTCCCATCACGTGTGATTCAACGGTCGCGTTCATCGCGTGGACATCGTTCGTCGACAAGTTCGACTGCATCAGTGCCACGTTCGACTGCATCAACACCGGCGACGACGCCGAATAACCCGGATTCTTTTGGTAAAACGCTTTAGGAATGTTTAGTTTAATGGACTCGACGGTTGGCGTCGAGTTACGCTGTTTCGTTTTTTCCCCCTTCTTTCGTTTCTTCGTTTTCACTTTTTTCTTTTGCTGCAGCTGTTGCTGTTGCTGCTGCGACTGATCTTCCTCTGTGGTGGCAGGGATTGGATCCGGAGAAGGAACCGCCGTGTCCGTGTCCGTTAACCCGTTGTTCAACGGGATTGCCGACTCCGTGGACGCAGGGGCGACCGCGGCCAAAAGCATCAGCTGATTTCGTTTCTCCGCAAGAAGTTTGTTCGCAAGCTGTTGAGGATGTTCGTCGTAAAAGTCCTCGTCCGTCTCTGTCTCCTCGGTTTCCAGATCGGACTCCTTCAGCGAGAGCTGCGGTGGGCAAACTGGCTCTATCGACATCGTCGCAGATCCGTTCTTCATCTCCGGAGAGATCTCTTTGCTCTCCGATTTCGCCTCCGGCTCCTGCGTGCTTTCTTTCTCTTTTTTCCGTTCCCTCCGATTCGACTGTTTCTTCGGAGAACCCTCCGAAGTGGAACTGTCCGAGTCGGAACTGCTGCTGGAACTAGAAGAGCTACCGGACGACGAACTGCTGCAGCTGCAATTGGTCCCGCAGGAACAACTGCTCGAATCGCTGTCGCTGGACGAGTCGCTCGACGATGTACTTCCACCTTGCTTCTTTTTCTTCGGACTTTTCGCTTTTTTTCCATTTGGGTCGTCCGCGTTGCTATTTTGGATATCGTTGCCAGAGTCCAACGGACTCTTCTCCACCTTATTTAAATAATCTTGGTCCCCGCTTGAGTTCACCGCGTCTTCTTTCGCCTTCAACGCCGAAGACACTGCGTCCTTGTCGGTTTCTTTGTCCGACCATACGACGCAGTAATCGTGATCGGCCAGTACTATACTTCTTAAGAACGCCACGTCGGTTTCTGGTTCCGACTCTTTGATCGCAAAGTTGCTGGCTGTCTCTTTCATCTCTAAGCTGGCTGTGTAGCTCTTGAAATTATCCCAGATACCGTCCATGATCTGCGCTCCCTGCTCCTTCTCTTCCTCGTTTTGTTCAACCTCTACTATGCTGTCTACGACAGGCTCGGAGGAAACAGGATACTTTGCTTGATCCACAGAGGACGTTGCATTTTCTTCGGCTGATTTCACCAATTCGACGTTCTCTGGCTCCTTGGTCTCGGGTTTCTTTTCCTCGGAGTCTGTGTCACTGTCCGAGGACAAGTTCAACGGTGGCAAGTCGTAAACATCGACTACCTTTTTCACAGGCTCTTTGACGTCTTTCATCGACTCGGCAACAGTCGCGTTGCCATCGATCACCCCTACCTTCTCTTTGTCCGATTTTTCTTCATTGATCACTGGTTGCTGACTCATCGTGTCCATCAGGTTTGCACTGATCACCGGCGGTTCTTTATGAGCGTCTTCGTGCTTGGCCAACAGTTTTCGAGAAATGAAACGCTCGGAGCACTCGCTGCAAGGGTACGGATGATCACCGGAATGTAACCTCTTGTGTACTTTTAGAGCGACCGCTCGCGAGAAACTAGAGCCACACTCCTCGCAAACGAAAGCTGTCGGTGGTATGCAAAAGTGATAGATATGTGGCCATTTCTTTTGTAGACATTTCTTGCACAGTACGCTCTCCGTTCCATGCTTCCAAAATAAATGTTTGGTAATGTCCGGTTTGTTTCTGTATGCAATGCCGCATCTGTAGCATAGGTGATGGAGCTTGTGCTTCCAAACATGATTCGAAAGACGCTGCTGATTCCCGGTAGACTCCAAGCAAACGTCGCACGCGTGATGCCTTTTACGCAGGTGTACCATCAATCGGAATGCGGATGGAAGATTTGCCACGGGGCAAAGACAACACCTGTACCTGACGTTGATGTTTGGAGAGTATATTCCAGGGCACAAGTGACAAAGTAACTCGCTATAACTATAGAAAGTGGATTTACACATTATACAAATTAAGATTGTCTTTTGATGCATCTTCCGGTTATGCAGATAAAGTTCCTTGTGTATGGCAGAATGAAATCTACAATGAAAGCATTCGTATGTTCTCACGCCTGGAATATTGTACGTACCATTTGTGCTACTGTAAGAATCTAAATTAAAGAAGTAAGAGTCTAACTCGTCGAGGGACTTTTTCACTCTGGCGATAAACTGTTCCGGCTGGATAATTATGGCAGGATGCTGAGGTTGAAACTTGTGTTCTGCAAGCATATGCAATCCTAATTGTTTTCCGTTCACTGCTATATGACGTGCGTGATTACAATAAACGCAGAAAGGGCTAGCTGCTTCTATACAACGTTTCAGTAAATCTTCTATCTCTATACTATCTAAAGTGCCGTCAACGTTAAGATCGATGCAAGGAACATCCTCCCCAGCCAATATTATGCCATCGCTTGGCTGCATATGGGACTGTACTGTACTCTCCGCGTGATTCTCTTCACTCTCCTCGTCCCCTTTCGTTTTCTCATCCTCTTTTCCACTCGTATCTACGTCGATTGTTGTTTTCTCGTCAATAATCTCAGCCTGATTTTCATTACTCTCGATACTTATATTCGTCTCGATTTCAATTCCTGTTACCGCCCTGTGCTCGCTAGTCTCTTCGATATCCTCGGTCTCTTCAGCGATATTGTCCACTACTGCTAATTTCAAACTATCGGAATCGCTGTCTTCGTCGTTCACTTGATAATTAACGCCACTGTCCTTTTCTTCTTCAAAAATATCAGATTCTTTCTCCTCTGTCAGTGAACTTTCCGCATTGTTGTTTTCTTCCTCCTTCTTCTCTTCCTCAATGTCCTTATCCTCTGCACTTTCCCCACGTCGAGTTGCAACAGAAAACTGAGAATTTTTATTGGTACATATCTTTATGACTAAACTCCTATCGGAAGTTTCACTAGTAGCGTTGAATGACACAGAAGACTGAGATTCGTTAGGTACGTCAAAATTCTCTTTGTTATCATTGTCGCAGGTTTTTTCTTTGGGCTGAAGATCGGACACGTGCGATTCATGTTGCGGGCTAAATAACGATCGGCTAACTGGACTATGCGAGGGACTCTCAGATTCGTGAGAATTAGAATCGTCCATTTTCAACGTGTCTTCTAGTTTCTCTTTGATTACATTCTCTTCTGTTTCTTGATTTATAGAATTAACATTGTCCGCCTTGATATTGGTCTCTTCGATCGAGCTATTTACAGCTTTCGCATCGAGTTTAGGCATTTCGCTAGAATTTATTTCTGATTTGTTAGAGGTATTCAACGTATCAACTACATCCACACTCTCTCTCTTACTTTTGTCATCAACCTCTTCTACGTTATTTGTACATCGTGATACCTCCATAATAGTTTCTGTTACACTATCGTATGGCATATTATGGCTAGGTGAATCGGTTGAATTTAACTTTGTCGAATTACTTTGACAAATCTCTTTTTCATTTGATCCTTCCTTCCCTTCAGAAGTGTCTTCGATATACTTTGAGACCTCCATTATTGTCTCTGAAACAGTATCTTTAACTAAATCATGCGTTACTACGTTTTGAGAATTTTCATCCCTGTTTAACGTTTCGTCAAATACTTGGCTCTCGTTTGACTGAGATACGGCAATTTTATTATTCATCTTTTTCGTGTGAACATTTACTTTTTGCTGATTCGTCGTACCATCCTCCACGTATTTAGACCTATTGTTTTTCATTGATTTCCTTGGAACAGTCTTATTGTCACTATTTACACCTTTATCAGTTAGCACGTTAGCTGACATTATCCCTGTTTGCGTAGTAGCTGGTAAAGCAGGATTTGCTTCTTTGTTGGTTTCAACAGCCAAGCTGCATGTAGTTGCGTGCGAACCTGTTTGTCTACATAACGTGCATATGGAAGCAGTAACATCTTGCTTAGACGTTGGCGAACAAAAATGATTATAAAAGTTATCCGTTTCTGAAAAAACTTTCTCGCACGTACAACAAACTAAATAACACGACCCTTTGAAAGCACCATAAAAATCTTCAACAGACGTAAACGCCATTTCTGGAACGCTATGCTTTTTTGTTAAATGATGTGATAGCCTCTCGGCTTGACCAAACATCCCAAGACAAAATAAACATATATGACGTTTATGTATATCCCTCATGTGTAAAAACAAGTTCCAATTTTCAAAATACGTGCCACATGCCGCGCAAAGATAAACTTTTCTCGTGATTTTGAAATTAGGTGAATGCGGCACTATAGACGATTCTGACGTACTGGGCATTGGCGTCATTGTGGAATTACAAGTACATGAACTTTGTTTTAACGTAGAGCACAAATTTGACGACGACTGACACTTTGAACACCTATTTTTTGACGAAGGCTGAAGACCCAAATATTGTGCATATTCCGTTATTTTGCCCCGTTTAATTTCCGCTCTTTTCTCCTTGCTGCTTCTCGACAATGCATTAGAATGTTGCGACTGTTGTTCCTGTACTATATTTTTTAACGTATTTGTTTGCGTCTCCTGAGCTTGTGCCAAAATACGTTTCTTAAACCCTTTAAATACAATTTTTGATCCTGTAGTGTTATTCTTGCTTGGTGAATCTTTGGTTGTAATAGAATTATACTGCAATAATTGTTTCTCTTCTTCTATTACATCAGTATATATATTGTCGATGGACGACTTTAAGGAATTTCCAATAGAAGTGTCTTTAAGTTGTTGCTTTCCCAAAATGCTCCACATATCCATGATTTTACTTTCACCATCCTCATCTTCCATAATAGCACTGCTCGACTACAGTGATATTACCTACAAACATACAAAATATATTTTAACGCGAAGATACTTGAACGTATATCTCTTCGCAAAACATATCTCAGTTAATAATTCACGTACATATGTAAAAGTCATCACAAACATTGCTCAAACAACCATAGCATTAGCAAATTTATTGTCACAAATGCTCGAACCTTATACATTTATTAAACAGAAATCAGAAATGTCTTCAAACACATCCTTACGCCAAAATTAATCATCATTTTCGTTGTGTCTGGTATATTTACACAGCCACCTGTTACATTGAACTTATCAAAAGATTTACTCTTTTACTCTTTTCAAGAATATAATTGCAACGTAAAGAATACCTATGAAATGAAATATTTGAAATCACTTTTCACGCAGCGTTTCATCTGTCAGACGACACGCTGACGAAATAAATATTTCAATTGCCTTTTAGAGAGACAATCCACAGGTCAATTGTCAAACACTGTGTTGACAAAAAAAAAATCACAGAAGATGAAACCTCGGCTTTAAACTACACTGGATGAAGTAACGAGCAGCGAACTGCAACAGCACAAACAAAGGTATTGTAAAAACTGGGCACACGGTGTGACATGCAAGAAGCTTTTCACAATGGACATTTCACTTCACTTCAATGAGTCGCAAAGTTTCCACAAGAACGGCCTATCGCAGCGAAACGGGTGTCAGAGTGCGACGAACGGGAAAACACGTGAAACCGGGATGCCGTTCGTAACAAGTTTCAGCAAGAAAGTGTTGCTGGTGAGCTTTTGTTGCACAGAGGAATGATAGCAGAGAACGCAAACGAAAAATGCGTACCTTCCGGCGAACTGCGGCTTGAGCGAATTGCCTCGAATCCCGAAAGAGCCTGCACGTTTCACAAAATCTGAACGGTGAAATTTTATCGCTTTTCAAGTAATACGAAGTGGAGCACCTTAAGTGGATCGTCGCGATCCGCGCCGAAAAGGTTAGTAAAATGGCGTCATATCAATGAGCACAGCTCCATCCGTGCTTCCAACACGTCCTCAGTGATGCCACCTTTTGTCATGTTCCACTGTAATCTCCGATGAAAGAGGTTAGGCCGAGAGCGTCGAAGGAAAGGCAGCCCGTTGCAATTCGGATTTGAAATAATCAATATAGGAGACTTTCTTCGCGAACGCAGTACGATCTGAACGCGAGTGAGTTGCTGTCTGGACCGCGACTGTCGTGCGAAAATTCTGACCACCAAACGACGGCATTTCTCATCGACATGTTTATATACGCCCAACCGTCGTGCCTCTAATGTCCCCACTTTCGACCCTTTGCCAGCCAACCTCAATATTTTTTGATTTGTCTCTTTACAAGCTAGAGTCGAAGTGTCTTTTGTGTGTCTCTCAGTCTTTCAGTCTTTCGTCAAATGCCCCCGACAAAGTAAGCCGTATTTAGTATATCAATATTCGTATCAACATTTTTATTAATGATTTTCATCGGAACGTTGTGCTTGTATCTTACGTTTGATCAAGGCAACGCATGTTGCGTAGAAATTATTGATGAAAGGATCATAAATTTTTAATTAATTCAGTGACATGCGTATACGTAGTATGTACGTCGAATGTATCGTCGTATTGTAAACAAAATTTGCCGATACGAACTCTACTTTCATGTACAATGTGAACAAATGAATTTTTGAAATAAATTGTAAATCTAACAAATCTATGATGATTAATTTCCCTTGCGTATTTTATTTATTTTTCACGCGTTAAAATCAATGTTTTATAATTTTATAATTTCTCTCGTTTTAGGTAAAAGCTAAGCACACGCTATATTCATTTTTAACTAAGCTATTAAAAAAAAAAGATATAAATTACATTTAAAATATATAATAATTATTGTCGTAGTTGTATTTTATTTCAAACGAATATCATAATCACCCATGAATGTCATTAATTTTATTTATAAATATTTTACTAAAAAGTTTCTTCGAAAGAAACTTTCGATGTGACACGACACGTGAGGAGCGTTGTATGTGCGCAATATCTAAAATCGAGTGGAATAAATTGTCATTTGTTACTGTTCCATTTGAATAATTTATCAATGTATGTATCGCTGAATATCTAAGAATGTAAGAATATCATTTTTTATGTACAAGCGGTCGAGGTTACCTGTATTTGTATAAACAGAGTAACGTGTAAAAAAGAATATTTCCATTACAATCGTTGCGAACGCGTCCAAAGGTTCAACCAAATTTCAATTGGTTTATGAACACGAATACGTTAAGTATGTGCGTTAGGTAGAATGTGTGAATGCGCCAATGCATAGTACACCATCTCATTTATTCAGTATTTCATATATATCATTTGTTGATGCTATCACTTTTTGTGTATTTTTATGTGCTGTCGATTTTCGACGAGACGTAGCGCATATTCTACACTATCAAGATTAAAAAGATTGACGAAAAAAACGGAACTAGCAGCAACGCACCTCGTTCACGGACGGTCGGACGTTGTCATTTGAAAACGGAAGCCATCTTGTGGCCGAGCCTCCCATATTATACAGGGAATAATAGTTCAACGACTATTTGTTCCGTAAAATTGTTCCGTATATTTTCCATTACGTCCAGACTATGCATGAATTATTGTATCACATGTTTACATAGCCATGGCTGCGACGAGAAAGTTGCAAGGTGAGATGAAAATGTTTCCAGCATGTTTACATTTAGAAATTTTGTTATGGCTCTCCGCTGATACCCGAACTCGGATTTTGTTCTTGCCTCGCGGTTCTGCAGTCCCCTGCCAGTTTGAACGTTTGTATTTTACGATCGGTGGCAGGCCTATTTTTAACTCGCGTTATCTACTCTTGTGTGAAAGCCTTCTGTATCTGACAGTTGGTACAGGTTGCCAGAGTATGATGAACTGCTGTGTTCTGCCTCAACTTTTCATACGTTTCGTTAATGCAAGTTATTTTTTCTTGCGTGTACTGTATTTATAGTGGCCTCATACTACCTCTTTATGTCAGCATAACCTTTAAAATAGTTCTGCATTTTATTCCCATGACACATTGTACACAATAGTACAAGATATAACACAAAGTTTATGCCGATATAAGCTTTCTGTCATGTATCACTTGGTAAACTATTTTTATGATTTATTACTAATTTTGCACACACTGACTTGCAAACAACTGATAGTCAGTGTAGGATGTGAGAAGTTGATTGTTGTGCTATTTTACATGTAAATAAATCCAATAATAATTTTCAACTGAACATTCTCTTTCTACGTAATTTAAAAAATTTAATCAGTGTTCTCACTCGAAAATTAATAATACTCTTTGTTCTGTTCCAGGTGAGATAGATCGGTGCCTTAAAAAAGTAACAGAGGGTGTAGAGACGTTTGAGGATATTTGGCAGAAGGTTCATAATGCTACAAATAGCAATCAGAAGGAAAAATATGAAGCAGATCTCAAGAAAGAAATCAAAAAACTCCAGAGGTTACGTGATCAGATTAAAACCTGGCTCGCGTCAGGTGAAATTAAGGATAAGAGTACACTTCTCGAATATAGAAAGTTAATTGAAACTGTAAGTATAGTTTGGCGCTGTGTATTGAAACCGCGAGGAATTAAAATTGCATACATTCTTTAGCAAATGGAAAGATTTAAAGTTGTGGAGAGGGAGACGAAAACGAAAGCTTATTCGAAAGAAGGATTGGGAGCCGCTCAAAAACTTGATCCAGCTCAAAAAGAACGAGAAGAAGTTAGCAATTGGCTTGCAAATTCTATAGATGCTTTAAATCTTCAGGTATGAAACAAAATACAATGGTGCTTAAACAACAGTGGAGAATATTTTCTAAAAACGCATTGATGATTTCAATGTAGCTGGATACATTTGAGTCCGAGATAGAATCGTTACTTGCTGGAAAGAAAAAAAGGTTAGATAAAGATAAGCAGGATAGGATGGATGAGTTGAAAGCGAAACTCGATAAACATCGTTACCATATCCGTAAATTGGAAACATTGTTACGCATGTTGGACAATATGTCTGTTGAAGTTAATACTGTAAGTTTATTAATATAAATATATATAGTTATTGGCCAAAGCATTTAACCATATTTATTTAATTTTTTAAATTTGTTTTACAGATTAAAAGGATAAAAGATGATGTAGAGTATTATATCGAATCCTCGCAGGAACCTGATTTTGAGGAAAATGAATATATTTATGATGATATTATTGGTCTTGATGAGGTTGAGTTGTCTGGAGTTGGTATTCCCTCGTCAGCAACTACAGATAGTAATAATAGTAATGAGACTGGAGGTACACCAACCTCAACTAATTCTGGTACTTCACCTATACCGTCACCTCCATTGAGTTCCACTATGCACAATCATTCGAGTGATAGTTCTACAGATAATGACAAAAAAACGAAGGTACGTAATTTTATATAGGTAAAATCTGTATATATATATATATATATAGGTTAAATACTGATCAACATCAATTTTTCATTCATTACGTATATTACGTATATGAGTGTCGATGATTATGATACAACCAACATGATATTTTTACTGTGTATTTAAATTTCAACAATATGAGTGTCGATGATTATGATACAACCAACATGATATTTTTACTTTGTATTTAAATTTCAGCCTGTGAAACCAACAGCAGTCAGACCATTATTAAATTCACAGGCGAGCATTCCAACCACGGGAAGCACTGCCACCATAAAATCGAATTTGTTATCAAGCAGCACTCCAAGCAAGACCATTCCCATGACGCCTAGCCATAGCTCGCCTAGTTCTACAAGTAATCACATTGCTACAACTAATGCTGGCAATTTTGCTACGGTAGCTGCTTCGCATACTAATTCACAAGCCATTCATTCTACCTCTAGTAAAACATCTTGTAAGTATCTCGTGAAAAAGAAATGTATCATTGTAAGATCGTCAACGTTAACGTGTTGTGATTTGCTTTTGAAATTTTCATAAAAAGAAATGTATCATTGTAAGATCGTCAACGTTAACGTGTTGTGGTTTGGTTTTGAAATTTTCAGCTCATACCAATGAAAATGGTTTATTGTCATCATCGTCCGCGTCTAGTGTTACCTCGAATGTGCCACAAACGATCTCGCAGCAGCACAACAATCCAGTGCCCATACAGGCGACACATGTGTTGCACAATCAACAAAATCAGAATCACAATAGTGAAACTGAAATGACAACGCCGATCCCACCATCTTCTTCGCCACAATCGTCAGTTAGCAGTAGATCTTCGCCTCTGCCCGCAAATTCCTGCTCGCCAGCGCCATCCACTGCCAATGGTCTCATCCCTAAGCTTCCTGATGGCATGTCCTCTTTGAAATCTATAGCCCAACAAGTAATTGTCCGAGCAGGTTTGGAAATACCACCGTCCGAGTCGAACAGAAACATCTTTGACAGCGCTAAGACGAACAATAATAACAGCAATGCCACCTCGGAAGCACACATTCCTCCTTTGCTTGGCGTTGCACCTCTCGGACCAGTACCTCTTCAGAAAGAACATCAGCTGCAGTTCCAAATGATGGAAGCCGCTTATTACCATATGCCTCATCCGTCTGATTCTGAACGTTTACGATCATATTTGCCAAGAAATTTATGTCCAACACCTCCTTATTATCAACAGGTATCATTACATCATTCATTCTATCATTATTTAAACTCAGGCAAAGTTGACATGCGCTGATAGATATGTACCAAGTAATGTGCTGATGAATTCACATATCAACTCTGGCTACCTTGAACTCTTGAATATATATATATAATGTAATTTCTAGTTTCTCCTCTCAACTTTTGATTCATGCGTACTTAACGTATTAGGTTCAACTTCCCCATTCTGATACTGTGGAGTTCTTCCAACGTCTTTCCACGGAAACATTATTCTTCATATTTTACTACATGGAAGGCTCTAAAGGCCAGTACCTGGCTGCAAAAGCTTTAAAGAAACAAAGTTGGAGGTTTCATACGAAATATATGATGTGGTTTCAGAGGCACGAAGAACCAAAAGTGATTAACGAAGAATACGAACAGGTTAATAATATAAAATCATTAATAACACGTCACTGATACGACTTGTATGTAGATAATAGTGTATTAAGCGAACCAGTAGCATATAAAGTATAATTGTTCCAGGGAACTTACATTTATTTTGATTATGAAAAGTGGGGACAAAGAAAAAAGGAAGGTTTTACATTTGAGTACAAGTACTTAGAGGACAGAGATCTGAATTAACAGTCCTGTTGCTTGTGGAGTCTCCGAATGCACTATTTCTGTACCGACATTATCAAAAGCCGGGAAAACAGATTTTATTTTTTGCAATTCTATATTTTCACAAAATATAATTTTATTTATTGGTAAAGAGTATTTCAGAAAAAAGTAAATGAAACAAACAAAAACGAGACACGGCAGGCAATGAAGATATTTCATTATATTTTGACATTGCGATATTCCTTTTCCTCGAGAAAACAGAAACGCAAAAACGCAATTGAAAGAAACAAAAACGCAACTAATAAAGCAAATGGAGTAAGTTAATCGGGGACAATGTAACTATAAGATGTAATGAATGAGAAGCACCAGAAACACACTTTTAATATTTTAGTGTGTGGTGTGTGATACAAGAGGAAGAAGTTATACTCGCTGGCGACTGACTCTGTAATACCAGTACAAACATGCGTGCGGCCCATCTGCCGTTTAGCGGCAAGGTGGAGGGCGCTCATGCTATGGTATGTCTTAATGTTAGATTATAAGTAGCCTTTTTGTATAAAGTATATTGAGATATAAAACCCTTAAAGTGAATTACTGTACAGAATGTGTAGAAATAGTGAATAATAATATTATGGAATATATTTTATTTCTCATTTAAATGAAACTTAAGTTGTTTCAATTTTTGACATCTGACACATCTCTGACACCTTGCATTCAGAACATTCCATCCATTAGATTTCTGCCCTCGACCAGGTTACTTATAGATACGTTCTAACAATTTATATACGGATCTTGAACTCGTCGTCGAAGTCAAAATGGTCTCGTTATGTATATTCAAAATAGTTTAGTTTGTTATTAATTATTTCGCCAATGCATAATCTTATCGATTTAAGAAATTTTGGTTTAATTAGTTTTCTAGCAACTATTACGTTCAATGTGTTGTGCTCGAATGACGATACGTGGTAATTATTGTGCATATGTATTTACAAACTAATAAAACATGGGGAGAGAAAGAAACGAGAGCGAATGAGGAATACTGTACAACCTTATTTATTATAAATTGTCGATACTGGTTATAACGAGGCACCTCTGATAAAATAAAAAAGGAAAAAGAAAAAGAAAAATAAGATTCTCAATAGTTTGATATATACATGTCAAACTACCGAGAATATATGTACTTATACCTTTAATCTTTAACGTTCAATTGTTAAACGATGCAAAACAGTATCGGTAATATTTGTAATAAATAATTTCAGACAAAAGAAAAGAGCTTTTGCTTCAGAGATTGAAGTAATCTCATACGTGTTATTTGTCATTACAAAAGCCTTCGACAACGAGATTAGACATATTATATTCGTTAGTAATAAAAAATAAAAAATTGAAATTTCTCACCTGATCTAGCGTTAGGACGAATTTATTGAACAAAGGATAGATATGTTCTAAGTAGATATTCTTGTTATGAATGGAAATTGCGACGACCACTATATTTTCATGATACATAGTGTGCTCATAGTTTTCTTTTTTCTCTTTTTGTTTAATTTACATCAAAGACAGTATTCGAGTACTGTTTTTTTTCTGGGAAAACAAAAGATGTTGTAGTAAATGCTGATTTATAAATTGTAATGTATTTCAGATTTATTCTTATAAATATTTGCAACATACTTATACACCATCCAGTATCAATGACCCTTCAATGGTGTTCAATATTTTAATGTATATCGAAGGTGTCATGCTTGTTAACGTATATTAATGGAAGTTAGCTCAATAGGAATTACAGTTTACATTACAGCATTTTAATTAGCATACTTTACAGTGAAACAGTAAAAGTAGATACAAGTTACACACCAAGTATTTTTCTCTTTCTGCAGCATCGCATTATTCTTTGATGCACCTTTGATGAAAAAACCGTTTTACAGTCCCTAATGTATAGAAAAAGATACACTATTATATGCAAAAGATAAATAAGGATTTGTTGCCACTTCATACAGTTGAACCATACCTTAGCTTTTAAATGTTGCATTATAATTGTAAAAGTAAAATGGAACATTATTGTTCCTGAACTATTTTGTACTATGAAAATGTATACAATATAATTTATGATTTTCTATAGAGATTTGAAACAAAAATCTAACGAATTTTACAACTGAGTGCAGTATATAACATTTGTTACAAAGTTTTATCTTTTTAATATATTAAATATTTTAAATCCTCGTCTTGCATTCTTTTTAAGAACAGAATTCTAATTTTGCAATTCAGAAAATATACAAGTAGAAAATTAAATTGATCGATACAAGTTGCAAATTCTTTCTAATTGCCTTTTTATTAGTATTAGTAAATAACGCTGAAAATTTGAAATAACGTTCAAATATTGTGATTTGGAATAATGTAATTTATATTGTAATTCTCATTCAGATAAGCATATTTGCTCAATACAAAGAAATTATTATGACAAAGCAATGGTATCGTAAATAATGACAAAGAATGTCAAAGAATTTCTCTTGTTTTACAACTTCTGAATGCAATAATTCAAAACTACTCGGTCAAGTTCATTAGTTATGTAGTGATAAATTAAAACAACAGTAATAGTCAAAGGAATTCATTCTCACCGTTTTAATGAAAATAGATACTTGAATGTCGCAAAAGGGAATAAATGTGGTTTTGTAAAGTGACAGTTACTTAAGAATCTTAATACAAACTGTGAGTTTGGAATAGACACATGGAATACATACGAAGGGAATGGTGGTTTGATTTATAAAAACAAACAAATAAGAATGCCAATAAAAATAAATACTATCTTGCATTTCTATCATTTATTAAGAAAAAGTAAATGTATTTGATACGGTAATCAAACTGTTTTAACCCTTCCTACCCTTTCCTTTACTTTTGCCTTTTACCCTTTTTCTAACTCCTATAAATTGTTCCGTGTCATCATCCTCATTGTCGTCTTGACGTCTTTTTCGTTTACCTAATTTTTTACTATCTTCTATATCTTTCATTTCCTAAAACACAATAGCGTTTATAATTGTTATTATTATTATTATTAACATTGCTGTAATAATCAAATAGTAAATAATCGACACTACCATTTTTACAATACGTTGTGCTTCAGCTACTCTTTCTTGAAGCACCATTACTTCTTCTTCTTCCGTCGGATACAAGGGTAATTGTTTCGATATCAATTGTTCTATCCTTTGATACAATTCTACGTCATACTGTGTTACAAATGTAATGGAACGACCAGAACGACCAGCACGTGCAGTACGTCCAACTCTATGTATATAATCTTTACTATGCGTAGGTATATCGAAATTTATTACAATATCTACGTGAGGAATATCGAGACCCCTAAAAGAAAAGAGAAATAAATCGAGAAAAGTGAAAAAATGAAATTGAAATGGGTAAACTAAATAAATTAAATGACATGTGTTTACCTGCTGGCAACATCCGTGGAAATAAGTATAGATCGATTTTTTGCCTTGAATTTAGTAAGAGCGGCTATTCTCTTATTCTGTGACATTTGTCCATGTAAAGGAACTGCAGTGAAGCCCAAATTTCGTAAAAGAAGGGCAGTCCTAACTGTATTATTGCAAGTTGCACAAAATATCATAAAACTGTTACCAGCTAATTCATTTAAGATATGTACAAGATAAACATCCTGCAACATAAAATTTTGCTATAGAAAGGATATTACAAAATTTATACAAAAATTAAAAGAAATTAACGAATTATTTTGCACCTTGAATTTGACAGGTATAAAAATATAATATTGTTGCAATTTTTCAACGGTTTGGTACTTTGTTGAAACTTCCACTTTAACAGGGTTCCGCAAAGATGCTCGTTGTAATTTCTGAACCTTCTTAGTCATTGTCGCGGAGAACAACAACGTTCTCCTTTCTCGAGGAATTACCCTTAAAATTTTATCTACCTCGACTTCAAAATCCATATTCAAAATTCTATCAGCCTCGTCCATGACCTTTCGAAATTAAAGCGACGGATGAACCGATTTCTTATCACATACATCTTAAAAGTTGCTATTACTTACCAAAAATTTTAAAGAACGCAAATTAAATCCTTTGGTGTTTTCCAAGTGGTCAACTAATCTACCTGGAGTGGCAATTAAAATATGTGGCTTTTTTGCCAATACCAAAGCTTGCGACATCATGTCCATCCCGCCTACTATTACTGCACATTTCACTCCAATACTCGATCCTACAGTGCAATAACATTATATGTAATAAATCGTGAGAGTGCATTGTTTGAAATTACTACAAAATGGTATACCCATTACCTAAAGCTTCAAATTGCTCTGATATTTGAAAGGCCAGCTCTCTGGTAGGTGTTAAAATTAATGCAAAGTATCTTTGTGGATTTTCTAAGAGTGTCTGTAGTATAGGAAGGGCAAACGCGGCAGTTTTACCAGATCCAGTTTCTGCTAATCCAATTATGTCTTTACCTAGTACATTTTGAATTCAATTTTATAAAAATTACTTCAATGTAATTCTGTTCCGAATTTTTACTTTTCATATATGTATCTATGTCTTCTTAATTTACCTTCAAGCGCTAATGGAATAGCTTCACATTGAATTTTTGTAGGTGATTTCCACTTTAGATCTTCGCATGCTTTGCACAATGTATCTACGATACCCTAGAGATATTAACTTAATTAATATCATCTGTGTAATTTATCCATTGCCAAAATAATAAGATATAAATAAGGTGTAAAAAGAAGATAAAGGCAAATATAGTGTGCAAACATAAGCATATTCCAAGTATATCTTGTTTATATATGTAAAATTATATATATGTGAAAACACATAATAATCTTTTCATTTTAACAAGGTTAGGTTTGTTTCATAGATATTTTTAAACTTACCAAATCTTTCCATGATGTTTCCTTTGGATTTTCTTGATCCTGCTCTTTTATCGAACTGCTTTCTTCCATTTTTTAATCACTCATAAAGGTAAATGCAAAAGAAGATGCAAAATGCAATCAATCACCACTGTTATCTTTGCTTCAAATTTAGGTTATGTTGCGGGAAATTAAACATCATCTGGACGAATCTGTTCCGCTCTGTTCGAGATGAAATTTTCAAATCGTTATTCAGTCACTTTTAACGTCAAATGAAATATCATAATACAAAGGAAGCTCGGAATCTAAAAATAAGGATTTAATTGCAAAAATTTGCAAATTAATCCTCCTTAGTTTCTTTTCTCTCACAAATGAAAATTTGGTCACGTTACGGACACTGAAATGTTAGCTTCGCTGCTGTGTGGCGCGAGTATTTGAAAGAGTCAGTTTACTAGCGGCGATTGACGCTGATTTAAAATGAAGAGTAAAGAAAATAATAAAGCAGAAAATATTTTACATTCTCAGTTGTTAATGATCAATCAAAGCAAGATCTTGTTAAACATTAATATTAATAAATAGTTATTGTTATAGTTTCTTGTTAATATATTTATTTAAAGAAGTAAAGTACCTGTTTAGTCACACGCGCACTTTTCAAATGACCGGAACAGCATCGATAGCAAAAGAAGATATAAAGAGTACGATATATTACGACAAGGACCGATATATAACACGTGAGAGACGTGAAGAAAAATAAGAATATTTCGACAAGCACAAAGATAGCCATTAGTTCCCTCGTTTCGCCGCTACGTGACGCTAGCATTTCGATGTTCACGAATCGATTAAATTTTCATTTGTAGAAAAAATGAATTAAGAGGAGATTAATTTCTGAATTTTTACAATTACGCATTCGGAATTAGAGGCTATATCTGTCTAAATAACTGATGATACTGAATAATTAAGTAACGACTAATAATGATATTAAACAATTAAATAATGAAAATTAAAGTTAAATACTAAATACTAACTAATAACGATATTAAATAACAAAACAATTAATTAATGAATTAATGCAACAAAAACGTATCGAGCGATTATTCATAGAAAATCATTTGGTTTTTACCTCGTCGAAGACATTACGTAACACAGAGTCTGCGTGAAACGTAGTTAGAGCTACGAGCACAAGGGGCGCTGTTACATCGAATGGTTGCATAATGGTGGTTTTGGTTCATCGTTTGTTTCATAATGTGCCTGTTTAAAGGAGATTCATAGAAGTGAAAACTGTTATTTTTCGCATCAGTGAGCTGACCTGTATGAACGTGAATACACAGTAGTGATGACCTCGTACACATTCTCGCAGAAAGTACTTACGCCCATACCACCGGATAAAGGTAGCTTTCCACTGGACCATGAGGGTGCCTGCAAAAAGCTCATGATCAAATATATGCGCTGTCTGCTCGACAATAGGAACGAGAACACAATGTGTCGAGACGTCATAAAGAATTACCTTGCCTGCCGAATGGATAACGAGCTTATGGCGCGAGAAGATTGGTCCAATCTTGGTTTCTCCGACGAGGTCAAGGAGACATAACAGCAGCGATTTATTACTAATCGATTGCCGCCGCGTTCTAGATCGTCGCCTCTTATCTCTAACACTTGATCGGTATTTACGAACTTTCTCGCTGGTCACATTCTCGTTTCACTCCCACGAATTTTATGGGTGTATTTACAAATTTGTAGCAGCGTATAAACTCGTGTATATACATTACGAATATATTATAGATAATGTACCTATTGTATACGTAAGCTCAAAATGACTCGCGAACGACGATAACTCGACGATAACTCGACGATTCGACGATTCGACGCTATCGACAGAGAATTTTGTTTTTAATGTAATTTTAAGTCGGTCAAGTTAAAGCGATTTCAGTGCAGCGAAGGGACTTGATAACGAATTGTTAAATACTTAAAGCAAAGCTGTTCAAAAACAATAATGCATTTAATATAAAAGATTTAGGAAGAAAAAAAAATATTTATCTTCCCGTAAAAGTGTCGGTTTTCGTTAATCGTAGCTTCTCGTTGATCGATGTAATCTAGATTATTTTGCGTCGGATGGCCTACAATGTAAGAATGTATCTTTGAACGTGTTGTAAGGTTTGAGCCTTTATAGCACATCACCTGTTAACGCAATCGTAGAACGAAATTATATAATTAGAGAAAGAACACTAGAGAAAGAAGAGAAAATATATGAGTAAATATATGAAAATGTCAAGCACCTCTAGAAAGAAGATTTTAATTGGTTGTACTGGTAGCGTTGCGACGATTAAACTGCCACAGCTAGTAGAGAAGTTATGGCAGAACAATTTGGAGGTGAGAGTGGTGGTCACTGAGAAGGCCAAGCATTTCTTGAAAGAGGCAGAACTACCTCCAGGGATTCAAGTGCTGTCCGACACGGTAGAATGGGCAGCTTGGCAAGACAGAGGCGACCCTGTGTTACACATTGATTTGGTAAAGTGGGCCGATTTATTTCTAATTGCTCCGTTAGATGCTAATACCCTCGGTAAAATGGCCAGTGGTATATGCGACAACATCTTAACTTGCGTCGCACGTGCTTGGGACCCAATGAAGCCTCTGGTTTTCTGCCCTGCCATGAACACAAAAATGTGGGAACATCCTGTTACTGCGCCACAGGTATCTAACACGATACGTTTAAATCTTGTACATCAGCTGGCATCAAACGTGATAAAAACCTTGCAGTTTTTTTTATCAGATTAAACAAGATAAAGAGCAAAAACTTGTTTCAGCTGTGTTGTTTAAATTCGCTTTGTTATTTGTTTTAGACATACAAGAATGTTTAAGAACTCGCTCGAGAAAACAATACTAGATTCTGATGGAACCTGTCACATATAAATCTGTGGTATTGTATAATTAATATTGATTATTCTCATGCTTTTTTTTTAGGTAGCTTTGTTGAAATCTTGGGGATACAAGGAAGTTGCATGCATTTCTAAAACTCTCATGTGCGGCGACGTAGGCATAGGTGGAATGGCAGAAGTAGATACTATTGTTCATACTGCATTGAGATTGCTTAACCCTTGGGACCCGTATTCGCCTCCGGATTTTCGCCTTTAGCATCAGGAAGCAAAAGCAAAACGTTCAACGAAACTTTATTGTTATACGCATAAAAAAACGTGAAATATCACGCGAGGAAAAAAGAAAGATTAATTAAAAGTGAAAGAATAATCGCGCACTATGGTGGGATTCAAGCAATTTATGCTCATAGTGAAATTCGAGTTCAACGACAAATTTTAACCTGTAAGATTACGCTTTCCCGAATGCACTGTAGTCGCGATATTGCGTTGCTCAAATGAAACTTTTAAAACAATTGCTTTGAGAAAAGTGACCGAAGCGGAACCTGTTTGTCCATTCGCCAAAGTAAAATGTAAAGAAAAACTGTAAAGACATTCTGTTAACATATCGTTCGACGTTGATTCGATAAATGAACATGTACATGTTTTTGTTAAATATATAAGTTAAATCAGATAACTATATCACCTTTCTTTTCTTTCTTTTTTAGAAACAGCCTGTATACACTCGATTACAATTCAATTTAAATTGCTCGTACATTATTTGAACAAAAAGAATAACGTTTTGGAAAAATGAAAGAGATATTTCGCAAATCAGGATACGTCATCGTTTATTATCAAAATTTTTTCGTCGAAATTATTTAAAAATGACTTTATTAAAATTATTTTTTATATATTCTCGGTATAAAGGAAGTGTACGTGTGTGTGCGCGTGTGTACGCGTTTTAAAATTTGGTCGCGTGTAGATTGGGCCGCACGCGCGTGCACGCACGGCGTATTTATACACGATTCTACGTAAATATCACAGTTTACAAGTATTTATTAAAGTACGCTATAAAGAATATCCCAAGGAAAAGGCTCGATCTTGTCGATGCGCTGCTCGAAGGCATTATTTTCTTCCTTGGGTAATTTTCGACGTCGTTCGTTTCCAGTTCTGGAGGGCAGCCCATCCAAACTGGAGCTGACAGCTTTTGCTTTTCGTGCGCAACTTTCATCCTTTGGTCGTCGAACTCCCAAAAGCCTTTCCCCTTGAAGAAATATGTTTTTCCTAAAACAAAAAAAGAAAAAAAAAATACATGTTTCATCAACTTTTAATCGCGTATACGATATACTACCATTTATCGATACTGACCGTTTTTCCATTGAAAAACAGCGTCGATATCGGTTCCGATACCAGCGAACATGCTTATGTTTCTTGGATAGTCGAGTTCTATGTAGTTCACAGACTCGTCGAAGCTGCGTAAGTATTACAAATCATTAACAAAATATATCGTGAAGCGTTTAATAATTTAATCTCAATCAATCTATGTGCATGTTACATTTCAATCTCACTTTAACTTTAATATGAATCATAGATAAAACGTTCTTGTCGGATACCTCCAGTATTTTGATCCGCTAAAGAAGTAAGTTTTTCCATTGTGTCCCCAAATCATCGCTCCGTCGATCTTCTCCAACGATTCTGGCAATCCCAGTTTGGTCAATGGTTTTGGATAACCTGGCTCGAGATTGTTGGCGTTGAAAACGTAGTACTTCTTGCCAATGAAGAATACGATCTTCTTATTCGGCCTCTCGTAAACTGCGTCCACGTGATCGATGCTCTCGGGCAGATTAAACAAACGTGTGATCTCCGCTGGATATCCGTGATACAATCCTTGGTCGCCGATTCTCCACAGATACTGCAAAAGAGACACAAATGCATCATTTATATTTATACTTTTCATCCATTGTCATCTTTTCAAACAATTCATTATCCCTTAAATTATCCGTTATCTCTTTGACAATGGTGTTTACTGTATTTCGTTCTCGATGCTTTCCATTCAAAGAAAAAGCGAAAATGTTGCATTTAGTTTCGCTTAGGTATAATTCTTCAAATAAAATAATCATCGTTTGCTCGAGTGCTTGAAAATGTTGGAATTTCGATCAGGCAACTCACTCGTCCTTTGAAGACAAAAATCTCTCTGCGAATGATGCTGATGGCGTCGTAGCTGGTATCGCATTTGTCCGGTTTGTCGTTTTTGGGAGGTGGCGATGTCCCCCGGTACCTCGGCCTCTGCGTGTACGGTGTTCTGACGGAGGTGGTCGTGGTGGTGACGGTGGAGGTGGGAGTAGCGGTGGTCGTTGTCGTTGTCGTAGTGGTAGTAGTGGTGGTAGTAGTAGTGGAGGTGGTGTGATGTTTGTGAGGTTTGTGAGGCCTCTGAGGTCTATCTTCCGGCCTTTCTGGCTTTTGAGGGTAGCGATTTGGCTTGGTTGGCCGTGTTCTCCACGGCCTGTAGGTCGTGCCAATGCTTGTCGTCGTCGTCCGGGGCGTTGTAGGTCGTTCCGGAGGTGCCGGGCCGCCTGGTAGCTCGGCCCACAATCTCTCCTCGGGTGCACCTGTAACATCGTCACGAGATTCTCGTTGAAACAAGTAGATAGATAGTGATAGATTTTATCCATTAATTTCAGTTTTGATCTTTTATCACTGAAAGTGATTTTAGCGGGGGTAATCCAGAAAATCGGGCCTTTTCGGATGCAACGCTAATGCAACGAAAATTACCGATTGGTTGATTTGGATCACGTGATTCGTGAAGGAGCATGGGGTAGACCTGGAGTAGGAGTGGCGTTGTCTAGTACTGAGCGATCGCGCCTGTAATTTGTTTTGTATCGATTCAAACGTTTGCATATCAATAAAATTTTATGACAAAAAAGTCGTCTTCAGTGAGATGAATCGTACGGGGTACAAGTCGTGCAGTTTTCCAATTTTCTCCGTTGACATCGGAAACAAAGAAGTAAATCAGTCAGTATGGGATTAAACGATCGTTAAAATTAAAAAAAAAAGTGGGAATTAATATACAATTCTACAATAATTGTATAAAATAATATATAGTGTATTCAGTAGCTAAATATCTGATGAACAGCTGTGCGATTTGAATATGCGAATCGTTCCAATTGATCTGCCATTAGATTGATGTATCTACATAGGTAAAGGAAACCGACGATTAGATAAGTCGCCATTTTTTTGGGAACTTACGTGGAAATCTAAAGATTTGTCATTCCGTGCCTTGAATTCATTTCCAATACGAAACGAAAGAAGAAAAATTTATTCGACATTTTTTAATCGACTCGATTTATCATACTTTCCACGATATGTTTGAGAACATCTAGTTAAGCATTGTTAATGTCGAACATAATCTCACTCTACGTTCGACGAGACCAGATAAGAAATAAGATCGTGTTATCTCCACAGACGTTCATTTAATTATGCATATATTTTACGTGAATTCGCGTAAAACGTTTCGATTCTGTGCATTGTTCCAAATAAATTTATTTGTCACGTAGTTAATTCTTTAAAACAAGTATTAGGATTTTGTTCCCACTTCGAACAGGATCAATGAATATTAACACTAGAATTACCGACGGCTAAGTACAATATTTGTAGCAAAGAAATTAAAGTGCAAGATGCAAGAAAAAGTTAATGATACAATGAAGAACACAAGCTTCTATTAATATATTTTATTAAAAATCACTCGAGTATTTAAAAATATACTGTTGTAAATATATACAATTTCCAAAGTTATAAATTGGTCATTTTGACTACTTTGGTAGTTCTAGTGTTGAGAAACGTCTTGAACGTGAGATTGAAGACAAAGTGTCTTTGGAAATCAACGGGATGATGGTTTTCGGGAGACGTTATTTAGACAACGTTTTCGTTCTCTGTTTGCTTATTTCTCTCTCTCTTTCTCTCTCTCTCTCTCTCTCTCTCTCTGTTTCACTATTTATCTATCTATCTATCTATCTTTACCACTGCCGTGTGCAGATTCCGTTCGCTAATTGGTAGCTCCCTCGCGAATATTAATTATCATTCGATTCTGGGACACACGCCGTTCCTGAATAATGCAATAATGCAGATAGCACGGGGTTGCGCATGATATATACTTTGCATGCTGCAATGTGTTATGCATGTTGATTTTTCTCTCTTCGTGTAACCAAAGGGATTTTGTTTCCAAGAAAATTCAACCTCTTGTTTGGCTTGCCTCTCAATTTCATACCAGTTTTATCAACTGTACGTCTCAACATATTTGGCCAAATACTCGTATTTTGCCAAAATACATACATACTTGCCGAATGCTCACCTAAACTTTTCCTTTTTTGTGCAGGTTTAAAGTCGCATCGACATCGAGGTCATTAGCGACTAGGTACTTGTATATTTTTTTTTTCATTCAAGCTTTGGAAACCTCATTTAGCTAATATCTGTAGGACTAGCTTGGAAATAAGAACATAAACTTTATACATCGAAGTAATAGTTTTTAAGGAAAAGTGTAGACGCAGTGTGGTAGCAGGTCGGGATATCTGGTTTAACAATTATTATGTCGAGTCTTGCCTTTAGGCAAGATAAATTTAATTTTTGATAAGTTTAGGCTGATAAATTTAGTTCTTGATAAGTTTAGTCTTTTGGGAGTCATAGGTATTTATATGGCACTTGTATGTATTTTGTAGACTTATGTTCATCAAGTATTGGAGTGTTCTCTTCAGCAGTGGTGTTGATCCTATGGAATCTTCTTTGCCATTCAAAGTTTGTACATTCATATAGAACGTGTTGAGCCGTGACAGATTTTTGACATCTGTTACAGAAGGGAAGGTTTAGATCAAATTAGATTCAGATTCTTTTTGTTTAGGTGAGTTATCTTGGTGTGTCTCGTCCTTAATCGAGCATAATTCGGTATAACTCTTTTTTTCTTTGGTTACTTCTCTAAAAGGAATTTCTTATATAGAAATTCCATTTACTACGTTGTGGATAACCTAAATTTTGTTTCTTCAATCGCAAAGGATATAAGAGGAAATTATTACTTTTCCTACTGTGGAATGATTTAAAAGACGTAACGATAATTAACTTTCGCGTACAAAATGTAATTTCCCTTTGCTCGATGTTGGAGCTAGAATCTGCTAACGAATAATCGCGATCATCGCCGAGAAAAATCGCAGGCAACTTCATTGCGAATGAGCCAGCCACACGGTCGATGTTTTACATGCTCGCGTGGACATGGCAATCAACGAATTGAGATCAATGGGATGCATTACGTTGATGGCCCCGAGAAAGGATTGGCGTTTTTCTTGCAAGAATGAGGAATGGTTAAATAGAAAGCAGCAGCGAGTACGTAATGAATGTGTTTTGAGCAACTGTTATTGCGAGAAATGCACGGATCTCGGTGCTTTGGTGGTTCAGTCTGGCGCCATGTTTCTTCTTTTTTTTCAGCCATTTAGCCAGGCTGAGAAATATCTTTATCTTTATTACCGACATATGTTTCGTGTCTCTGTGGGGCGATTCTATATACTAGCATTACGTACATTATATAATAATATAGAAAAATATTTAGTTCTCCTAAATTATTATGTAGATTATTTCTCCAATTAACTGTATAATTTATTCTAATATGTACACACACACACACACATGTGGTTTTAGTTGATTTTAATATATATATTTATTTCGAATATATATGCACATTAATAATCAATAATAATAATAATTAAAATAATTAAAATAATAATAATAATAATAATTATTATTATTATATATATATATATATACGCACACATATATGTGTGTATATCGAAATAAATTTTTATCGTATTTTATTCAATTTATTAGATATTTATTTATTTGGAAAGTCGTATCTTTTGATTCTCCGCGAATTTCAACGAATAAATGAATCTTTCAACTCTCTAGGATTGTCTAATTAAACAAAAACAAATTGCACGAGATTTCATGCAATAGTTTTTAATTTGTACGTTGCGTTGATACTCTCGAGTACACGTGAAAACATCGAAACTCGTGTTATCGGCGCGGTGAAGAAAGGAGGAACTCCAAGGGGAACCACGTCGACGGAGAAGAAACGCGGAACGATAAAAGAAACGACAGCGTTGCGATCGTAAAACTCGAATGGAACTTTCGATTAAACAACACGCTGCGCTGGTAGAGCAGTAAAGCTTCAACGGTAGAAGAAGAAGGAGAGGAAGAAGAGAGGAGAAACAAAATCGGATCGTTTAGAAAAGAAAGAGTTGGCGGCAAGTCGAGGTAATTAAGAGAGGAAGCAAATTGTTCGTAGAAGCAACAGAAGTTATGAAACAGGGAGGGAGATTCTCTTCCAACAAGCCAAAAAGTAACAGCAATGACAACAGGGGAGAGGAAGAGTCTCGAAACCAGCATTATTTTTTTTTATTTTTATCACTGAAAGTGACTTTAGCGGGGGCAACCCAGAAAATCGGGCCACTTCGGGTGCAACGCTGATGCAACGAAAATTAGCGATTGGTTGATTTGGGTCACGTGACTCGTGAGGGGGCGTGAAGTAGGCCTCGAGTAGGAGTGGCGTTGTCTGGTACTACTGAGCGATCGCGCCTGTAATTTGTTTTGTGTCGATTCAAATGTTTGCACATCAATAAATTTTATGGCAAAAAAATCGTCTTCATTTCCTAGTCAGAACAGTTGCTTCTGGGCCTTTCAGTGAGGCAAATCGTACTGGGGTGCAGTTTTTTTCGTATCTCGCTTATATGTTCAAAAATCTTAAGATACTTTTTGGTTTTAATATTCAGTATTTGAGACACTCGTTTACCAAATTCATTAACCGCACAGAAGGAAAGTAGAGAAGTTGATGATATAATATACTTTTGAAAATTCCTCGTAATATGTGAAGCGTTGATATACAGTGGATACAAAAGTATTAATCAGGTTTTTAAACGTGAAATTTTAATCTTCAGAGTACTGATTGTGAGTTCGTTTTTACCAAAATTAATTTGAAGAGGGCAAGTGAAATTTTGCGCACTGAAAAATATCTTTTTCATATCTGTATCCCCACTATATATGGTCTCGAAGATCAAAGTTACAAAATTCCCTTAAAATTTATTAATTTACGACAATCTCTTCTCAGTTGTCGTCAGGCGTACGAATACTTTTTGCATCCATTGCCTACTAATACTTGACAGATTATTCATTGTATAAAGTATCGTTCAATTTTTTACACTTTTGAAA
>KQ435763.1:278922-295698 GCA_001276565.1 Melipona quadrifasciata | reverse complement strand
CATTTCAGAGGAATTCTAACAAAAACTTTATTCTTACTTTTTATTAATTTATTTATCTATTAAAAAATTTCTAGATTCATTTGAGAATGCAAAAATTTATTCGTAGCGAGATATCCAGGTCTGCTAAGTATAATGCGTGACGTGTACGAACAAAAATCCAATTGCGTCATGTTGAAAAGAGAATCTACAGTATTTTGAAATTTCTTTGATAAACGATATATATATGGTGGTATATCGCCGGAGGAAAAATCCTTTTCGTGAGAAAACTTAAACCGCAGTATACTGAGAAAAAGTATAGAAGAGAACGAGTGACGGGTTCGTTGGGTGAGAAACACGTCTTTCCACGTAAAATGATCGCTTGGCTTAAACGAAATTATTGCCGTGTTACTCGCTGCAAAGCTCTGCGACAAAGTTAAATAAACTCGTTCACGCGTTTTAGCAGCAAGCGCGTACATGTTTTCTCAATTTCTCAATTCCGAGATATTTGCGTTATACCCTGTTGCTAAAATTATAATTCAAATATATATGCATAATGTGGGCCAAAAGTCATTTCCTGCTAAAATAAATCCGTAGTTCCTTTTATTACATATTTTTTTTCAAATACGACTTGAAAGAAATAATTTTTGAAGAAACATAATGAAAAAAATTGAGCTTATTAATTTAATTCAAAGTTAATAAAATTAGCTGTTTCTTATATTTTTGATGTTTCATTAAAAAAAGAAAAAGATAAGTGGGAAGAAATTTTTGGTCCATCCTATATTTCTATAGATTCTAGACGCGAGCACGGTGCTTTCGTTCATTTCTGAATAAAGGAACCTTTATTTTTCCCGATTCCACGTTGTAACGCGTAATACCAGATTCGTAGAGATACGCTCTTTCGCTAAAATATTCTTTGCTACGTAATTGCTGCATAACGAACATAAATCATCGCATGTGAAAAGGAAGTAAACGTTAGAAAAATGAGAAACGGCGAGAATGACCGAGGGAGGAACAAGAGAAAGAAAAAGGAAGTGACCAAGAGAGAGAAAAAGACGACGTAGAACAGAACGACGAAAAACAGAAAAAGAAGGGGATGGAGGAGGGAGGGTGCAAAAACGCACAAACAATTTCCAGGAAAAATTAACGAGAGAGCACCCCGTCCAAAGTTGAAAAAGAGAGAAAGGAAGCAGAGAACGCAGAGGGGGAAAAAGATGGTGGATTGGAAAAAAAGGAAAAAGAGTCGTACGAACGAATAAAATCGGGGGGCGTCAGGATAAAGGGTAGAAAGGAGAAATTGGCCTGCACGAGAGGTAGAAACGGACAAATGCGTTTAAAGACGACAGAGAAGATGAAAGAAAAGAAAGAAAAGAGAAGAAAAGAAAAGAGAAGAGAAGAGAAGAGAAGAGAAGAGAAGAGAAGAAAGAGAACGAGGTGTAAGGGGGCAGGTGGAATGCATTTGCGATCCGAGGTCCGGGAGAGACTGGAAACCTTTCTCGTACGCTAAATCACCCGAACGTACGCTCTGTGGAAGCAAAGGGAAGGTCGGTCGTCCTTTATATTTTATTCACGTTTCATTTCACCCTGTTGTTACCAACTGCGGCGACATTTTTCTACGCCGTCGTCGTCGTCGCCGTCGTCGTCGTCGTCGTCGTCGTCGTTGTTGTCGTTGTCGCGATTATCTCGCGATATTGTTTCCCCGATTTATCCTGAATTTCGTCGCTCGGCCATATATATTTCAAACTTCAATTATCTCCTGCGAACGCTCTCGTGCTCTCGGTCCTTCTCGCTCCTTCTCGCTCCTTTCACTGTTTTTTGCGGGTAAAAACTGATTTTTTTCGGGGGACGGGCAGACGAATACGGGGAGGAACAATCCCATTGTCGTCAACTCGTCAGTTTTCTACCTTTTCAGCGCTTTGCCTCTGCTCTACGGTAACATCGCGATCATCTGACGACGAGTATTCCTGGTTTTTCGTTCGAGTTCCGACTTCGGATTAAGCCCATCGAAAGAAAAAAAGAAAAAAAGGAACAGTTCTTCTTCTTTGAAATGATTATCAACGCGCCTACGCTGGTCTTTGAAAATCAATTTCGCATCACCTAGTCGTAACGATAATTAACGATGTGACGATTCGCTATTACTATGGAAAATCGTTTGTGAACGCGAGTGTTAGGCAACGTGCGATTGTCGTTGTCGTCGTCAATGCAGGTAGGCTGACGCGAAATGTTCCACTGTGTAGAAAATGCGGGAATTGATGTCACTATCGGGATCTAATCTCGCCTGTGTCGTCTATTAGATCATTAGATCACATGGTGAATCTAATAATTAACAACAATTTGAAGACTGAAAGAACACTCGAAAGAAAGTTGAAAGAACAGTGAAACGAGGATGGAACTTGCATTATTGCATTAACAACGATCGCGCGACACTTTGATGAGAAGACGAAGGAAATTGAAGACAAGTGCATGCAAGTACAGTAATGGGGTACAGGTTTCGTTATAAGGAGGAATATATAGGGTGTCCCTGTGCGAACCTAACTTAAATTTTTTTCGCTTTGAATAATCCCCGGTTACGTATGCACTCTATACGTACAGGGTGTGCCAAACTTAAATGGCGAGGACTTAAACTACTACCTTAAAAGTTAAAAAGAGTGAAAAAAAAAAAAAAGATTATACAAAATTTTTGTACGAAAAGTCTTATTAATTTTATAAAAAAGAAAAAAAAAAGACACTACTTATGATTCGCGTCGTCCGTAATATTAGCGGGCAATAGCCTACACCACATCGTTCCAACGAAATGATCGAATATGCAGATTCACTCACCGTACATTTGTTGAATTCCGAGCCTGTCGTCATCCGGCAACTCGTAATTAGAGCTCAATCCCTGATACCAGGGATACATGAGCGCTCCAGAAACCGAGCTGTGTGCCAAGCCAAGAGAGTGGCCAAATTCATGCGCGGCTACCGCGAAAAGGCTGGTCCCTGAAAAGCAAAAGAAAAGCATTTCAATCGTCAGACTTGGCTCTCTCTTTCACTCGGTTGTTCCTTCTTCCATCTACGATATATTCTAGTCGTCCTCTTCTTCCAAATTTCTTTTTCTCCTTTTTACGAGAGAAAAGAAGAGTTATCCACTGCTGAGAAATTAACGCGAAACAGACCAAATTCAAGCAGCTTTCACGCGAATAACGAACGTTTCTTTCCATCCTGTGGAGGTAGACGGAAAGATACGTCAATCAGAGGGCGAAGGGCCGGCTCGACGCGGCGCGATCTGATCGGCAAGTTTTCTCGTTACGAACTTCCGTCGCGTCTCGTCGCGATACATACTTACATACTTTGGAATCTCGATGTTAACAGCAGCTGGCTGCGATATACCGGCAGTCAAGTGCTCTTAATCAAAAGCCTGCTCGAGGACGAGCACGAAAATAAGTGGAACGGATGGTCGTCCTCGGAGGGCACTCGAGATTGCCGAGATTCCCGATATTTTCAGCGATATTCTTTTCGCCATTTAATTTAAATATACTCGTCAGGCGTAGAGTCGCTCTCGCCCGCGTTCGTTTTGTCGTGCTCAGGACGTGGAATAGTTTTTACGTTTGTAACAAATTCGGAACGTGAAAAATCGTGACACGTGGCAAACGTAGCGCCGACCTTTTTCGACGAGATTCCCGTCGAATCTGCGTAGTAGTGTAAGCGAGTTACCTAAAACAGTGTAACTGAACGTATAATGACGAAAAATTGTCGACACTCCAAACTGTTACGACTTGGCAAAAGAAAGTCGTACAACAATCTACTTGGTCTCGTTTCAGAGCGTAAAGCTTCCACTTTGACCGATCTAGGTTTCTTTCTTTTCAAAGACGTTTTTACATCGTACAGCGAGACAAAACGAAAAGTAAGACCTTTATTCTTCACGACTGTAAAAGTTCAAATATCTTTAAAAATATTGAAAAATTGTTCGAATGACTTCATCCACCACGGTTCTGAAAATTGAGATTTTCTTGTTACAACGATCTCTTAACCCTGTGATCTTTCTTCATGGTCATTTCGTTCAAGTTTGAATATCAAACTCGGATAATTAAACGTTGTTTAATGTTCGAAGTTCAATGAAACGACTAAAAAAATCGTACAGCAAGTTTTAAGGGAGGAGAAACTTCAATCTTCAGGATCACGATCGTATAATCGTAAATAAAATTTTTCACTGTTTTCTACTTACGCGTGAATGTTTGCAATTTTTTCTTTTTTAAAGAAAGGTGAATTTTTTTCATATGGTACGTAATGGTACCATTTTCATTTGGTATGTTAAAATACTCCAGGGAAAAAAGAAACGAATCCAGAGTAGTCAAAGTGGAAGTTTTACACTTTTACAACGAGATCAAGTAGATTGTTGCACGACAATTTAAATTATCGGTAATTTTTCGTTTCAATTAATCGTGGCGCGAAACTGACTCTACGAAAACAATTTCATACAAAACACGGTGGTAAGTAAAATTTTTCTGAGAAAGCCAAAGCATCTTACAAAATGCTGCATATTTTGCTTCGTTTGTATTCTAATATGCAAATAAAATGTTATTCACGCGTGCGTGTTCAATTTTACTCGTCACTGTATGTATCTATATCCGCGTTTATCTCAAATTACTGTGTGCGCTCGTGTGGAAGAAAATTTTTGGAAAATCAACGTTCCGTCCAAAGTGGGATATTTTTATCTATGATATAAATCTTTTGTGTTATGCGAGGATTCGAGACGAATCAGTCTCTGTCCAAACTATATTCCTATTCTAGGAGGATGCTAATCTTCCAATGGATTTGCAAATCGTGACGTTCCGGTTTCTCATCGTTTGCGAACGTCCTGCGGTTCCCTGCGGGATACGTCAGCGATGACATTAGCAATTCATAACCGACACCAACATCGCTGAATATTGCACGTAAGGGCGCATCGTTCCACTCACTCGGAGATTGAATTTTTTCAAAGTTTACACGATATGCCGTATCGCATAGTAAAAACCGACTTTTAACCGTTTCATTTGTAGTACTTGAAACTTGAAACTTTATCTATATGCATAAGTACATATATTATATTAATATATTAAGTAAATAGTATTAAGTTTGCTATTAAACTCAACATAATAACGTAGTAAAGTATTAGTGAAATAATATAAAGTATTGTAGCAAAGTAATATAATAGAATAGTAAAGCTTAATAGTTTACTATCAAATTTAATATAATAATATAGTAAAGTATTGTAGTAAAACAATAAAGTTTACTAGTAATATTAAGTCTACTATTAAATTCAATATAGCAATATAGTAAAGTATTAATACAGTTAGATACTTATATACATATACTTAGGTGCTTACAATACCTTACTATATCAGTTTACTGTAAAAAAAAACACAGAGAAATTTCAAACTTCTTGAGTCGAAAAGTTCAAAGTCGAGTCGAAAAAATTGCTGAACTTCTTGCACCACTTTGACGAAGATTACCGACACCAGATTACCGATTTCAATCGTCGTACGCAAGCAGCGCCTATTAACAGGCGGACTCTGAACATAGGATAATTACGACTACGCTAATGGAAACTACGAAACGCCAGAAGAGAACGAGAGAGAGAGAGAGAGAGAGAGAGAGAGAGCTAAGCTGAAATTATTAATGAGGCCAATCGGAATTGCACCGACCCATCATCCATCGGAATGGAACCGCGAGTGATAATCCCCGATATCGGAAACAATCGGCCACCGATTCTGATTAACCATTTTGATTTTCTTCGCGTATCGTCGTCACAGGCCAATTAACCGTCATAATTTCGCCGTGAATTCCACGTTTGAAGCAGCGTTTCCATTCGACTCGTTGGAACGTCGGCACTTCTCTCTGCGATGCAGGCAATATACACACATACATACGTGCGATACTCTTTAAGTCAAAGGAAACCTCGTAAGTACGCTCCGCTTGCATTCGCTTTAACACGTTGATTGCCGCGTCACCCGTATCTGGGTGATAGTCAAGTTTCCATTGGGGCCGTGTCACTCACATGTGGGCGACGATCTTGAAAAATTTTAAATTTTTCAGGCAAGGAAAGGTGTAACAGAGTTTGGTAGAAAAATGAGTTTTTGACGGTAAATTATTTTTTCAGTTAAACGAGTTAATAACACGTTCAAAAATACATTCGTATATACATATATACAATAATATTTATTGTTATCACTGAAAGTGATTTTAGCGGGGGTAACCCAGAAAATCGGGCCTCTTCGGATACAATGCTAATGCAACGAAAATTACCGATTGGTTGATTTGGGTCACGTGATTCGTGAAGGGGCGTGGGGCAGATCTCGAGTAGGAGTGGCTATCGCGCCTGTAATTTCTTTCGTATTGATTCAAATGTTTGCGTATCAATAAAATTTTATGGCAAAAAAATCGTCTCCATTTCCTAGTCAGAACAGTTGCTTCTGGGCCTTTCAGTGAGACGAATCGTACTGGGGTACAAGTCGTGCAGTTTTATTATATTGTGTGTATATTCTGTATACATGTACGTTGTAGTATGTGTTATTATATACAGTCTGTGTATGTTACAGTACGTATTTTATCTATATTCATACATGCAATAATATTTGTAATTCAAGTTGTCAAATTATTTTGAACAAGTCGTAACTACTTTATTTGCATAAAAATAATAATGTAACAGTTGTTTGTGATACGTTGGAGAAAACGTATTTTAAACGAAACTAACTGAGATTTAAGTAGTAAAGCCTCGTTGTAAGTTCTGTAAATGGTCTATACTTGAGGGATGCAAAAAATGTGTAAAAGTCTCCTAATTTGACAAGCTAACACCGAAGAGAACCTCCATATTGTAAATTTGAATAAAAAGAATAAAAAACAAAAGAGGAATAAAAACGAGAAACGTAAAAAGAAGCATAAAAACTAACAGGATAGCTAAGGGAAGTAAGCCTGGATTCGTGACCCTGCAAGAAACTTTTATGATTTGCGCTCAACGATCAACGTGTTAAAAAATGACACGACAGTTTCATCGTTTCTCAATGACTAATTAATTTTTCACGGTTCTGGTTCGAGTAAGGGACTCGAGTGATCCACCTTTCTCGACAAATTTAATCGTCCTCTCTCCCAAAGTTTTATCTCTCCCATAGAAGTCTACGCCACTTTCTTACGTTTCAAAGTTTTTCACAAAGTAGCTTAAGGGAGAAGACAAACGATAATTCCAAGTCTCCTTTATTCGACTTGTTCCGTTTTTTCGACAGAGTTGAAATTATCCAAGTTGAAAGTTTTGCACATTTCACGGAATAAAGTGAGAAATGAGTGCAGGCACGAACGATTGTTCGAACGATCCGTTCCTTGGATGTTTAATATCCATCGACAGGTAGTAGATACGTAGAATAATTAGGTTCTCTGTATGCAGATGTAGCTCGGCTACGCTTCACGATCGATTTACGCTACCCTGTATTAGGTTAGCATCAGATCTCAAATTTAGCTCTCAGAGTCTTGGATTTTACACGGAGCAGTATCGTGTTTGAGTTATCTCAGGGTTAGATGTTTAACGGGGATCGAATCTTGAATAGGCTAAGCCAAGGAATCTCGTTAAACGAGCCGATATCGAAATTATCTCTCATCTTAATAACTATGAAACGAGAAGAAATCCAGACATACGCGATGCACCGTTGGACGATTAGTGTTGCTCGCGTCTGACAAAAAGAAAGTTATCAGAAAAATTTCGCTCGATTTTTGGAGTTATTTCAGGATTAAATATTTAACGGGGGTCGAATCTTGAATCAGGGCTAAATCAAGGAATCTCATTAAACGAGCTAATATGAAAATGATCTCTCATTTTAATAATTACGATTTAGAGGAGAAATCCAGACGTACGATATGTCGTAGGATGATTAGTGTTGTTTAAATTTGACGAAAAGTTATCAAGATTCAAGAGTGACGATATGACAGTAAAATGCCGTGCAATTAGTGTTGCTCGAGTTCGACGGAAAATTATGAGAAAAATTCCCAGTCTAAGTTACAAATTACATTGTGTTTGGAAGTTCGAGGGTGACGATATGGCAATATAATGGAACAGAGAAAGATTCTCGGTGGTCGCTGCCTTATACGTACATATCTCTTGCCTGGGTTGGAGGGGGTGACCGAATTGGCGTACCGCCAATAAACGGGGAGAGGCTCGATCGTCCTCACGCGAAAATTTCTCCTCGTTCAAAAATCTTTTCTTTCCATCCGCAGATTTCTCTAAACTTTCTTCCCCACTGTGATTTCTCTCGTCGTTGTTGCAGAAGAAATACAAACAACAGAGCGATGATTTTATAGCGATTTACAAGCTCGATGGAACGTGCAACGATAAATATCTACATATTTCTGGTTTCAATTAAAACTCGTCGAAACCTTTTGCCATTTTTCCCCGTTATCGATGAGTTTCGAAGTTTTTTTTTTTTTTTATTAAAAATCGTTTTATCACTGGGAAATTTTACGGCGGATGTCATACTTTGTTTGCCCACAAAATATTAATATAGATAAATAAATGAAAATATCTACATATAGATCGTTACGTTCTACATGTAAATCATTGTAATTTAAATGATAATGAAATAAATAGATTTGTGCAATTACGTTTTACTGTTCAAAACAAAAGTCAATATTAATTTTGACAAGAATACCCGTCGTGTCTTTTAAACAGTTGCAAAAAAACGAAAATCTGAAATCAGTCTTATCGATTGTTCTACGTTAATAACATTAAAATTGTTAAAATTATTCATAAAATTTCTACAATGATCTGTTCTCAATAATCGCGCAATAACAATTCCAAAAATTGGCCCCGTTTGAACGTCTGATTTTTTCTTACCTTCTTCGTTGGTGTTGTCGTCCTGCAACAACCATACTTCCTCCTCGTCGAAGTGAACATCTCCGCCACGGTCTCTGCCAGGAAAGAACGCGTGTGCCAGAATCTGGCCTTTTCCATCGAATGGATATCCGTCGCCATGATAACCCCTGAAACAGTCCAGTATGCAAAAACAATTAATCGAATCGCTATAATCAATTTGTTATTACTATATTCATTATATTATATATTATCTCGTTGTTCGTTAAACGGAAATATCATTGCATGGAGAGTGAGGAAGTTTCATTTTTCTGAATTTTTTTCTAAGAACGAGATAATTGTCGCCCTGTTGCGTGGCAAGGTTTGAGACTGTTTGTTTCAGCTGTCCAAGCTTTAAGACGTAAAACATATTTGGCAAGGACAACTTGAGAATGAGAAATGCAATCTTTTGCATTTCTTTAAATGAAAATTTAACCTTCTAATTTTTCCCTTTTATGGATGTCATGTCACGTTTGGAAGTTTGTTCAGACTCGTTTAGACTTGGCTGTTTAGGCTTTCTCTAAATCCCTGATGTCCCATTCCTGTGACACATAATTCACTTTTTGATTAATCTTTTGAATAATCAGCACTTTAGAGATGCTTAGGTGGAGCATGGGCGAAAAAAGATTGGGAACCATTGGCCTAGAGGAAACTTAATCTCTCTCTATCGCCGTATTTGGGTTTATTCAGTCTTCCTTAATTACTTAAATATTCATAAACCACGTCGGATTTAATTTTGTTTGTTATCTTTTCCTACAATTATATATTATTGTTCGTCAGAGAGAGACAGAGAGAGAGAGAGAGATTTCAACGCGGAAATTGTCTACACGGTTCACAAGGTTGTTGGGGAAGGCGCGACACGACAGGATTGTGTTTGTACGTACATACGCCGGCTGCTGTTTATTCAGACGTTACTACAGTTCCAAGTTCCGATGGCACGATCTATCTATCGCCTAGTTTTGCGCCCCGTTTAATTTGCCGGGTCTAGATACGGAACGAGACGCGCCATACCGTATGCCGTAATTAAATTCCGTTCACTAGCGCTCGCCGATTATCTGGACAGTCGATACGCCACTCCGGGCAGTGGATCGCGCCCCGTCCGGTTCGCTAATCGGGAAACTGGATCGTTCGTCTTCTCTATTCTTTTCCCTTTTGTCTCGGTTAAAACCACATAGGACGCTATCGATCATTTATTTACCAATTTATCAATATCAAAACTTTAGATCAGGCCCAACCCTTAGATCCTATCCATGCGACCCGCGTTGTATGATTGTATGACCAAAATTGTTAAATTATATTATAGATTATAAAACTGTATTGACTTTTAAATAAAATAAAATTTCGAACAGTGTCAAAAAACGACTTGTGGATAATAACTTGTCCCTAATAATATAAATTACATTGAACTGATAAAAAAAATATGTAAACTAATATGTGCGGCCCTCGACAAATTTTTGTTGGCTAATGAGGCCCGGAGGATCTAAAAGGTTGGACACCCATGCTTCAGATTTACGTTTCGATCGATCTGGAAGAATCTTCGTAACGAAAACAGAAAAACGTCAGCGGTGATCGATAATCGATCGTACATTAGCTAAGCACGTCGTCAGACCTGTTGTGTGTGATGCGATGTTGCGTATAAATTAGGTATGCATTATGCAACAGTTTATCCTCACATATGTACGAACTATAGGAAAACTAATAAGTTGGATAAATGAGTTTTATGCAACTCATACTGGCACGCGAACCGATATCGGTTCAACAGGCGCGCCTTCGTTTTCCCATCTTTCACGGAGAATTGCGAAATTTCATTTTAAACGATCCACGGTTGAAAATAGACTTTGCGCGATAACTCTTCTTCTCCAAGCGAACGTGTGAACGATAACTCTTCGAGCAACGACACCGTTTTCTTTTTTTCTTCGTTTCTTTTTCTTTTTAAACTAAAAGCGATCGAGTACGAGATTAGAACACGCGTTACTTTTGCTTCAGCATTATCTATTTATTTCCAAAGAATATGAGAAACAGTTCTATGCTCTATTTTTATGTATTTTCATAATATTCTGACGCGAGAAAGCCAAGACTATTCGATACTCGAACTGGATTTTACGCTTATACTTCTGGACTGTAATTATAGGTCTTTCGATGCCATTCACGATAGGCAAAAAATATTTGTCGTATCGTCACAATTTGAAAAGATATTTAGGCGGCCTCGCTTAAATGGATCACTCTGTCTACTTCGTTAAGAGGAAAATTCGTTCACATTTTTCAACTGATCGCTTCAATTTTTTTTTTTTTTTTTAGAATTCAATACAAATGTAACAAATGTCCAAAGACTCACGAGCGGGACGATTAATCGATGTACAGTTAATGGGATCGCGTGTAGGCCAGAGGTTGATAAAACTGCATTTCGTTTCGAGAATTTTCGAGTCGAGCTGGATAATCAAATTCTACAATTTTCATCGGCGAGAGCGTATAAAACGCTATCAGCGTTCATCCCCCGTTTTGGCATACCCGCTCGGAACGTTTTCGTTCGATTTACGTTCGTTATCGAGATATTAACAGAGTGTAGCGACCGATAGCAGCGACGCGAGCCAGGATGATAATTTTCAGCGCGCGTTCATAAAGGCGCGCAGTAGCGAACAAAGCTGGAAAGGAAGTAACACGAGCAGGCAAAGAGAGGATCAATAGCCTGATTCTCGGACCTCCTTGTTATCGGGAAATTTATCGCAGCGACGCGTTTGCAAACGAGAGCGCGATTAAATGGAAAAGGTTTATTTAAAATTCACGGTTCGCACGGGTTTGCTCCACTCGATCGTCGAGACTGTGTATCACTGTGCGTTCGGTCCGTGCATCCCTCGACTCGACGAGAATTTTCTGATGAAAAGACCAAAAAAGAAAAAAAGACTTTTTTGCCATAAAATTTTATTGACATGCAAACATTTGAATCGACAGAAAACAAATTACAGACACGATCGCTCAGTACCAGACAATGCCACTCCTACTCGAGGTCTGCCCCACGCCCCCTCACGAATCACGTGACCCAAATCAACCAATCGCTAATTTTCGTTGCATTAGCGTTGCACCTGGGTTAGCCCCCCCTAAAATCACTTTCAGTGATAAAAAAAAGGGGAAATGGAAAGAACGAAACAAGAAAAACATTTCAAACTCGTCGTAAAAACAATAAAACGCGCGAAATTCCCGCTTCTTATTTCGAATTCCCGTAACTGCGAGTACCTCTTTATTAACTGTAAGAGGAAAAGTCCCACATGCAGCCCCTGCGAGGAAGTGACTCTACAGGAAAAAATAAATTGTAAATAAAGAATACAGTTTTTTCGTTCGAGGCTTCGTTTTTGGTAAGTAAATCGGTACTCCTCGAGCACGCTTGCCATTATTCATTTTCAATCATTATGTCGTAATTTTATTGTTTTGGATTGGATCGTATATAATATGGAGTAAATGGCCCTTCTTTTCTGCTGGTATAGTTTTATGATTGTAAATGTGATAATTATTTATACGCAGATGGTTCATGCTTGTATAAAAAAGCAACTGGTCAAGGATCCCGATGTCCAGAGAAAATGAACGAAGCTGCGATAAAGACAACTGACTATGTGTCAAACTGAAGAAACGTACGATACAACTTACACAACTCTGCACAAAAAGAGTTGCTTCTTTTCCGTGCGCAACGAAATGTCGTGGATTAATCAAAATTAGTCAAAGGTTAATTAAAATGAAAATAAAAATCTCAATGAAAAGACCAAATTCACGTTTACAACATTACTAAAAGAATAAAAGAAATTAAAAGTTGCATTAAATATTGATGATGTTACAAAGAAGAGGAAGATTAGGAAGATACGTAATCCATTACGAGACTGGCATTGTGTTCACTGTGCTGAAAAATTTATCCATCTACCTGCAGAAGATTGAATACGGTGCAATGTGTGTGAAAATGGTGCCATGAAAATTCTGCTGGCAAAAGTGACGTAAAAGGGCAATGTATTTACGATCTATGTACTAAGTAGGGTCAGTTTTAAATTGTACGTTAAATTGTACGTTCTTAGGTTTATTTAAAGATCTTTTAACAAATTTTTATTATATAAATCGGGATATTTTTCACTTTTTGTTTATAAATAAAAGCTTTTCAAGTTTTACATTTATTTCTTTTTACATCGTTTAAGTCAAATAGTCACTAATGAACGTTAACTGTTACTCTTTTTACTATCAAACAAAAAGTGGTCCGACTCGCCTCGGTCTCTGTCTTATTTGTAACGTTAGCGAGCGATCCGTATGGCGACGAAGCCAACTGTTCGATAAAAGACGAGGACTCACCTATGAAAGTAGACCAGAATGTCCGCTCTGTCGCTGTTAACTTCCTGAAAGGTGAGTTTGGAGTTTCTCGCCCAGAGATCGAGGGCCTTGCTCAACTCGAAACGAACGCCAGCCGTGTCGAGGCCACTTGGTTGCTCGGTTCTCAGGCTGTAACACGAAAAGAAAGAAAGAACGATCGTTAGGAATCCGCATCAGGGAAATCGATGCAGTGAGCAGTGAGCAACGCTTTCTTCCTCTTTATCGGTTCTCCTCGAGAGAAAGAGAGAAAGAAAGAGAGAGAGAGAGAGAGAAAGAGAGAGAGAGGGAGAGAGAGGGAGAGCTGCTTCGATCCACGATAACCACGCCGAAGGGAGCGCGAACCGGAGAAAATATTTCCGGCGAGGAACGCCGAGGGAAGGGCGATTCGATCGTTGGCCCCGAACGACGAACGCTTCGCGGAAATTAGGTAAATTATTCGGTCGGTGGAAAGGAAAATAATAAAAGAGACGTCGTCGCGCACGGAAAAGCAGGAAATTTCGTAAAATCCAACTGTGCTCCCTTGCTTGCCGGCGGAACAAAATCAACGAGTTGCGGGAATGCGTTTTCCGGCGGAGTCCGCCGATGTTTCGGCAAATTGTCGGCAAATTCTGTCGTCGTCACGACGTCTGCCACTTCTACGCCTACGAGAATTTCAAATTGAGATTGAAAGAGGGAAACGAAAGCGAATCCGATAATAAACTATTAAACTGCACAAGGTGTCCCTACTTTTTTTTCGGTAGTGAGTTTTTCCAGTTTTTCGGGCCAAATGTCCCACGACGAATTTTCTAAATATACAGGGTGGGCCAAAAATCACTTACTACTAAAACACATCGTTTTATTACATATCTTTTTTAATTATTTTTTTTGCAGATTTTTAAAACATAATGAATAAATTTCAAAGATAAATAATGAATAAATAATGAATAAATTTCAAGTCATGTTTGAATTTAAATCTAATTTAAAATTAATAAAATTAGTTTCTTCTTGTATTTTGATGTTTTGTCTAAAAAAAATTGGTGGGAAGAAACTTTTGGCCCATTTCTGTACTAAAATTAAAACGGTAGAAGAAAAAGTAAGTGTCTTCATTTTTTGTCAATTTATCATTATATCTTCATTTTGAAATGAATATTCTCGAAATCACGCTGTTACGACGCGACGTGACGCGACGTTCACGTCATAAAGAAATATTTTCCATCCGATTTATTAATTAAGCGATCGATCGATCAGGATCCGGACGAAGATGTATTCCTGTCGCCTCGAAACGTACGCTCTCTAGAGGCAGAAATGACAGAGCAGTGGTTAATTAAAGCGTGTCGAGATCGTTTCATCGAAACCTAATTACTAATTAGAAGAAGAAATCAGCGGAAAGGTTCGAAGGAACGGGAAGCGAGCTGCGAAACACCGCGCAGCCTAATAGAAAGAGGTGAAACGAAGCTTTATTCAGCGAATCGAAGCTACGCGAAGCGAACTTGGCTTTGCTCGCTTTTCCTGCCTCAACACCTGTGCGCGTCGTGGCCTGCCGAGTTTCGAAGACAGACGCCATCGCGCAGCGCAGCACGATCGTGCAGAATTCTAGTATTGTATGTACAGGGTGAAAAGAAAAGTTTGTCCGTGGCCATCGTAGATGTATTCGACACCTTTGATTCGATGAAGATACATGTAAAGAACCTGCTGCAAAATTGACCTTGGCCTTAAATTCAAAATTTTTTTGCATTGTATTCTACTCGTCACGAAGGGAAAACCAATTTTCCAATGAACCACAGATCGCAACCTAGTAGTTCTTTTGAAAAATGGCAAAACAGCTTCTTAATCAATTAACACTGCGGACGCGTGCGTGCTAACAGCGACTTTATGGTTCTATATTACGTAATGGTTAGTAACTTTATGGTTTATATTTCGAACTATGTTAACAGTTAGTTTTATCACTTAATTACTTAGACTCACACTGATGCTACAACTATGACAAATCAAATGTTGGTGAAACCTAATACGAAAATTACATAAAACAGACATCTACGCGTTCGAAACCATAAAGTCGCTGTTAGGTCGCACGCGTCCACGAAACTTTTCTGCCATTTTTCAAGAGAACTAATGGGTTTGCGATCGATGGTTCAGTCAAATCAAACGTTGGTGAAATCTAATACGAAAATTACGTAAAATAGAGTCAACTCACTTGCTTTTTTTATAATACTCGACAATGTCTCATATAGTAGATAGAAATGTAACCGAAATCTCTAAACGCTAATATTGACATATTGTATTCCGAAGAAGTCACTACTTCAAACGTTAGTAAATTATAGTTTAAAGGATAAGCAGAAAATTTTTGAGACTGTTCAATTGTACAAACTATTCAGACTATTCATTATATATAAGACTGATCGAGACTATTCATTGTATATGAATATAATATAAAATATATGAGTATAATATATAATAACATAAAATATATGAATATAAAACTTGCTTTATTTTTCAAATGAAAACAAACAAGAAGGACTATTAATGTGATGTGATATGATACAATAATAAGATAAAATATACCACTAAAAGAAAAGGTGAAAATTGACATTTGATGACCTATGTAGTGTCATTTCACTCAGAATTACACTAGTTACGCATTCTTTGTGGAGATTGATTGTCACATCGTGTCGCCTCGTTAGGGTGTATGTTGCAATTTTTGCATTTCGCAGGCTTACATTAGTATTACGCCAGTCTTTGGTGATATTCTCCTTTGATCACGTTGATGCAGGCACACGGTCTTTTATTTCTCTCATTTTTCTTTTCCGTCTTTTATCTGACGTACTTAAAATTCGTGTTTCCATTTTCTCCCTGTTTTTCATCTTTTGATTGCACCCTTTTAGCAACTTGAATGATCAGACGAACAAATATATATAGCTTTCAAAATCTAAGTAGTACGATTGCTTCGAAATATCAATATTCCATGCGAAATTCGTCATAGAAAGATTGTTAAATTCTATTTCTTTCCTCCTCTTCCTCTTCCACTTTCTATTTAGCTGACAAATTGTCATTGCAACGCGTGATTGGTAAAGTATCCGATAGTTGGTAATTAAAATTGCAGAGCGAACGAATGGCAATCTCAATATACGCGTGTAAGCGAAACGCACGCTTGTGTGTGTACGTAGAATCCAGGCAAGGATCACGCAAAGCAGGAAAGAGGTGAATAATTTTCCTCTGTGAAACATTTCTCGCAAGTCTTCGCTGCTTTTCATCTTCGACGTGCCTTCGCCGTGCAACAAATCCCAGGGAAAAGAAAATGGGATCGCAAGAACAATGGCAACACACTTTTTCCCTCCTCTTTTCCTTTCTCTCTCTCTCTCTCTCTCTCTCTCTCTCTCTTTCTCTTCTGTGGCTTTATGTACGCGTGAAATATACCCAAGGGAGTATACAGAGGAAACAAAAGGAATACCTGATTTTTGTCACTTAATAAGCTTTTCGAGTCCAAGAACAATGTGCCAACGAGATTAATTACGACATCGACGCGTTGCGCGTTAATTAACTTAACGATATATTCCATCGTAGTATCGATACACCACGACCACGTAATTTCGAAAAAAAAAAAAAAAGAAAATAGTTTATCGTGTCCTTTC
>KQ435763.1:243679-263581 GCA_001276565.1 Melipona quadrifasciata | reverse complement strand
TTCCCCGCGTTTCAGTTCGAACGTGTTTCGAATGATTCGAAAACGACCTGGACGTCGTTCGTTACGTTGATTCCGTCTCTTGAGCTCTTCTCTCGTGAATATGGTCGATAAAACGGTCGCGTTCGCTCACTCAAAAAGGTTGTGATGACCGCTAGGGCCTGGTGTACAGGCAAGCATCACACCCAGGTTGAGTGAGTCCACGTGGCCGCCATTTTCCAAATGCTTCGTTTTCTTGTACCACTGTACCACGTTCTTCGTGTTTTTTTCTTTGAGAGATGCTGCTCTTCGCTTTGGTCCTTGATCTTCGATCGTTACGAAGTGATTTTCAAAGTACAAAGCGACTTTTCTCTGAGTTCATCGAACAATCACGCACCAATTTACTCGCAATCAGCCGAAAGTTTAACGCGCGTATATATAATAGATTATACTGTTTTATTACTTTATTACTGTATTACTATTATATACCCTATCCACACACGCTAAATTATACGTATTCTATTATTAACATTATAGTATATTAGGAATTATAGTATATAATATAATATACTATTCTATTATTATATTACTGTATTGTTACTATATACCCTACTCACATATACTATATTATACTATATCCCATTTTATTACTAATATTATTATATTACTATATACTCCCTGTAATTTCGGGCACGAGGAATGAATTTCACTGAACAAAAAAGAATGATCAACGATGAACGTATATGTAAACGCGAACGTGAACGCGAACAGACGCAGGGAGCAGGGCTAGAGCCTAAGGGGATTAAGCAAATAATAAGGGGAGGGATATAATCGAACGCGCCGTCGTATGATCGAGAAACGAAACGAACGTACGGAGACAATGATGATCGGAGGCGCTTTGATTATAAGAACAAGCAAATGAGATTTCAGCGGCCGTGGACCGAGAAAGAGAGAGAAATCGATTGGCTAGTCGCGTCACAATCGACGAATATCCGATCGAGAAAATTAATTGAGACCGGCTTAAACTTTCCTTCTTATCTCCGTTTCTTTCAATGACGGTCTACCTCGACGAACATTCCTATCGGTATTTCTAAGACAAATTGAAATTTCTTTCAAGCGTTACCTTCTTTGCAAGCGCGGTAAGTGCATTTTCGGATCGTCTTTTTGTCTATGAAAAAAATTGCTCGCATTAATATAAAATTCTTTGTATTTTATTATATATAATTCCACTTTTAAAAACATCTTATTTTTCCTCGAGATATATATATATATATATGTAGAAATCTGGGTTGAGATTTGTAGGAATTTTTAGGAATTTTTGTTTAAAATAATGATGATGTTTATTATAAGTTGAAAGTAAGAGTTTATTTAAGATGATTTGAAAATTAAAATTATCGCTATAATCTAGATATGCTCGCTAGGTTTTCTTCACACGACTCTACGCACTGAACTCACTAAATTTCACTGATTCTCGCAACTCACAACTCTCTATATCCTTTCGTTCTTGTGACTCACAACTCTCTGTGTCCTTTCGCCTTCACTACTCTCTGCCTGATTCTTCTCTTGCTCATCCGCACGAAACATTCGTCGTTCACACACACTTGCACACAAACGCAGTCATACCCTAAAATATTTTAAGTGCCAGGACCTGGAAAGCTAGATTAAACATTCCCAGGTTCCAGGCTTAACTATCGCTATGTTAAAACAGACGTCGCAGGCGACGGTTGTTGGGCACTGAAGAAAGTTTCGAGTCCTTTCCGGAATTCCCAATTCCACACACACACACACACACACACATATAACTACACGACTTGTACCTCAATACGATTCATCTTACTAAAAGGCCCAGAAGCAACTGTTCTGACTAGGAAATGAAGACGATTTTTCTGCCATAAAGTTTTATTGATATGCAAACATTTGAATCGATAGAAAACAAGCTCAGTACCAAACAACGTCACTCCTACTCGAGGTCTACCCCACGTCTCCTCACGAATCACGTGACCCAAATCAACCAATGGGTAATTTTCGTTGCACTAGCGTTGCACCTTAAGAGGTCCGATTTTCTGGGTTCCCCCCGCCAAAATCACTTTCAGTGATGATAAAATTCTATGCACTTTTAAAAACGTCTTATCTTTCCTAGATATATATACACACACGAATACAGTGGAATTTTTGCACATAGAATGCAAAGGAAGAAAAGTATATAGTGTTTTGTAGGATGTTTTAGCTTCTTCAAAAAATTGTTACATTGTGTTACCATCACTATTTTGACGATGAGATAAACGAATTGCTTTCTCAGAATCAATTTTGCACTAGTAGTTAAGTTAATTTAAATAAAAGTTATTGATATTTTATACTGTTACAAATTTGTAAAAGAGATCGTATAACAGTCCATTTTAACGTCTTTAGAGATGTTCGACTTTTTACAATTTACGAGAATAAAAGCAGTCTCGCTCTCTCATCTGCTACATGAGCAGATCGTAAAAACGTTTGAGTGAAAAAAACAAGCTCAGTCAAAGTAGAAGCTTGATGCTTCAAAACGAGATCAAGTAGATCGTTGCATGATTTCTTCTTTTGCGAAGTCGTGTGCGGGTTATGCCCCTTCACTGCGAAGTACGAACGAGTACGAAACGAATGAGCCAAGGGAAAATATTTGGTCGATAAAAAGAAAAGAAAAAAAAGAAAAAAAGGGAGGAAAAAAAAATTTTGGAAAAGCGACAATGTTAAACGCGCGAGAAAGCAGTAGATCGGGAGATCGATGTTGCGGTGACGAAATAAACGGACAGGAAGCAGACAAACGGGGTCGAGGCTCAAAAAGCTGAGGAAAACACGGCCAGCTAAAAAGAGGACAAGAGTCGCGAAGGAAAAGGGTCAACATGTATTTGTCCACGCTTTGCCTGAAGATAACAAGACCGAACATAATAGAAGCCGCGAAAGGACGTTTCGTTGGAACGATGCCTCTTTAAGAGGCACGGTTAAAATGGATTAGAGGAAATCGGCCACGTCGTCATCGTCGTCGTTTCTCCTTCAAACTCACAAAGGAATATTTAATCGCGACACGAGTTCTTCTTTTACCTTTGCCGGCAACGACGAGACGTCCACGAGTAGCCACTCTCGCGGATCACTCGCAGAGTTTTCTTCTTCCGCCGTAACGCGAAACGGAAATTTGTAATCAGCTATCTGCTGTAATTCGTGATCAGGCCGCGATATATGTACACCGTGTGAAAGATGCAAACGTCCGAATCGCGTCGGTCACTTTTTTCTCTTTTTTTTTTTTTCGCGATTAACGAGACGATACCGGCAGGAGAAGACCCGAATCTGACGGGTTTCCACGAGCGGCGATAGCCGCGAAAGCCCCCGTAAGTCTGTCTCCTCGACGAGGTGTCGACTTTCATCGGGGGATGAGGGTGTTCCCTCGTCCAGCACGATTTCAACACCGTCTACTCACCGACTATGCTCCCCGACTGAAAGGGTACTCTCGGTGTCTCCCTTCGAGCTCCACCGAAAGTGCTCCTCGTTGATCACGAAATGCAACACCGCCGCTGCACCCGTGAAGCGACGCGGAGTAAAAAAAAAAGGGGAAAAAAAGAAGAAGAAGAAGAAAGAGAGAAGAAGAGAGAAGGGCTAGTGCAAGGAAAAGAGACTCCTGTAGAACCCTTAGAAATGTCAACCGGGAGATGCCTGCGCCAGGCTGACTCGTTTCGCGTTCGGCGACAAAGCTCCTCCTCCCTTCCACCCTAGTCCCGTTACGGGTGGATTAGTTTTTAATTAACTTTATCGCTCTTCTAGGCTGATTCCTTTCGCGGTTATTTAGATCAATTAGATCAATCTTTCAGTTCGATCTCGAGTTTCGAGTGGACAATGGATGAATTCGGCTAATCTCGAATCGACGACGAATCCTCTCGACCTCCTCGAGTATATCAGAGATCGCTCTATAGGGGAAAATCCTGTGAATCCCGCGATCTTTTCGATTCGGAGATTCTGGGAGCAAGTACTAAGCGACGAGGAGAGTTTGTCACTCTCCTCGCTCCAAGGGAGTGACCAGATCCTTTTTTTTGTTACAACAAAATTTTCTTTTTTAACGTTCGTTGCGATTTTCCAAGTTTGTTGGAGTCTCGGTTCCGACATATCTGCCTTCCAACGATCTCGAAATCGCTTCATTTCTAACAAGTAGATACTATCGTTCATTCTAATCGTCTCGTATCGCTGGTCATCGTTCCAAGTTGCGTCGAATCGTTGCACGATCTCGTATCGCGTGCTAAGTATCTGCTTTCGATCTTGAGAGAATCGTCGAATGCGTTTGTTTCTCACGTCGTAGGTTTGTTCGCCACCGTCCGATGTGTGACGAACCCACGATCAACGTCCGAGAGACGGTAAGGAAAAAAAAAAAGGAATTTCGTTCGTCGCGCGAAATCGGCCTCCTGCATTGGCACAGAAGAGTTTAATGATCGCCACGGCAGCAGCCGTAATTAACGTAATACTCGTTAAAGGGAGTCCCGTCAGTCTCGAAAGATTTAAGGGTGATTGCCCTCACGTACCACCGCTTTTTCGAGAGCTTGGAAAAAATATCTAGACGCGACTAACGATCAAGAGAAAGAGAGAGAGAGAGAGAGAGAGAGAGAAAGAGAGCAAGGATTACGAGACGACGAAAAACTGTGAAAACGCGAAAACGCGTCGCTATTTTCCAACGATCCCGAGACAAACATATTTCCGAGACGTGCCAGAATTTTCTAGTCACTGAAATACACGGCGCGCCGTAAAAATAACGACGTAAAAATATTTTTCTTTTTTTTTTTTCGGTTAACGCGTATACATACTTCTGCTTATCGATATCGTTGAGCTCGTAAGTAAATAATCACGTTTGACGATTCATCGGGTCATCGAGATCGTCAGTTCTTAGAAAATGAAAGGGTTAAGGGTTAAGGGGTAACGAGGCGAGACGCGGACGGCAAAAAGATGAACGCGAAGCGACGCGGCGTCTAACTAGTGGAATCTATTTAACTCTCTCGCTACGACAGTCCGCTCCGCCGGAGCGGAGTCGCCGCTACTGAACGGAGCCCTGCGTCGAAAGTGTACACATTGATCGCGAATCGTTTTCCGAATTTGTTAATCCGTCTTGAAATGGAATCTTTTTTGAAGTTTCTGGTAACGTTTTGACAAGGGCCTAGAACGTTTTCTTTAAACAAACCTTAATCTTTCAAACAAAAACCTAAAATTTTAAGAGATTAACAGTTATGTCTATTATAGCCGATCTTTTCCGAATTGCGATAGATCAAGAAAAATCTTTCATCACAATAATTTCATATTGTACAAATATTCCGCTGTTGAATTTTTTTTAAACGAACTTCAATCTTTCAAACAAAAATCTAACCTTAAATTTTTAAGAGACTGACAACTGTAGCCAGTCTTTTCCAAGTTGCAATAGATTAAGAAAGATCTTTTATTACAAAAAATACTTTCTTGTGCAAATATTTCACTGTCGAATAGAAAAAGTAGAAAAAGCTCGTCTCGATGGCTAAAGAATGTATGGTGTACATATTTCTGATACGTGATTACTCCAATACGTCAATAGATGCCGTATATATCCGGAGCTCGTAATGAAATGGTTAAACGATTGGTCCGACAGGAGTAGGAGGTTCGAAGAACGGTCGGGCGTGGAAGAGCTAATGGAATCAGAGGTGAAGAGAAAACGAGAGGGCCTAATGGACGCAGATCGACTGAAAGCCTGGTGTGAAGTGGCACATGAGAAGCGTCTAAATTGATGAAGCGGTCACAGAGGCTCGCGTGAGGATGCCGCGGCAGTGAGGAGACACTGCGTAAAAGCAGATTTACCTGGCTGAAAAGGGCGACCTCGTAGCAGGCTGGCCGCAACACCGTAGTCCGCCGAAGGCGCGCAATAACGAACGACTAAATTAAATTGAAAGCCCTCGCCGGCAGACGACCCTTCTTCGCAGCTCCGCGGCTAACGTAGGCTTTCAACTAATTAGGTCGTCTACCCGCGAGAAGATGCTTGGCTCCTTGTCATCTGACACGTGTACATACGACGTACTTGCACATACGCTTCTCGCTTCGTTTTCTCGCCAGCCTCGGAGCAACTCTGCTTCCAGAGGAGCTTCGTCTTCGCGCCACTTTCGTTGGCGATTTTTGTTTGCGAAGCAAATTTTGTCGAGACCGATCGGCTTCCTCGGTCTTGACGCACGCAAATATTCATATCTCGGCGACCACCGAAATCGGGACGAGGCGTACACGATCTTTTAAATTTTGAACGATTGTCAAATAACTAGCTCGCTGCTTCTTGCGAGTTTATGTGCTAATGCAGACACACGTATCGCTGCTGGACCTTTACTCGGGTATGTGAGACACTCGAAGACGCGAGTATCCACGAGATACCCGGACAGAACAAAATTACCCAGGTACATTCATATATCTTATGAGATATTGAATTGAGGCTAGAGATATTACTAACACTCGGTATAATTTTATGTTCCGAGTGATTTATGTTTTTTTTTTTTGCGACAAATAACAAAACAAACTGTAATTTATGTCCACTAGAATGGTGGAGATTCAAGATTGGAAAAACTTGCTAAAAAATATTTATATATACTAGGTATAATATGGTTGGTTCAAGGTGGATGAGCTTAGTATTGAATTAAAATCTAGACTTGTTAGCATTTTTGTATAAATTTGGTACAAAAAGTAAATACTTTGTAGTATTTCTATTATTTATAGTCGAAATATAAATTACATTGTAATATCTATATTGTGATATATAAGTAGAAATGACAGGTATGTAGTCTCAACTATCTCATAAAAGATATTCGGGTAATTTTTTTCTTTACTCGCTACCTCAGATACTCGGATATCTCACAAGCAACGGTTCTAATCGCTAGGCACTCAATTTCTGTAAGGAAACTGAGGGATCAAAAACCGCGATCGGGTCGAAACGGACCCTATTTCGAGAAAACATAGGTTGCGAAACTACTACTACGGTACTAGTATTTCCGGTCGGTGTTCTAGCAAAGAGCATTCGCAACAAGCGAACGATGCGCGAAAAGTACGCAACGAAATGGCACGGCGTTAATAAAACAATTAACAAGCGGCAGCCGACAAGTGGGAAAATTAAGCTTAACGGAGTTACTACAACCGTGTTCGAATTGGCTGGAAAAACCAGATCAAGTTTCCACGAGAATTCAGGAGAGGAGCGCGCTGAGTTTCAACCTCTTGTTAAAGGGGACAATTTTCGCGTCAGAATTCGCGCCGTTTTAAATATCATTACGAGAACCGAAAGCTGTAATTTCCTGCCGAATTTCACGCCGTCGCGCGCGCGCCGCGTCGAACCGATATCTATTATTAAATTTCACGCGTTGGTTAATACGCGTAACGTGGTTCCGTTTAAATTACAGCGATGTTCCATCGATCCCGCGACATTTTATAATGTCGCCGATTATCAAACCGAATTCTTTTTTCGAACGTCTGTTGAGCAGAAAAAAATGAACGCGAATATATATATATATATATGTACATACGCCTGATGAGCAAAACTGAAGACACGTATGAAATTTTGACACGAAGAATTTTTTTGTCGAATATTTGCACGTAGAATACAAAAAAAAAAAGCAAAATATGTAATATTTTGTAGGTTGTTTTAGCTCTCTTAAAAAAATTTCTACACTGTGATACCGTCACTGTTCTGGCAAATACAAATTTATTTTCGTGGAGTCAGTTTTGCACCGCAATTAATTCAGATGAAGAGTTAAATAAAATAAAATTGTCGTAATTTTTAATTTTATAAAAATTTATAGTTTAAAATCATAGTTATAATTTTAAGAAAAGTCATAGTTTTCAGAAATATCTCACGTAACAATCTACTTCGTCTCATTTTAAAACGTAAAGCTTCCATTTTGATTGCAGCGAGTTCGTCCTTTTTTTTCCCCCCGAGATATTTTGACATCATATAGCAAATAGCAAAATATTTTTTTCTTTGAAAAAAATTGTAAAAATTCACGCGTGTGTGAAAACACTGAAAAATTCTATTTTTCATGGTTTTGAAGATTAAAGTTTTCCTTTTACAACGACCCCTTAAATCTAGCTGCACAATTTTTTCTCGTCATTTTATCAAATTTTGACCATTTGGGTCAAGTGACAAGAATTCAAGAAATCCTAACATTTCGTCACCTAACCCTAATGTTCCAAGTCCAATAAAATGGTGAAAGAAATCGCACGACGAGTGTCTGAAGTCTTCGCAAAGAGACAATTCATTCTTCGAAACTGTGGTGGATTTAATCACGAAAGAAATTTTTTGATTAAATTTTTAAAAAACGTTTGAATTTTTACAATTTTCAAGGAAAAAGTATCTTTATTTTTTTACTCGCTATATAATGTAAAAAAAAAAAGAATTCATTACGAATGTACTATGAAAGTAGAGATCTTACACTTTAAATTGAGATCAAGTGAATTGTTATATGACCATTGTTTACGAAGTTATATCAGTTTAAATTATCGACAATTTTTCATTGTCATTGGTACAGTTGCTCTTCATCGAACAGGAAGAGAGAGAGAGAGAGAAAAGAAAACGTAAAAGAGACATTGTAAGTGTAATATAAGATATTCGCACGTAATTATTATTGTCGAACGTTCATCGAACGTTTGCCATTTTAGCAAATGTAAATTGTGCACTTGTAAGCTCACGGTGGTGCAATGTACGTTCGAGTTTCGTACGATAGGTCGTCGGAGGGCCATCTCTCAAAGAGGATAGACTTTATTGAAACAATAGACTGTACAAAGTATTACCGAACGTTCTCTCTCCCTTCTCTAATTAACAAACTCCTCGTTTAACGAGACCTTCGCAGCAGGGTGAAATTTCTGCGACAGGACGAAATCTTTACGACAACAGAGATAATGCTCTCTCTGCCTGTTTCGTGCAAATTCGCTGGCCGATAATTTTCAAATATTAAGGAGCAGTTAATTGTCACGACCCAACTCCGCCTGTACGGTGCGGAAAAAGCGAATATCATCTATCGGACGATCAAGAATTGTTCCTTGAGAGTAAAGATCGAAACAGGCGCGAGGGTCACCGACCAGGACTCGTAGCAACGAACGATCCAGAGACAATAACCTCGTTAGAAGGCAGTAAACGGTCAAGATTTCTTCCGTCAGCGTGGAAAAACGAACAACTCGTTTTCCTAAGCCGCAGCAAAGATATCTAAAGATAAATCAATAAACCTAATCTAAATCTAAACCTAACCTAATCTCAATCCTAATCCTTTTGCTAGATTGCACGAACTCAATTGAATCTAACAGATTCCTAGTCTAACCTAACCTAAACTTAACCTAACCTAAATCGTTCTTTTGCTAGACCGTACGGATTAAATTAAGCAATTGAATCTAAAAGATTCCTAGTCTAAACTAAACCTAACCCAAACCTTTTTGCTAGATCGTACGAATGAAATTAACCAATTGGACCTAACAGATTGGATTTTAATTTTTCGATCGTCCGCGACAAGTGAATACGTATATGTTATATTATAACAACTCGTGCGTAATTATGCGAATAAATAAATACGCTTGTTTGTCGAATTTTCGGTTCGTACGATACGGGGGGGATGATAATCTGGCGATGCGCAAAGGTTCAATTATCACGAATATTTGAGAAGCGAGACGGAACAGGAAAGGAGAAGTGAAATTCCCCCGCGGGAATTCAATCAGGAAGAACGATTCGCATCGCATTTACATAAATGTATAATTCTGCAGCAGTGATTATTTCCAGCAAGCGGCTGGAGGCCCCCGCCTTCCGACGAAAGTGTCGACGAGCTTGGACGCTGTAATATTTGATCTAGGTTTCGAATGGGCACGTGCTAATTTCAGATGAGATATATTACGTACGTATTGTAACGCGACGTCTTTATTCCTACGATGTAACACGTAGTATCGGAAATGTAGTAACAATACGCTTATCGTATCGGATCTTGTCTTTCAGCTCCTCCGTCTCGGAGAGATTAATAGCACCGTGGTACTAATTCGTCGATGAAAAAGCGAACCCAGATCGATCGAGCCAAGTGACCGACGAAACACGTCAACCGTAATGTATCGTTCAATAAAATTTCTACTCAACTCGCTGGGGCGCTTCGATTCATTTTTTTATACAACTTTATAGAAATCGACGCTTTGCGGCGAAAAGGGAGAATTTATATTAAATTGCTGCCCGTTGTTATCCGTGCGGATAAGTCGTCTTTTTATTTATTAATTCGATACGTGTCCAATGCGTATGTGAAGCATCCATTTCGTGAAGTTTCGTGAAATTTCGCGCGAAACTAAAAAATAAATATTATCCATCCGATTAACGGGACGGTTGTTTCATCGATTCGTTAATCAATTAGTTGACGATCAACGAAGCGAGAGAGATTAAAACGTCAATTTAATCAAAACGTTCGACTAATTGAGTTAGCAGGTAATTAATTAACTGGCTTAGCCGTTACTAGTCGTTTCTAACGATCGATTCTACCACCACGTGCCGACGCAAAGAGTATTTTTATTTTTTATTATTATGCGAGATTATCGTTCGCCCCGTCGACTTGAATTTACATGTAATTTGAAACGGGATTCACGTCGCGCTGCGAATTTACAAGCTGAATTTAACGCAATAAGCACGTTCAATCCGTGCATTCACTCTTCCAGATAAAATGTATACTGTAAAGTTTATTTCGCAGTTCTGTGTATTCCGTATTCACCGCAGTCGAATTAAATCGAGATACCCATCGAGGCGGAAATCACGTCCAAGAAAGACTTCGATTCTGGACAGCTTCCAGCGCCAAAAAATTTTAATATTAACCCCTGTTCGCCGGCCTTTCCTTGAAAAGAAAGAAAAAAAAAAGAAAAGAAAAGAAAATGGAAATTTCCGTGAAAGCTTCTGGCTGCTCCACTTTTGTTTTTTTTGTTTTTTTTTTACAAGTGAATTTATGGGCAAACGCAAAAAGCGTGAAAAACGCTCGCTATGAAAATGGTACGCGTGTTGTAAAATATCCTTCACCTTTTTGCCTTTCGCTAATAACAAAATGCGCGGGTAAGACGCAAAGAACCAGACAAAAGCAACTAAAAGTATATCCATAACTTCTTGACGTCGCTGACACTCAAGAAATTAGCTAAATTATTTTTCATAATTTATAACCGCAACTGTTTGTTGATTAATTACAACCAACTAACTTCTTGACATCGCAGACATTCAAGATCAGCTAAATTATTTTACACAATTTATCACTATAGCTGTTTCTTGGTTAATTATGTCGCAGACATTCGAAATTAGTTAAATTATTTTACAACCAATTGACTTCTTGACATCGTTGACATTCAAAATTAGCCAAATTATTTTCACGGATTCTCGTTTTCGCGTTTCAAACGAACGTGTAAGCTCGGAGATTAATTTACGACAGAGATAAAGGAAATGATCTTGTTTGTGCCGTCTCTATAAATCATTATAGTTGCAAATGTACGTATCCGGTTAGATACGCGACACATGTACCTATACTCCGATAAACGAGAAGGTACGGTCGGAGGCGAAAACTCTTTGGAGATTAGTTCGTATAAATTCAGTAGCCGCTCGACAATCTTCGAGATTCACAAGCGTGTCTTCGATTCTCGTTCCCTGACTCTTTACAGGATTATCGAGCGGCGTTCGAACTTTGCCCTCCCCGCCTGATACCTGATGAGTTTTAATGGAATTCCTCCTCGAGATTGACTTTCCAGCTCTCTCGCGAAAGCTCCGCGCTGTCGCGCTGCTTTCGATTAGCCGTTCCACTCGAACCTTTTAAATATAAAATCCCGCCGCGAGATTTTTAAGTCGCGAAACACGCGGTCCGACCTTCGTGTCGTTTTCCTCTTTCCTTGTCATTTTCGAAAAGTTACGCGCAAGCTTTATTCGAAAAGAAGCGTTTGTCGTACTCGTCGACCTGATGATAAAAAGTTTCGTGGAAAGGTTATTGGATTGGCCAATAAAAAGCAATTAGTTGCACGTTTTCCTCTTTACAGATATGTAAAAACCGCAAAAATTCATTCCGTAATCTGATAGTTGACTGTCCAAGCGTGTATCAGAAAAGGAAAATGCACGGGAATCTCGTTAACGATTGTCCGTTTGCGACGATTTCAAAGTGGAAAATCACAAGGGGACACTTTCGTCATATTTTGCTAAAAGGAGGAGAACGCTGTGCAAGCTCATAAAAAATTATCTGATAAACTTCACCTGACGAGAATATCAAATCGCTCTTTTGTCGAAAACGATAAGAACTTTTTCCAACGCCCGAAAGATGGTAGAAGATGCAATCGAACAATATGGACACCATATAAAAAAGAAGAGAGAAAAACCGCCTTTTGAGAAAAGTTACTCTTTGGCCAATTTAACGCTAGAAAAGGCAAAATTATATAATAAATTGGTCACTGTGACCATTTTTGATAGTTCTAGTATCAATATAGATGTTCTCCTATTTCTGGAAAAGTAAGTATAAAGTTTCGCTCGATGGAAGAAAGAAAGCAAAAATTCGCAGAAAGGGACAATTGAAAGAAGAAGAAGAAGAAGAAAAGGGAAAAAAAGGAAAAAAAATATCCTGCGTGTGCGTGTCGTTTGAAAAAAAGGCTCACGAACGTATGGATACTTGAAAAGATGCATTAGGAATTCGCATCGATATTTAGGTCAGTCACAGGCAATCGATTGCATCCGAATGGCTCATTATGGCCACGTTTCGCAATCATATTGCCATGTGTAGCTCCGTAAGAACGGGAAAATAACGCAACGGCAACATCCATCATCGTGGAAATAACTGTGCATCTTTCCCGCATCGTTTCCTTTCCAACCATCGATTCGAAATTCCACGCGAAATAAAGCCTGCCTACCTGGATTTCATGCGTTTCAAATCATCATTTTCTTTCTATTACCAACGCGCCCGCCAAAGCAAAAGAGCTTCCCTCCGCGTGTGTCTTTCGAGGGCGCATTCGCATCGTGGGGCGTCGGTTCGATGCATTTTCCGCAGCTTTATTTCCACGAAAAGAAAAAAAAAGCAATTTCCATTTCTTTCTCGCTTCCTATTTTACCGTTTTAATAACATTTTCAATCTAACTTCTGCCACGAGGTCGATCAAACGAATTTCATTTCCTACCCCGGCACGCTCGAGAAAAAAATTGCAGTTTATAGTCAATCACGCAACGGATACTATAAATTTCAACTTTTACGCAAGTTAACCAGAAATTAGTAATATCGAATAAAGTATGAACGATCTCTTTCCCCGCTGTCTGGAAGGAACCATTTCATTTCTATAATAATTAGCTTTCAGTAGTTGTTTAATCCTAAATAATTAGGATTTTCTAATAATAAATATTTTAACCTAACGTTCTAGCTAATACTCGAAGTTGTCTGAAAAAATATTTTATTCGCTGTCACAGATCACAGACAAGTGAAAATAAAATTACCTTCGAAATGGAAGGTTCATTGCCTCGGAGATTTCCGTTTTGAGAAAGCAGTTATTTTTTTCACTAAGTAGACGTAAAACGCATTGGTCAGACGTTTTAACGATCAGAAAAATACATGATTTTCTGAGGACGTTTTTCATCGAACTTTCTCCAACTCCGAAGATTACATTCATATTTGTATTTAGAAGTATAATTATAGAATGAGTACAATGTACGTACAGGGTGGGCCAAAAGTTCCTTGCCTATTTCTTTTAATAAAACGTCAAAATATAAGGAAAAACTAATTTCATTAATTTCAAATTAAATTAAACTTCTCAAACATGATTTTTTTAAATATAATTTTTAAACATTACTTTTTTAACAAAAAAATTATTTTATTTTAGTAGGAAGTGATAGTCCACCTTGTGTAAGTATCGAAAGAACTAATTTTAATTATTATTACGATCGGAGCGTCTCGGTCCGCCATCTACTTTGAAAAATGAACGCGTGATCGTTCGAATAACTTTGGGCGAATTTCAAACGTGATGTGCCGACGTATGTAGAAATGTACCGGTAAAATATTTGCAAATATTTGCAAAGAATTTCGCGAAATATGCAAGTATATTGAAAACAACGAAAATGTATCTATATTATATCAATATAAATAAAAAAGATAGTTTTTCGCGCGCTTCTTTTTCCTCCAGTTCGCTGTTTTACGCGACTTTTTCTCCTCGCGGCTGTTGCTTTCAGATTTTGCTGTATCGAGATACATTAAAAACGAGCCTAAATAGTATTCGACAATTCTAATTAATCAGAATATCCAAAGGCAGAAAATAAATTGCTATCGCTACTGGAGGATATTGCTCGTAAAAGAGCGACAAATTATTTAATCTAGATAGGAGTTATCTTGCGAAATAACGCGACAAACGCATGTACACACGCACGTACCTATCTTGGTGCGATACCACGAACGATTGTCAACGAACAGAGAGATTAGAACTGCTGTTAAATTCAACGATAAATTTACGTGTAACTTACGTCTTTGGAACGTTGCTCGTGTTTCGCTAAGCAAGATTCGACAATTGTTATAACAGCCATAAGTCAGAGGTAAACTACCGGCCAGTGGTAAAAGTTTTTCACCGTATTCATTCACGAAACGTGATGTTTATTCGAAATCATGGAACGAACACGTTTTCCCTTTGAGTCAGAGAAGAAAGAATTTAAACTAAATCGGAACAAACAAAGTTCTGTCAAGGTTGTTTCTTCTTTTTTTCTTCAATACAGTTTTACTGCATTACGTTCGAACGACAAAACGGCGAAACTGTAGGAAACGAGCGGTATAATTGCTATACTAACGACGCGACCCTATAGTGTTTTCGCTCGTTCGTGAGAAAATGAAGTGCTGGTCGAAGGAGAACAACGTAAAACCAATGGAAAGTTTATACACGGGAGTATTGCGCGTATATAGGTGCCAGTTAGAGGATATAAAAGCGAGAAGAGCGAGTAACACTCTCGATGGACATTTTTATTCGACCCTGGGGAAAAGCCAGAAAGAAAAGTCTTCCGGGGAAACGGATAAAACTACAGATAGCGTCACGAAATCCAACTGAAACGAAGCTGCGTTCGAGCTTGTGTGGCAAACGACCAGATACGGTTTCCGATCTTTTCATACGTCGACTACCTTCCTTTCGCGTCTATTTTGTATCTTTGAATCTTCGATTTGCAGTTACGCGCAACGACGACATCCACGTTCACCTGCGATCAACTATCGATCTGTTGTTAAATCGCCGTGAAAAGATTACACCAGCGGCGGTGGAAGAATTTCACGACATGCAAGTTACGGAAATGCGCGAATCGAGGCTCGATTGTAGCTTCAACCCTCTTTTAAAGACTCGGCGAGAGAAAGCAATTTCGCTCGAGTGGATCGTTGCCAATCGTTGCCGATCGTGGCAAAGGGACGAAAGTCGTCCAACATATTTCGTTTTCCATGATCCATCGATCTTTCTGTCGCGTCGCCGACAAATTCGAAACTACTCGATGCTCGGGGGGAAACCTTTCTCGATGCTTTTTCCCCGAGTACGTTCTCAACTTTTCGACTGCACACGTACGCAGGATTTTTCGCAAACTCTGTTCCTACTACGTGAACTTCCGCGTACGTAATACAATTCAGCAGACATTTTAACTGTTACAAGCAGACCACGGATTTTCATGCAAACTTGTATTTTTAGGAGCCAATTAAAAAAAAAAAGAAAAAAATAGAAGCACGGTTGAAAATTGTTTGTACGTAGTAAATATTGTAGAAAGTACTTTTGATACTTTTATATCGTGCACATTTTGTACAATTCGCTATAAACGCTTAAAAATCCGCAGTATAGTTACATGTACCGTTTTTAATATCAATGACATTCTTACGTTCTTATACAGCCATACGTATCAATTTAATTAATGTTAATTAAATCGATGTATCGTTTGGTAAAGACAAGTTAAGTAATCCCGATTTCAAATGTTGTACAAGTACTTTGTCCTGGTATAATTTGCTATGAATTTGCCTGAATTTCACTCAGATTTAAATTGCGGGAATAACTCAAAGTTAATCGTTAATTAATAAGCAATATTATTTGCTACCAATTCGCTGCTGATGTATGTATGTACGTAGCTTAAAAAAATTATATTAGTCAAGTGAGTTTAGTCACTTGCACAAAATTACATTAGTCATTACGAAATATTCAAAATAACAATAGAGCTTTCTCGAATGTTTCGATACGTTAGCTAAGACGATTGACCGACCAATTGTCGAAGAGGAGGCAATATAACCTCTCGCGTTGATCGAACACCAAATCACAGTAATTTATTTCGAAAATATCACTCCTCGTATCGAGCGAATAGCCAAGGATAAACAAATTCACGCCTGCCTTTTCTTTTAATTTAATGCTCGCGTCGTTCGATCTGCCAGAAAACTGTTAAAACTAGGAAAACTTGCGGAACCGTACGACGAGCGTTTGAAAACAGCGCTTAAACGGTGAAGTACTATAAATTCAAATGTAAAAGAAACTTGCCGTGCAAAGTCGAACGATTCGACGTCGATCCATTGTGCTGGAAGCTCGATTCACAAACTTGACGGTGCGAGAGAACTGCTACCACCGAAGTAAAACGAGGCATGTGAATAGGGAACGGGAATGTGAGCATAATATTCGCGAAACAGGACGCGGCGGAATACTGAGGCGAAGCCAGAGGCCAGACCGTTTCTACGCTGCCGCTGTACCGGCTGTGGTGCCAACGGCGGGGGGAGGGGGCGCTTTGCGCATGCGCGCCCGTATTCACACAGTGCGACGATCACAAGATTCAAGATTTTGAAAGAATATTCCTCGACGCGGTCGTTACTCGTTCAACTTTTGTTGTTGTCAATCATCTCGTCAACTTTCTTCGAATTACAAATTCTTTCTTAGTTTCCAAAATTTACCAAAATACGTAATCAAATGTTGATTACTTCTACCACTCAACGATCCACTGCAACGAATTAAATATTCAAAATGCTTGGTATATTTCTAATTTATCTCCGGTATTATCGATATTCAAGCGCTTCACGCGACAAACATCTGCGTTTATAATCTGTTTATATCTGTGCAAATATTTGGAAATATTCGTATATCAAGAATTAAAACTGCAAGCAAAATTTTGTATTTCATTTCTAGTTTTCATCGAAAATGAACATTGCGAACTTTCACAGAGTGGAACGACCGATCGATCGTTCATATTTGCGACTGATTCGAAATTCTAGGCGCAGGTCTAGGATTTTGGAAATTTAATTAGTCGGCCAGCCGACACGTTTCTTCGTGCGCGACAAATTAAATCAAGGAAATCACTGCAAGGGAGCAGAGGGAGAAGAGCGGGAGGGGAAGGGAAGGGGAGAGTGAAAGGGAATGGGAAAAGGGTGAGGGGGAGGGGAAGGGGAAGGGAAAGGGAAAAGGTCGACGCTATCCTTCTCTTTGTAGGTGTGCGTAAGGTCGGGTGCAATGGTGCATTTAGCCCGTTTTTGGCACAAAGAACCGCAAGCCAGCGCAGCAGGGGCGAATAAGAGAGCCTATTGTTTCCTGTTCGATGGTACACGTCGACCACTCGAGACACCCGGTATATTTGAGCGGGCGTTCTACGAGGGGCGTCTCTCTGACTATCGCCAATAATTGTTCCTTATCAAAAGGAAACGAAACCGGGCGTCGACCATATGCGAGCCACGACACGCAGCAATTAAAAGCTACCGCGATTTTTTTTACCTTACGTCCTGTACCTTACGCCTCACGCGTACGACATTCATCGGTCTTGTTCCACTAATTTTAAAAAATCTACACCCGTCCATTCACGCGTCTATGCACGTACATACCTCGATCGGGCCACGTCATTCTGTTTTCTACAATACAATACACGTTTCGACCGTTTTGCCAAAAAACTGCGCCTCGATTTATGTATCTACGTTGCAATAATTTAATAACAACAACAATGAGAAGAGGAAACGCGAACGCTCAACAGTGAGAAACCGTGAAAATCCAAGAGAATTCTTGCTATTCAATAATAGCAAAAATTGAAGAACCAAAGGATATTTCTAATCTGACAAGATCAACTTCTGGAAACGACTTTCCGGAGGTACTTTTATCTCGTGATAAAATCTTACACCGGTTTCCTTTCGTTTTATCGTTTATCCGAAGGAAACGTTGAAATTTTTCTCATAATACGTCACAGCGGTGGAGGACATTTCACGTAAACGACATTTCAAACAAACGTGTCTCCTGTCTATCTATTCGTTAAGTTATTTTTCTAGATTTATAAATAAAATAAATAAAATATCTAGTGAGATAGGCATTAAACACGTTTCAATTTGTTGCAAATAATTCGAGATATCATTGACAGGCATTGTTCCTGATTCTGCGATTAAAAATTTCTTCATCTAGATCTAGTTTGCGCGTCTTATCGTTAGACAAACGTGCCAACTGCAGTAGTAAATTTTCCATTCATTCTTACTCTTATTATCTTATCGAGAGAGCCAAGAGCGAGAGCACAATTAATTTGAAGTTTGAAAACGAAAGTTCAACTTTGTTCGAAAATCGGATCGGATATGAGCGTTATTTCACGCCTCCGATTAGTTACGACGGCGCAGCGCGGCGCGTCGCGTCGCGTCGGGTCGATTGACACTCGCCAATCAAGTTTCGAATTGAAAATTTACTACTACAAATTAGCTACTGCATTCTCTATGCTTCGCCGATCAACGCGAAACATCAAAAGCACTCTTTCATCGTCGAGATTTAGCGAATTTATCTGTGCTCAACGTTGTTTTTCCCAGCAGTTGCAAGAAACGCGGTTCCTCATTGATACTTGTCCCTTTAAAGATTATTCGAACCGATCGAAACACATATGCTCTCGTTTCACGAATCTGCGAACGCAAGTTCTTTACTCTCCTTAATTCTTGTCTTTTTGTAATTTTGACTTTGTCGTCGATAGAGACGATGTTAAAAAATTTCTCGAACCGAAATGATAACGAGGGATCGTCGTCTGCTGCGAAGAAAAAAAAAAACAGCGTCGAATTGAATTCTGGAAGATTCCGGTGGACGATAAGTGCGCATCTAGCTGTAACGTAATTAAGAGGAAGAGGCAAATGCAACGAGAGTACCTACTTACACGTTGCAGCCACTAGATCTGTGCAACGATACACCGTGTTGCATTATGTTCGTGGTTCCTAGTTCGAGAACACTCGAGGAGAGACCAGGTGTAGGTTAAAGGTTTTGAAAGAGCCACTGTAGCTTTGTACAACGTGGCTTCTGTTGCAATTGCACCGAGGATGCAATGTAGGTCGGCTCTTCTGATAAAGGGCCGACAAGAAAAAGACTAAGTGGAATAAAGTTAGATTAATTAAGGTGACGCGCTCGATTCACTGCGAATTTCTCCAAGAATTTCCCCCTCCGTCTTTCTTTAAAACTTTCGTCGATAGTTGCTGAATTATAACATATATTACGCATTTGCTGCCTTTCATATGATCGCTGATACGTAAATCTCTATTTATAAAAGAAACTTTGCTCAGTTATCTACTAAAATTTATAAACAGCATCGCCTATTTGTTTTTTATAGTTCCTTCATGTACCGGGTGAGAAGCTGTAACATTTTCTAAACAATTAATTACATTCAAAAATGTTTTGGGCAAAAGTTAAATCATTTTTTAACGTTGGTGCATAGAAGCCGTTCGAGGATCAAGCTTGTCTTTTTAAGCGAAATCTTTCATTCTTTAGTATACTAATCGATTCAACTCGTCATTTTCTACAAAAAAAAAGAGATTAAAATAATTTTTTTTATAGCAAACGACAGTGTATTAAAAAAATATACGACTTGAAACGCCCTCTATGCGTTAATATTAAAAGATGATAATTACGTTAATCGACGCCACTCGCGAAATCGTTCGACTTTTCACCTCAAACATTTTTCGATACGATTAATTAATTTTTCAAAGACATT
>KQ435763.1:210329-233576 GCA_001276565.1 Melipona quadrifasciata | reverse complement strand
GTTTAGATCTAGAACAAGTCTATAGATTAACAAAAGAGAATCATAGGAAATAATAGACATTTAACGCAGCATAGGAAATTAATTTGCTTGTAGGTATATCTATGAAATCGATGTTACTTTTCCGATAGATAAAACTCGATAAAATAAAAACGTGTGGCTCTTCCATCGTTTCGTTTTGTTTCATTGGATTCTACAAAGTTGCCTTGACGTGCATCGTTCCTTCTTATAAGGAAGAGGAATTTCAAACACGCGTTCTAATTATTTCCCAAACGTTCTGTATTCTACGCTTTGAATCGTTATTCCATCAAATTGGTAGGGTAATTGTCAAAATAAAGTGCAGGCTAAGACGTATCGGTTTACATGCGCATCTAGACTAATCAAACTATTCGCGAGATCGTCAACTCTTCGATAAAAGATGGGTTAACGTTTAACAGTTATGTTACTCACCAACGTTATAAATCGTCGAAACCCGTTAATTTCTACTTTGAATTCTTCGGAATTTCGAAGCAGCAGCAGTGCAAAAGTAAATACTTTGTCAAAAATTTATTTCGTTAACGCAATGTTCATATGTTTAAACGTAAATTTCTAAAACTAATTTTGTGGATTTACAATTAGAAGCGAGTGTTCTACGTATAACGATATTGGTCAAAGATCTTTTTCTCCTTTAGAAAGAATATTTCAAATATCTTCGATCTTTGAAAAATCTTACATAAAAGGTCAATTTTTAAACACGATTTACAGCGCACTTGTAATTTTCCTAAATTTAACAAAGCAAAATCAAAAATGTATCAACATTGTAAAAAGACGAGTTTGAGGCAAGTGTTTGTGTCCCTAGAAAAAATTGTATTATCGAATGCAACGATACACACGGCATGGCGCCGTAAAAGAAACTTCCTTTCCCGTAGTTCAACAAGACGAGATAACTCAACTATTCTCCTTGACTCGCAATTCTCCGCTGGGAAAGGGCCACTTTCGAACGAGGGAACGCGTTATTTTTACTTATGATAAGATCACTATCCTCTCCTCATTTCTCTTTCTACAACGTAAAAATTCTTTTCAACGTAAAAAAATATTGTTTAATTTTGCCATCTTATATTTCACAATAAAATAGTCGCATTTCCTATACGATTCCATCTATTTTATCTATCGAACTAACGTCAGATAGATATTGGAAACGTTACAATTTAAACAAACAAATTTACCGTTCGATTCACCTATCTCGAACATATCAACGAGAATTTTTCCCTGCGGTTCTATCGCGCGAAGACAAATTATAGAAAGTAAAAAAGGAAAATTAAAACTTGATATCTGGATGGCGGTTTGTATGGAGGAGGCAACCGAGAATATCGCTTTCGGCGATCGTCTATGTGCGTTTGCTTTTAACGAGCTCGATTTTCATGTAAATCCTTGCCAGCCGAACAACGCGTCCCCCCTCCCCCTCCACCCTTCCCCAATTGTCGTGCATTAACGTCCTTTTTTTTTCTCCTTTCCCTCCCTTCTCTCTCTCTCTCTCTCTCTCTTTTGCATTCACTAAAGATACATTGTTCCAACAGATCGGTAGGATTTTTCAAACGAAACGGAAACACAGTTTTAGCAATCTAACGTGATTGTATTTCACGCAGCTTGAACTTGCCTAACTAACGAGGCCAAAGTTCCAAAGGATTTGCATTTCCCCGAATTAACAAATACAAATTTATTTCGCTGAATTAATACCGAGCGCCGATAACTAGCCGCGGATTAATGCGCAGGGAGAGTCACGATAGGACTGCGTACAACATGAGCGATTATTACAATCTACAAATGGAGTTGCGTAATAATACAAAGAAATAGAGTAATAGCATGAAAGTAGATAAAATTTCTAAAGTTATTGTTTTTCAATGCGTGTACAGTTTGGAATCGTCACGTATTTATTTCGTATTCGACACGCGCGCATCCCAATAGCTAAACCATCAATATTTTATTTCACTCACCTGTAAATTTTCAATGGCGTCTGTAAGCTGATCGTCCGTCCTAAGGTTTCCGGTCTCTAGATCCGTCTGCGGTAGATATCCAAATTTCATGAGATAATTTTGCTGAAACAGTAAAGCGCAATTTTAAACGTTTAAAAGTCAATTTCAACGTGTTCTAATATTCATGGCAACAACTCTAACAACGACGAAGAAGAACGAAAGTCGTTACGTTACTTCCCGAGGAGACGGAGACGGAGAAGATCGTGAAGAACGTTTTTAATTTATACGTTATGTTGTAAATGATGAAAGACGAAGAAAATAGAACTGAGCTCTTTAGCGCGTATATGGGCATCGACTATAAATTCACTAAATAAACGATATCTGCGGCATTGTTTCCCGAACCTTTCATTTTACTCTGGGAACCGGTTGAACACGGCTACATCAGTTGCACTGCCATTTAAGGAAGATAATATATCGTGGAATGTCATCCGGCGGAGGTATTTTTAGGTCGATCCTAGCTAGGTCTTTCCTTCGGTTCGATTTATGTCAAGGAGTCTACAAAGCGCGTATCATACGTTTCAGACATTTGGAAACGATATTGATCTCTCGAAAACTCTCGATAATTCTCCAATAGTAACGAACGGTTTTGGAACGATTTCGATTCTCTTTAAACACGTGTATTTTCGTCAGTGAATTTTCTTTCGAAAAAGAGATTAAAAACAAACACATTTTTGAGGCGGCAGCTCCGACGCGTAAAAATTGGGATTATTAAATCGACGACAAAGCGCCCTCGGATATCGATGCATTCTCGAAACTCAAAGTCGAGGGATTTCGAACGTCACAAAGGAGCGAGCCTGTTCCTCTTTCAAAAAGAAGGTGCGTTCGATTACAATTAGATGGCAGAAACTCGGCGCAACTCCGCAACAAAGGCTCCGCGTTTGGTCGAGTTGTCAAAGAAACTTGGACAAGAAGTAAAAATCTCGACGGAGAGGCTTGGAGAGCCAGGAGAGACGGCAGGCAGCAGCATTGAGCCGACTCTCTCCTCAGTCGAGTTTCACATAGTAATAATCACTATCTTTTCCGCTGGAGAATCAAACGTTTCGCAGCTACGTGGCTGACAAACGTTGCGTCACGTCATTAAGGTAGCTGACACACGAGTGCACAGCGCGGCGCGTCTTGACAATACTATCGCGGATATAACGAATCTTTCGTTTTAAGTAGGTTTCTTCGACCAGACTCTCTTCTAGCCATCCAACTTGCTTTCCCTTTCCACCAATATAATTTCGGACCAAGCTTTCGCATTATTCGGTCGTCCCATAAGAATCTCGCACTTTTGGCTATAAACTAGCAGACATCTTTTTGCAAATAACAACGAAAATTTTATTTAATGATATATCGTCTTATTATTATTGTTATTATTATTTTGCATGACGTTTTTTCATCTTGTGGGCAATTGCGTAATTCCCTCTTTTCAGAATTCACTATCCTTTTTGGCAAATGATTTGTAATGATCCAAATCTGTCCAACCTTCCTACTAATTCTAAGATGCAAAAAATTTGACCTATCCTTAAATTCTAATTAAATTACTTAAAATTACTTGAAAGAGTTACACTCAATTCCTTGTCAACCACCCTCCTCTAAAGAAATAACGAGAACTTGTTTTTATTAGTGTTAGTTTAACGGCCTCATTTCAGTAAATATACGAGCATGTTTTACCGCGGAAATGAGTATTTATGAAAACAGTGTGTAAATAATCCTGATGTTCTCTGTTATATTTGTGGCAAACACCGTTACGAAAGAAAGAAAAAATATCACGGACTTTCTGTTATTTTAACAGGCATAACAAGCGTATGTTGGACAAATTAGACAAGGACAAACAATGGGTACCACGTACATAAAGTATTTGCGGAACACACGTTGCCCGAAAAACTAGAGTCAATCTAGAAAAATTAACAGCATATTCATTCAATTAGGAGCCCCTAGTTATTCAAAATCGACTCGTAAATCTTTGATAGGACATCGACCGTTCCTCGATGTAATGTAATTAGAATGCCGGCTGTCACGCTGCGGCGCGGCGAACAATTGCCGCGAAGAGAAACAATTCAAAAGAAGAGAGCACAGACACGAAGGAGCGAAGAGATAAGTGGAAGAAAAGGCGGAAGAATAGGGAGCATCTGGCTCGAGTTGACGCATAGACTCGCGTTTTATCGCCCGCGAATCCTGTTAACGTCAAACAGCGTTGACGACGATCTCTTTTGTAGGAATGCTACGGTATTCAACCGCGTATTCTGCCGCGCGATACCAACTGCACGGAGTCCGCCGGTTACGCTATCGTCTTCGACAGCCGTGACCGAATTTCTTCCCTGTGGCCCGTAGCTTTTTCGCTTTTACCTTCGTTGCAGTCAACCGGTACGACACGTCGACAAACAGCAGATGACGACCTTGCTCTTTCGACTGCCGACGCGTACTTACGCGTGTACTACACATGTACATATACAGGGTGTTAAGAAAAATTTGTCCGTTTGTTGGCTATCATGGGTGAATTCTACACCTTTGATTTCATGGAAACGCATGTAAAGAATTTGTCGTAAAATTGACTTTGACTTTGAATTTCAAGGTCAAAAAAAATTTTTTTTTTTTTGCACTGTATTCTACTCATCACGAAGATAAAATTTTTTCGAGGAACCTACCTAATAGTAGTTTTCTTGAAAAATGGCAAAAAAGTTAACTTAATCATTTAACATTGCGAACGCGTGCGTGTTAACAGCGACTTTATGGTTCTAATGGGCACATGGATGTAATTTTCGTATTAGGTTTCACTATTATTTGATTTATCGTAATTGTAGTATCAGCGCAAGTGTAAATAAATCAAATGATAAAGCTAACTGCTAACGCCGTTCGAAATGTAAACATTACATTCACGCGTTGCAGAATCATAAAGTCGCTGTTAGAACACATGACTCCGCAGTGTTGAAAGATTAAGAAACTTTCTTGCTATTTTTCAAGAGCAAATTGCACTATTGCGACCCGTGGTTTCTTGGAAAAGTTTTACCTTTCTAACGAATAGAATGCAATGCAAAAAAAAAAAAAAATTTTGATCTTGAAATTCAAAGTCAAAGTCAATTTTTTTGCGGCAGACTCTTTACACGAATCGTCCATTTTCCATCAAATTGAAGGTGTAGAATTCATCCATGGATAAGCCATAAGCGCCAAAGTATCAAATTCGATTTCGCGTAAAACGATGATGAATCGATCGGATCTTCCCCCGTTTTAAATTCCTCTAGTCTACCGGTTATAAAGTTCTAAATACGTACTTGCGTTCGCCATTGGAAGTGTCGTAAATTGAAAGTGCCGTAAATAACTAGATTGGAAATTTTCACTAGACGGAAAGAAAAGAGGAAGCTTTAACGGGGCTGCAGTTCGAACGCGTTCTTCGTTGGTGTATCAGCAAGCTGTTTCTCGAATTAAAGTCTTTTAACGAGGGTCATTCTGATCGACTGGACACTTGACCTCGTTGACCGGGTTTCCGGTTCGCTTGCGCGTCCTTGCTGACTGTTTCGTCGTTCCTCTTTGAGCGAAGATAAGACACGGGCAGAGAAAGCCAAGTTCTTTTCGACAATTCCACCGAGCTTTCCGAACTTCTTACCTACATATTATCTGCGCTCTTTATTCGTTATTTCTAAAACGTTTCGTTTGCCACGTTACTTTTAAGCTTACCACATTTTATTGGATTGCCCTGTCCTGAGATGTTAGTTTTACCGTAGACGCGTGCGCGTCTTAAAACTTGCTGTACGACTTTTATTTGCCATTTTGTTAAGCTTGGAACATTAGAATTAGACGACAAAATATTGGGATTTCTTAAATTTTTGTCATTTGACCCTAATAATGAACGTTCAATAAAACAACATAGAAAAAATTTTTTCAAGTTTCAGGGAATTATTGTGAAGAAAACACTTCAATCTTTAGGGGAAGAAGGGAAAAAGAAATTTTTAATGCTTTCACACACGTTTGTATTTTTGCAATTTTCGAAAGAAACGTGTCTTTACTTTCTCACCCGCCACGCGATGTAAAATAACCTTCAAAAGAAACAAACTTGCGACTGTCAAAGCAGAAACTTTGCTCTTTAAAATGAGACCAAGTGAATCGTTGCGTGATTGTTTTTTTTTTTTTTTACGAAGTTGTATCAGTTGAAATTATCCACAATTTTTCATTGTCATCAACATCAATTAATTTTTAATATTTTAATATTTGTACACATACCCTCACCAATGCGAATTTCGATCGATACAGATAAATTCAAAACCGTTTCCATCGTGTCGTCAACTAAATACAATAGATTCCCGTCGCGATAACGAAATACATTTTCGCGAAAACTGGCAAAGTCACCGGCGTGAATATTGAAAATAGAAAAAAACGAAAAAACGAAAAGAAAAAAACATTCGATGTATTGTCGTCAGTCGTCGAGTGGATCGAAAATCGACGATAAGATTGAAGAATGGCGATGGAAAGCGAGAGATACTGCACCGTTGCGTCGGATCGACAAATTCCACGCGCGCGGACGACGAATTTCGACACAGCGGGAAACTTTTCTTTTTTTTTTCTCTTCGCGAATTTCGACACGCGTGTACAATACCGTACCGAGCCGATTTCGAGGCTCGCTCGCCCGTGAGACTTTAGAAATTCCAACTTTAGAGAGGTGTTAACAGTCGCGACGATACACAAACAAGCCTAATACCTAATAAAAATGCAAATCTTCCAGCCACCAGATAGCATTTAGGTTGCGGAGGCGAGTATCCGGGTAAACGCCGAGGTAATTAGACTGGACGAAACTCGGCTTAATTGAAGAGCAAGCGACAGCTAACTGGAAGACTGCAGCGGTCCATTGTGTTCGGTCCATGGCCCCTTAAAGCCCCCCTCCCCCCTCTCTCTCTTTCTCTCTCTCTTCGCTTCTCTAGCTTTCCACCCCTGACAATTTGCTTCAACCTACCAACCGGCCCTTACCTGTTACCGTCCGTTACGCGTTAGTCCTGAGACAAACTTAACGAAACCCAGTTTTAGTTACACGTGCAAGGATTAAATGGTAATTACCGGCGAACCTGAGACCACCATCGCCGTTGGTGGACATCCAAGCACCTCGTTCAAAGCGACTTCAAATACGCTGCAAATACCATGCACCAGTCTCTGTTCCACGTTATCTTTTCTTTGCAATTTCTTCTCGCGAAGCAAATTTCCTTTCCGCCTTCTCTGCGTCTCCGAGTCCCTCGAAATATTGCATATTTCAGTTTCCGCGCCGCGTGCCTCTGCGTTTTAAAAAAAATTCGCTCTGCTTCGGTTCAGTCGTTGGAAACCCGAATTGTTGGGAAACTGTGGTCGATCTTTCTCGGCGAGGAAAGAGAAAAGAAGAAAAGAAAGGATTTGTCGAATCAGTTTTTATTTATTCGGATCTCGCGTCTCCGAGATCTTCTCGGAAACGTGTTGAAAGAGTGGCCAAGGAAAAAGGGGGGGATCAAATTGAATTTCCTTTTTTCCTTAGAGCCGTGTTATCCTCCTGTTATCCCCGATGTTATTCCGATCACGTCTCGTTTTCCGCTGGCCGTTCGGCGGAGACCCTAAACGTCTTGCGTAACCGGAAGCCGCCCAATGGAATCGACAGCGGATATCGACAGCCATGACCGCAATGCAAATTCCCCTTCCGATCGATTCGACAAATAATTTGGCGGTTTCCAGTCTAGTCTACTCTAGTCTAGTCTAGTCTAGTCTAGCCTTCTTCCTCTTCCAATAATTATACCACGTGTCAAACGTGTCGTTTGTTAACTCGCGATCCTGTTATCCGTAATTAGTACGGATGGAAAGGAAACGGAAGAAAGAGGAAAAGAGCGAAAACTGAAGGGGGAGAAACGATGAAACGACTGGGTTTGTTCAGTGTCGTGCGCAAGATACCGCGCTTGTTTCGCATCTAAAGTGATAATAGCGGAAGCCGGTAACCTACTTAGTTGTTATAAATATCGTTCTAAATGGAAACCAGTGTTCATTCATGGTCCAGTAGTACGAACGCGTTAGCAGGCAACTTAGACAACTTGGACGCGCATTTACGATGCAAACGCGCAGCTTGCATCCACGTAGTTTGCATCCTTTCCAGTCTTCCAGAAGTTTCGGAACTTTCAACGCCGTACCTTCGAAACAAAATTCTCAAGAGCAATTCCAGTACTTTTCTACTTTTACTTTGTCATCGAGAAAGATAACGTCGCTTCTAACGCAGACGCAGATAGAATTTTCGCAGAGAGGCGCGTGAACATTGCGCGTACTTTTGAGAAACGGTAGAAATTCTGGAGTCATTCGATTTTATTGTACAGGGTGATTCACGTAACTTGAACACCCTGAAATAACATTTAAATTATGCGTCTAATGAAAAATTTTCCACAAAAAATTGATACGCCACATTTTGCCTCTCTTGAAATCACACAACTTTTGTATTAAACAATTTTTCATTAGACGCATAATTGAAAAGTTATTTCAACTGTGCAAGTTACGTGAATCACCCTGTATCATTTCGTCGTTGCAATGTGTTGCGCCATTTAACCACGCGTCATTCGAAGCATCTTTGCTACTATCTCCGAACGCGTCGGAAAATCGCAAGTCCGATTTCCTGACCGCTATCAACCATCAGCCGAACCGCACGACACGTTTCGGGGAAGAGAAACGTGACTGAAACAGGCAACTAATTAGCAATCCGGAGACCAGTGAGGTCAACAGTTCGGTCGACACACATCGTACACAGCCATACATACAAGTACAACTATGTACTTAGACACAGTTGCGCCACTCTCCACAGGATCGTACGACCGATTCATCATCTTTACTTGCTTTCCTTCTTCACTGTTATCAACACTATGTTGTTACTGCAGCGCTACTGCTTTATTGCATTTACGTCATTACGCAACGACGATAAAATGGACAAAACATGGAAAACACAAACATCGATCATTCAACGATGAATTTTCGTGCGCGTGGTGTGACTTTTCCTTCGTGAAAAAGATTTTCATTTTTTTTACGAACCGCTCGATACAAGTTTCGACGAAAGGGACGAAACAAACGATTTTCCTTCGTTCAAGTACAAACGTCTTTCTCTTATCACACCAGTCAGATTTACGCACAAGCGTAAGTGACGTGGATTATTGGAGCAAGGATTATCAATTGCAGTCGTTCAAGGCTACTAAAAGATAAGACCTGTCATTGCTTGATTCATAGCCGCTCTGAGCAACTCTTTGTTCTTTCGCAATTAGAGGAGAACGAGATACACGCGAGTAAGTGTAACACAGAGTGTAGTGTACAGTGTACAATGTATGTACATACACAGGATGTCTCATAATAGATGGCACAATGGAGTAGGAGGTGAAAAAACAAGTCGAAAAGAAAGAATCGAATTTTTTTAACGAAACCTTCGTTTCCGAGAGAATCAAATTTGAAAATTTATTTTCAAGTATGCTTGTGAATTTCCTAACTCTGGACAGACACGAATAATCGACACGAGGAGGATAGTCTACGCGCAAAAGTGAAAAGCGTTTCAGGTGTCATTCTCAAGAAAATGAGTTTTGAATGAGTTTCGTTGGAAATTGCCTTGGTACACGCGTATGTAATTTTCTCGAAAACAAAAAATTTTAGCCTACACTCTTTACCTATTTTCGTACGTAGAATAACCTCCCGTTAATTGTTCTTTTCTGTCATTAACTAAACTCAGTTCAATGCAGAATATTCAATACAGAATATAAATTTTCAAAGGATAAATTATTTTTTTATCGAATCGAAGGCTTTAATGAAAAAATAGTCTTCCTTCTTTTCGACTCATTTTCTCACGTAGAATCTCCTTTTACCGGTGTTCTACTTCTGAGACACCCTGTGTATACGCTGCACATACGACGCACACGATGCGACATCAACGCGACAGACGCGGGTACGAGTACGAGTACGTAATACCAACGAGAGAAAAATTTGCGGAACGCGAATCGTTCAAAGTACGCACGATGTACCTAGGTTACGTGCACACATATGTATATATTCCAAGAAGGCGAGTCGCGCGTGATGAAAGTACGAGAGGTATCTACTTAGAAACGACAGAAAGAAACGATCGCTCGAACGAGATGCAGATGCACGGCGAACAAACCGATCGCGTCGATATTTTCGAAAATCGGGAACTGACGGTGAACGAACGAACGAGCTCGTATCGTGCCGCGCCGAATTCGCGTGCAAGCCTAGCTCTGCACAGTTGCGTCGGATCGCAACGAAACCACGATGCAAGATTTATCGTCGGCCATTCGTTTCTGCCACCTGTACCGTCGGCCTCGGCAATGTCCGGCAGCAGCGTTTCCGGAATGAAATGAGAAATTTCCGCCGGCTCGACGGAAGATAAGTATCGATTAGCATCCACTGGTTAGCAAACGCTGGCCATTCGTAACGATGAAAAACGTTTGTGACACGTATCTACGACCCGCAGGGCCATTTTCGATCGCCGAGTTTACTTCCGCACGCGAGCGCTTGCAAATTTTTCAAATTTTCGTCTCACGGATTTTTACTTTTTGTTTTGCTGCTCGTGTCTGTAGATTGTTTGCGCAAAAAAGACAAATTGGTGGACAAAGACGAGCGAACGTCGAAATTTCAGAGGGTACGTAATTGCAAATCCGAGGTGAAGAAGTCGAGCGAAACGCGAAGCATTTAGGAAAGGACAAAAGGGACTGGAAGAACGATACTTGTTCCAGGAGAAGATCCTCGCGAAGCGACCGAAGCGAGGGTGTGCCGTCCTACGGTTACAGCCACACCCTGTCATTCAACACACACACACACACATATATGTGTATATATATATATATATATATATATACACGCGTTCCACTCGTACACTACTCCAATTTTCCTAGTTCCTTCGTTCCTTCGTCCTTTCTTCTTCCCCCCAATAACGCAGAAAATGTTCGTTTCTTCATCTTTCAACGTTACGTACAACAACGCGAATGAAACGTGTACACGTTGGGTAACGAACGTGATCGTTGCTTAACCCTTTTAGTGCCGAACAACGATATATCGTTGTTAACAACACTTGCGAAAAGTGCCGACGACGATATATGGCGCCTGGCTGTCCGCGTCGTGAGAGAATTCTGTTTCAAAATAAATTTGTAAAACGTTGAATTTCTCTACAGAAATCCCATGTGAGATGTTCCACGAATTAAAACATTGTTTATGGATTTAACTTTCTGTTACAATATATTCCGCGATGATTGATATCGAGACTGTGTACAGGCTATAGTTTCGTGTTATAAATAATTGGAAATGCACTGTTTATGTGCGTTCTACGTCAAGTTTATGACCAAGCAGCGATTATTTTTATTTACAAATATTGTTTATAAAAAAATAACTGATTTTTCCATTTTCCCTAGTGATTTTGAATAAACATTATTAGTACGATTTTCAACAAATATTGAAACACATTTGGTATTAATTTATTCTCTCTTTTTGAATTTCGTAGATATTACTCTCACCTTACTAAATTACACCAATTCGGTTCTTCGCATTCTTCATTCGACATCAAAGGAGTCAAATAAAGCAATTTTTCCAAATGATTGTTTCGGATAGAATTATTGCAACGAATATTATCAGAATCGTTTCAGTTCGTTTCTATTCGTCGTTTTCCAAAAAGGACGTTGACGCTTCTTTTTGGATTGAAATAATTTCTTTCCATTAAAACGAAAGAACTTTGTGCTTTTCGGAGAGTGGCCAAAGCGGAGACAAAAAGCAACCGAAGAACGAACATGCAAAGTTGCGTGTAGACGATCGAAAATTAATCTGTCTGCCACGAAAAAGTAATTCCCCGAATGAGTCACACGGCTGGGCCACGTACCTACCTATATAACTATAATCCCAAATGCGAATAAACGTATCGTCGAGTAACCTCCCCTTAATAAAACATCCCCTTTGCGGTTTCTAATACAGAGCGGGTGATCGATCAACGAACATAATCCGTTCGAAGACGATGTTTGCTATTTGAATTGTTCGTTAACCGACCATAGATGGCAGTAAAATATAGTTCTACAAAAAACTGCACGACTTGTACGATTCGTCTCACTGAAAGGCCCAGAAGTAACTGTTCTGATTAAGAAATGAAGACGACTCTTTTGCCATAAAATTTTATTGATACGCAAACATTTGAATCGATACAAAACAAATTACAGGCGCGATCGCTCAGTACCAGACAATGCCTCTCCTACTCGAGGTTTACTCCACGCCCCCTCACAAATCACGTGACTCAAATCAACCAATCGCTAATTTTCGTTGCATCTGAAGAGGCCCGATTTGTTCGCTTGAAGTCCGAACTGATACGTTAACCAATCACCCGTTGCATTGAAACTCTCTACTTTATTGAAACGCAATTAAAACTCTCCAAAGAAGAACATTTCGAAAACTTGGCCTAGATTCAATTCCAACAGCACATCTTTGATGGTGATTGGTTACGACTTTTGCAAACAATCGCGAAAACGTTCGATGACCCGCGCAAAATGGTACGCGCTTACTTTGTAGTAAAGTTAGTACGTACCTACTCGACAACCGTACGTTTACTCACCTACTATTTACGGATGCGTAGGTACGTGTCGTGTCTGAACGGACCGCTGCGCTGGATCGATGTAAACCTTCCCCTCCGAAAGTAAGCATCGCGAGAAGATCGTTCGCGACAGAGGTAGCTGCTACCTCTCCTCGCGCTTTTAACAACATAACCAGCCACGTGTCCAGCCAATGTGACATTTATGGTTCGAGCAATGTAAATGCCGCCGTACACAGCTCTCAAACATTTACATCGCGCTACTGAAACGTCTATACTCTATTTCCAGTGCTCCGACAGATATTTTCCCTTACTCTTCTAATTACACAGATGTTCCCAGGTGAAAAACTAAAATTACACACATCTATGCGTACATATAATAATACAATAATTACCCATAAGTAATGTTTTTTGATACTGTAGAAAATTTTACTTTATTATTCATTATTTTCTTTTAATCATTGTCACTACATGGCAACGTTTACTAAATTTGAAAAAATCCCTAATATAAAAGGGACAAGTATCACTTTCTCGAGACCTAATTATCGCTGTTACTTTCGTAAGCTTTTTATTTCAAGTGTCTCACTTTCAAATAGCTGAAAATCGACAAGATTTTTACGTAGCTTTTGATGCGATTTTGACGTATCTCGGTGTTCTTTTCACGCCACTTACCCGAACCGTAACTGAAAACACGTCGATTCGTTCGAATAATCGAAAAATCTGGTGCATAAAAAGAGTTGGAAGAATGGACATGAGTGAATAGACGATGCTTGTATCAGCCGAAGCTTCGGAAGAAAGCCGATTGAACGAGTTGTTCATCCCGATACGTCCAACGAGTTGTAGACCGCACTAGTCGTCAACCCCGTCGGCGAGATCTAATTTTACATGAAACTTATTCCAGCAACGGCGTGCACCGGGTCACCGGACTTGTATTTTACCAATGCGATATCTCGATCCAGCGTGCGTCGGTCTAACCGAGGAGGACGAGCAGACTTGCCATGCAAGACGAAACAAAAACTATTTTTAGCTTTATTTTTGCACATTCGGATCGCAGATACCTACTTACATCAGGCGAATCGCAAGGGATTGAGGATAAGAATTTCCTTTAATAAGAATCGTTAATGTTATTATTGCGTCGAACGCGTGCGAACGTGACAATTCAGTGCGCTAATCTAAATTATATTTCTTTATCATTATCAATTGGCAGTCATGGTGTCTAGATTTAGTATTTGACGTATATTTAATCATCGTGTCATAATTTTGCTGTTTGACTTATTCATATTGAGATTTATACATGATCCGAGTGGATCGTGTCATATGGAGTAAATCGCCCTTCTTTTCTGCTGGTATGGTTTTATGATTACAAATGTGATAATTATTTATTTACGCAGATGGTTCGTGCTTCTATAAAAAAGCAACTGATCTTGGCGTCCAGAGAAAATGAACGAAGCTACGATGAAAATTGGAGAACTGAAGAATGCGTCAAACTGAAGAAACGTACGACACAACTTACACAACTCTGCGCAAGAAGAGTTGCTTCTTTTCCGTGCGCAACGAAATGTCGTGGATTAGTCAAAATTAGTCAAAGGTCAATTAAAATGAAAATAAAAATCAATCAGAGGACCAAATTTATGTTTACAACGTTGCTAAAGGAATAAAAGAAATTAAAGGTTGCATCAAATATTGATGACATTACAAAGAAGAGGAAGATTAAGAAGCCAAGTAATCCATTAAGAAACTCATATTGTGTTCACTGTGTTGAAAAATTTATCCATCTACCTGCAATGTTAGATACGGCGCAATGTGTGTGAAAATGGTGTCATGAAAATTCTGCTGCCAGAAGTGATGTAAAAGAGCAATCTATTTACGATCTATGTACTACGTGGGGTCAGTTTTCTTCGACATAGTTAAATTGTACGTTGTTAAGTTTGTTTAAAGATCTTTTAATAAATTTTTATTATATAAATCGGGATAAATTGGATATTTTTTACTTTTTGTTTATAAATAAATGATTTTCAAGTTTTATGTTTATTTCTTTTTACATCGTTTAAGTCAAATAGTCACTAATGAACGTTGACTGTTACTCTTTTTACTATCAAAGAAAAAGTGATTCGACTCGTCTCAGTCCAGCTTACTTGGATTTTACCCAACTGTTCAAACGAAAAGTTTGGAATTGTAATTTTCATAATTAAGTCGCTGAATCGTCTCACGTAACCACAATGTTGGAGAATCGCAATGTACGTATGAGCACGAATATGATCGTAGGCTCGTTGCTTCATCGGTCATTGGACAACAGAATTAATTGTCGCGACTTCCTGGGTCAAATGCATTCTTGCTGAGACGATTACCGCCTTCAGCAAGACCTGGACCTTTTAATTTACCATCAAGTCGAACTCGGTGACTAATCGTTGGAGTTTATCGAGTCACCGGCCGCTGTAAGTCAAGTATCTTGTCATCGTTCTCGCGATGAAATTATTCGACATACGAATTTGCACGCTTCGTCGTTGTCTCGCCCCTTTTCCCATTCTACGTCAATTCTAATATCAATTCACGCGATACCAAAAAAAGGTATTTCTTGACATTTTATTGCCTCCTCCTTGTTCCTTTCAAAATGACCCTTAAAAGTCGTTTACGTAATTATATTTTTTTTCAAACAAACTGAGATGTTGCTCATTTTGCAAATTTTTTCTTTTTTATATGATTTTCTTTTCCGAAGTCGTAACAATTTTGTTCAGTTCGTACACAGGCATGTTTTATCCTCGATATGCATTTAAAAAAGTTGGGAATATTTTCAAAAGGTAATATTGGGAATAAAAGTTAAAAATCTAGAGATCCAAGATGAAATTTCCTGAAGAGGAAATATTCTGCGCAAATTTATCTGCCACGAGAGAAGCAGATAAACTGTGAAGTGAACCAACATGCTGAATAGTTCGTCTGTTGTCAAAAAAAGGAATTTTATTCCTATTAATCTATTCGCCGCGTTATAAATACTTATGGTTACATATATATACAAACTCGATTGCTTTTTTTTAGGGAACCGTCCTTTCCGACGTGGATTGAAGGGGTCGTGCGAACGTCAAGTGCGTTTATTAGCCGCGAGACAGAACTTTCACGAGCGTTACTTAAAAAGTCCTGTTCAAGACCCGTGAACTCCCGCACAATGAAACGTCTTGTTCTCCCCGGGGGCCTCCTCTTTTCACGGGCGTGGATTTTTGTGCCACTTGAGAATCGTTTCGTATTTCTTAATAGCGCTTTTTTCTGAACTTGCAAGTAGCCGCGATACATCGGTCAAACCTCCACGTATCGTTCGTTCGCTGCAATAACGAGACACGACCAATAAAAAGTCACGATTTTAGGGGAAACGAGTAACATCGTAACATCGTAACATCGTGACAGGATTAATAAACGCGATGGGATTCTTGATTGATAATAGAAAAATAGATAGATTGATAGTAGAAAAAAATGATATGGAACGTACAAATGTCTTTACGACGCCACATGCTCGAGTAACGAGAAACGAATGAACAGAAGTGCAAAGAGAAAATCAACAGGTTAATGTTTCGTTTGTTAATGATGATACGATCGATCTGTCGACAGATCCGCGCTAATATCGATTATACTACACTATGTCCTCGTCTTCTAACTTAAGAGTCGGCTAACTGGCGGCTCGTGGGCCCTTGCCCCTACTTTCCTCATCGCTAACGCCTGTAACTCCCCTCCATTGCGCGCGTCGATTTCTTCGCTACATTAAAACATACTTCCTCACCGTGCATGGCCTCACTCTCTTATGGAAGGAATAGCGCTAGCGATTGGGAAAGTAGTCTTTTCCGTAACAACAACTCAAAAAACTGCAAATTTTCAATCGTGTGGTTATTGCAGTATCTGCGTAAATACAAGAAAAATCCTTCAGAACGAAGAATTTCATTATATTTTTATCAGAGTATATATCAAAAAGAGTTTCGATGTAGCGCAGAGGTGACAAAATGCGCTTCAATACCGGTTCAGTTGGTAAATAGTAAACTCCTTGCTCATCGTCTCGTGGTTTCGTTACGTCCGACATCGATGAAGTTCTACAAAAAAAGAAATACCAAAACCACCGCAACTATGTATGTACATCCGCAAACGGATGAATGACGAATCAGAAAATATCCGGTCTCATTCATTCACGTGCAAATATATGACTTCACCGTCTACCGTATGTTTCTACGAACGACAAACGTCTTAAGGAAGTAGTCGCCTCGAATTGACAAACGCGACCTCACCGATCTTATCGATTTTACCGCGCATGACCAAAACTGCGCTTTGGATCGTTAGTCTATATTTCTAGCAGATCAACCTTTAATTTATCGCCGAACAGAAGAAAACGCAGCTGCTGCTCATTTTCAGAGAGCATCTGTGCATCTGCTACTGATCTGCAATATCAAATTGTAACGTGATCCAGCACTTTGCTTGATTTACCGTTCGGACGAAAGTTTGTTAAAAAGAAAAAGAAGTTGAAATCCAGTAGTGGATAAATAGTCGACGAAAACAAACGGAATCTGTGGCTAAACGAAGATTTCTCTTCTCTGACAGAAGCTTTGAAGGCATCTCTTTTTTTTTCTTTTTTTTTGTCGAAGAGGATAAGGTAATAAAGCAGAAGCGCGACGATCGATTCTTCACCCATTAGCGTTTTCTCGGGTTTCGCAGTTCACTTGGTTATCCCGACGTTACGTATCGGGATAGTTTTCTCCGTCTGGCAGACTCTATCGATGCGATGGGTGGAGTTGGCTCGCCACATGTGTTACTAATTACGCCAGACTGGTCGTTTCGCACGGATCCAATACAGAAATCTAAGGTTATTCTTTGCTTCTCTGCCAGCCGTCGATCTTACGACCGATTGTCCAACAGTGAGATGGCAATATTTGATAGGTATCGTTCACCTATTGCTAGTTATAAAATCATACTTGTATCAAATTCTACTCGTTATTGTTACCAACGTGAAAGCAACCTGGTATTTACGAGCTGTTGCTTCGAAGTAACAGAAAATATTTTTCATCCATGTGTCGTGATTCATTCGAGGAAAAATTCGGAACACGTAAATTACAACCGTGAAAGTGTCGGGCAAATTATACGAACTTGCCGAAGGAAATTGCATCTAGTTTTCAGGGTCAACGGTAATTGCGAGAGAACTTTGTTTCATTAGAAACAGCTCGATCCCACGTCCACTGCAATTGCACGTGCATACATACGTACGTACGTGTAGTACGTCCACGCACGTTGACGAAATAACGTCTCGTTTCAGCAATAACAATTTTGCATCTTGTTGTTACAAAAGGAATAGCAGTGTAGTAACATTTTCTCTGCTCCACGTTCAATTTCAGCAAATTCGAAAAACTCTCGAAGCTCTCTCGATGTTTATCCGTTTATCGATTTTCTTCGAATATTTTAAACGAAAAATAGCCACGAGCTAAAATCTAAAACCTAAAGTCTAAAGTTTTCTTCGGCGCTGGAAACTTTTCTCAGTGCAGTGCCGCGCCTGCTCGTCAAGCTCAAAGTGGACGGAACAAAACGAAACGACGCGACGCGACGCGACGGGCGACGGGCGACGGGTGACGACAGACACGTGCCCTCCCTTGATTATCGTCTAGACGCGTTGCTTGCGTACAGGCCAACGTAACCTACATAAATACGCGCGCATGTAAGCACATACGTACCTACGCCTATGGCTGTACGTATTCCAATCTGTTGTTTGCAACATCCGAGACAAATTTGCTCGATTCCTAGATTCCGAGTACGCGACATTTCAAAACTGTCGTCAAGACCGATCGTCCGTCGTTTAAAAAATCCTTCCCATTCGGAGCAAAGCAGGTTAATTCTACATTCCGAGTCGAAGAATATCACCAGACACATATGCACGTACTTATCTGCAGAGGGCACAAGTGCGTGTGTCACATCTTGACACACAACCGAAGCATTCTGTATACGCGCCGGCGCTTCCTGCAGTTAACGACCTCGATTGCATATAAATGCCTCCGGCTTAATGGTTTCGAAGTAAGACCGAAGGCCTCCGGGCCCCCACTGATAAAATCCACTCTCTCCTAGCGGGATTCACGACCCGCGATACTCGCGACGCCCGTTAAGCCTGTTTCGCACGAATTGTCCACCGAATTATCTATAATTATTGTATCACTATCTATCCACGTGTATCGATACGTGTCTAATGTTGCGTCTAATGAATAATTCCTCGTCTCTCTCGAGCAATCTATAATTTTCGTTTCTCTTGCACACGAAACCGTTCGTGAAGATATTTTATTCGCGTCGATTAATCGAGAAGGAAAACACGCCAAGGTGCCCGCAGAAGCGTAGGTTGGTCGAAGATTAATCGTTTCTAAAATATTCGCGATACGTGTGTGCTATTGGAGTTAAGGACAAAAAAGAAGAAATGGGGGGAAAAAAAACAATGGAAAAGGGGAAGAAAAGAAACAGTTACGCACGAAAGAGGGTTGTGTGTAAGTCAACGACGCAGGCGCTACGTCTGAAAACACGCAGTCGATATATGTGCGCGACTTTTGTACGCGGAATCGACCCTGCCTCTTAGTCATCGTCTCACTACATATTCACAAACTGGCTCCGTTTATGACACACGCACGAAATAATGCCACGTACACGCGTTCGAGAATCGAGCTTGCAAGCTTGAACATCAAGCTATCAGGATTGAATACATTTTACGTAATCGCGTTCAATTGTTCGACCTGTGGAACGCTACACCCGTTAGATAAACTTTTACCATTGGCGATAATCAACCTTCATTCGTTAACGCTACATTAATATAAAGTTCGAAGAAGATAATTTTTGATAATTCCCTCGACATAAACCACCCGCAGAAATACATATTTGTGCTGAACTCAAGACTACGAATGAGAGCAAAGCGTGCGCGGTGTTTGCCTTAAACCGCAGATCAACCGTCCTTGGACGAACAACATTCGTGGTCCTTGATTTCGTATTCTGTGTGTTGGTTCTGTTTCTTACGTTTCCCTCCGCCCGACGTTTCAACCCTCGCTCTCAACATTAACGAATTTCGTGTAAAAGTCAGTCAGCCACAGTGTCACGCATCTTTAGACTTTAACCCTTTGCCCTCGACAAACTTTTTTTGTCATCATCTATTTAGCAATTTATTTACGAAGCATCGCTCCAAATAAAATCGCATCGGAAATAATCATTCAAACGATATTTAACACGAAATTTTGTTAATTATAGTTTTCTAACGTGTGATATCACGTTTTCAATTTAAAGCAATCATCAACGTGCACATACAGTATACTTGAATTAATGATACGTAGTTTCAGTCTCTGGAAAAACAATATCCTCCACCATCTTTTAAACTTTCGTAAGAAGCAACGAGAAATCTAGTTTAGGCGAATTATTCCGAATTGTACAAAGTATTGAGCGTAATTGATTCAGAACTGTCTTCAGAAATTTCTTTTGAAATTCTTTTGTGCTTCTTACGTCGTTATTATAGCTTCCGCTTCAAGTGTCTGTTCAGATATCGTACGTTCGTTATAATTATCAGCAAATTATGAAAAGAGAAGATCCGAGCTGTTGGCTAGATTTAAGTTAGGCTAGATATCCCCCAAGAAGGGACAGTCAAAGGGTTAAAATGGTAATTACAAAGTAGGCATATCCTCCGTTACAAACTCTCTGTACACTTTCACGAATTACTTTTGACTGTGGTAACCCTTGCCACTTCAACCGGCAATAATGCTGCCACTGACTGACAAGGGTCGCACAATGCAGCTTTTTATCCACTGCAAAAAAGTATCAAACTACCTGTTTACCAACTTATTTACTTACTTTGGCCTTAACTTACGTTGCAGCCAAAGTGGTATGGCATTCTACGCATACGTGCATTATCTAGCAAATTTACAAAACAAATACTTATCTGCTATGCATGTGAGTCATAATGTTCTAATCGAGTATCTATTTCTAAGGATCTGTTTAAATATGCAAAACTACAGCTATTAATAAAAACTTTTAAACATCACGTTTGACATACTAGGCGAAGATTTATCTTGTTGCAACAGAATATTGAAGGCTACAGTCACGTATAGTGAATCATAGAAATACGTGTGCTTTCTGCAATTAATTCTGTCATACTTGGTTATCTATTCGGCATTTTATACTTAATATAATTTATGACAAAATCATTAACAAGGGAACATACCAATTAACAAATTTGGCATGATTGTAGTTTTCAAAAAAATATTCCACCCGTCTTTTTCTTGTCGGCAATGGTCGATGTTGAAGAGGTGAAAAGTATCCTCAAAGTTGGGGGTGCGAAACGTATTTTGTTAAATATCTCGGAAATTATTAAAGATACCGTTTTTGTGTACATTGATGAAATTAGTGTTTTTTTTAACGGCGAATTTAATGATATATACTGTTTTGCAAAAAAATCTTTTGTTTAAACAATGTATTAAAAAAATCGTATTTTTGATAAGTTTTCCCCAGTGAATATTAACAAATTTTCTTGAATATTTCCAAGCGTAATAACGAAGAATGATTGATTTCTAAGGAAGAAAAAGTACGACATTTTGATAAACGTTAAAATAACGAGCCACGAGTTCGCTTGTAAACGCTTGAAAAATACTGGCTACTATGCCCTGTAGCGAGCTGTCTACGTACTAATTACGAGTTAATTATTCTACAGGTTATGAAGAATCGTGTTCGGTCGACTCACCACTTTGTCGTCCGCGTAGATCACCGAAGATCGCGGTGTTCCTGTAACCATCACAGTGAACATCACCATCAGAGTCGTTCCAAGTAGTATCATCTTGCAACCAAAAATCCTTTCGTCGTAGCAAAACTAACACCAATTTTTATCCTCACTTGCACCAACAATCAACCAACAATAAGAAGTACACTCTCTCCCGCGATTTGATGATGTATGTACCGTAAATTTCGTATAACCAAATTGCACTAGGTCAAACCGCACACGTGTTACGATCGTCGAAACGCGTAGGTAGATATAAATCGGACATCGGTGGTGATATCCGCGTTACACTGGCTTGTTTTCGCTTTGCGAGATATCAGAAGATATCACAAAGAAACAAAAAAAAAAAAAAAAAAAAAAAAAAAAAAAAAAAAAAAAAGAAAAAAAAAGAAAAAAGAAGAAGAAGAAGAGAAGAAGAAGAAGAAGAAGGAGAAGAAAACAGTTTGCTTCGACGAGACGAGTGGAAAAGCTAACGCCTTGACGAGTTAAAAGAGAAAAAGAGAAGGGAGCACCAGCTAACGGCTAACACAGAGACGTATTCCAAGTAATCTTCTTTTTTTCTCCTCTCGCCTGCACGATTCCAAAACCACTGTTGATTCGCCGTGACGCGTCTCGCTCTTCTTCCGTTGTCGTTTTCTTCGTCGACGTCGACGCCGATGACGACGAATTCCCAGTTCGTTCTTTCCTCCGTGTTTGGACTTTCCAGCTGCTACCACGTCCATCCGCCGACCTACCACAGTGTAATACTTACTTAAAAAAATCTCCAATTGATTCGATAAAAAAAAATATATATATGTATATATATATACAGTACATATACATATGTACGTAATTCGCGACGTTTAGCACTTCCTACGTGTTTCAAGCGGTCGCCGATTTTTCGCTCCGAGCAATTCTCGATGTTGCGAGAAAGATCGAGCAACGTACCGATTTAGGGTATTTTGACTCATTGATGATTTGTCACGTTTCGAGAGAAACACGGAAGAAAGTTGGAAACGATTGCCTAAATATTTATGAATTGTAAGTGGAATGATCAATAAAGTCGCGAGTCATCATAGAAAAACCAAAGTGAATAGAAAGATTCGCCTTATACCGGAACGCAAGTTCCAAAGAAATATAAGAGACTTTGTCATTTAGAAACATGTCATCGCAATCCACGTGTTTTTTATATTAGAATAGTGATAATTCAACTCCTCTTGGTTATTTTTCGAGTATCGTACATCGATAGAGAGACATTTCCAGTTTTAATCTTTTCACTGACGAAAATGAGATTGGAAACTACGAATGGAAAAAAAAAAAAAAAAAAAAAAAAAAAAAAAAGAAAGAAACGAAACGATTGGAAACAGACGTAATTTAAGAGAGTACTCACTTTTCAAATCGGCGATCGATAAGGCAATTGAAATATATTGGTAAAAGAAGCGAGACGCATTTCCGGTTTGATGCAACGTATCGATCGTACGTTTCCACGGTGTATCATGATTGCGGTTTCTGTAATGGCAAGATGACTCAAGGTCGATCGAAGTTGATGAATCCCTCGCACGTTTAGATTTCCGGTATATTTGTCGAAGGCTGGTGCGCGTTTCCTTTTCCCTTCTTTGTTCTTGCCCTTTGTCCTGTAGAAAGTTCCCTTCTCCTTGATGCAACGTGCTTCATTCGAATGTTATTTTTGTCGATACTCGGATAGTCATCTTTTCCTCTTTACTTTCCGCCGGTCTATTCAAATTTCTTCCGTCAGTCAACAATAATTCCCGCTCCGATGCTCTTGTCACTGTCCCTAGAAAAGAGGACAAACAAAATTTGGTTTCACTTGGTTTTCGAAATGCAACGCGTTGTGTCAGCGAACGTACAAGGTCGTTTGTACGATTCCTTTGTGCGTGTTGTGCGAAACACACAAACTAAACATCTACAAAATGTATTCGTTAATCAGATGAGCGCTAAGAAAGTGAATTGGCTGAAAATGATCCATT
>KQ435763.1:174121-210225 GCA_001276565.1 Melipona quadrifasciata | reverse complement strand
AAAATGATCCATTAATCTTAATCGGAGTACCTATACCTGTAGATATTCAAATTCGATGATTGATCGATCAATGTGTGTGAACATCTTCCAAGTCCCTTTTATACTCGAACGCACGTGCTTTAACGAGGTTAAAATAATGAAACGAGGAACGTTGACTACAAATAAATAAGAGTTAAAGGATATCTGTACCATTTTCCCTCTAAATAAATACAGATGCTACGTATCGTTTTCTATACAGGATTTCTAGTTCAAATAAGAGCTATACTTGTATTATTTTATCTTTCAATTTTCCATTTTCTTTTTCCTCATGTTTGACAAAGCGTTCAATTAATGTTGCCTATTTACAATTTATCAGAGAAGATTTCTTAGAATAAAAACAGAGTATATATTATTTTAGCTGGATTAATTTTATTAATTATTATTCTATGCAGTGAAGGAATCTATGTGAAACGAAGAAGAAGTTTGCGACGATAACTAAAATATTCAAAGGCTACGCTATTAAAGATGATTGTATGAAAAATTTCTTTGGATTCGTCTGAAAAGATTCTTTGTTTCAGCAATGTTGCCCCGATAGTCGATAAGAGCCAACGATAAAACCTAACCTAAACCAAAAAAAAAAAAAAAATTATGATAAAACGTTATTGCGCAACTGCGGTGAACAAACGTGTTACTTTCTTATTATTTCGTTCCCGATATTTTCTTTTCAATAAATTGTTCATTTAAACGTTGTTTCACGTTGCATGTACGAGAACGAGTAACTAGTCTTTTAGTTATTAATTGTTCGAAATTGAAGGACTCGGTGAAAAGAGGACTCTGCCAGTTTTTGCTTCTCTATTTTTGGTTTGCCAACGATTAATTCGTGCAATTTGACATCCATTCCACCTCCTTTTGTGCTACATTGAAATCAAATAAACGTCTACCTACGCGTCAAAAATAGATACACGCTGCCCGATTTGCGTAGTATTATTTTCGAATTTTGCGAAAGTTGCGAGACTTATGGAATGAAGAGGAATCAAATTAGAAATATTATTATTCATTCGCAGTAGAATCCGAGCAAGAGGTTCATCCTTCTTGCGGACATCACGATCAATTTTTCTTCGCTTGTAGAAGACTAAAATTAAACTCAAACAGGGCAGGGCTTTCTTCTTCGAATTTTTTAAAGCAGCGCGTTTCAATTTCGAATGCAACACGCTCTGTCTTTTTTGTAATTAGCTTGACGCACATTCTGGCTATATTTGTCACAAAAACAGAAAAAAAAAAAAAAAAATTGAAGAAAAGTGAAAATTATTCAAAGGGTATAAAGTTGGTAGAATAATAGTTGGATCTGAACAAATTTGGAGCACTCGCGATTGAGAGAACGAGCGCAAACGGAAATATCCCACTCAAAGTCAGCAACAAAAAAAAAACACTAAACTAAACTGAAACGATCGAAAATCGTAACGTTATTAAACGAATGACCTATTGTCAACGGAGAGTGGAGAGTGGAGAGTGGAGACAGTTGAGCAATTTTTTAGTCGCCCACCAAGCTGGACACTGCGATAAAATGGAAGCACGTGCGTCACAAAGGATACAATGCCTAGCGAGGCTCGAGTAATTCTATCATAAAGAAAAAGAAGAAAAGACATGAGTAAATAAGTACGTGGAATACGTTTTGCCTTATTAAACGAGGAGATTTTACTGGAACAAGTTAATTTATCTCCGCAGTAATTTTTCAGCCATTGGAAAGTGCCTCTTCTATGGTTTCTGTGGACACACGTGAACACACTATAGTACTCTCCCACAATCGAACGAGAGAAAACAGTCAACTCCGATACGTCCATCGCTGAAATTCACAGCCACGATATATATAGGTTCTTGTGTAAGTACTTCCAACGATACAAAACGTCGTCACTATACATATGTGTATATAATTAAATAAGTTGCGTGAAAAAATATCGTGAAACGACGAGCTTTGTTCCATTGATATTTACGTTCCCATGATATTTTCGATCATGAATCACCTTTGTACGGATGAAATTTTTAGAATATAGCTTTGATCTCTTACCGAGTTAGCGTGAAAACCAATTATGTTCACGGATCACGCTAATCGGTTTTGACAATAGTTGCGAATACTGAAATGAAAGGCAGTGTTTGTTTGCACCGTGGAAAACACGACGCGAAATATCCTACCGCGTACGGTGCGCCGCGTGCCGCGCGACTGACGCTACTTTCTTCGTCACCACATACCCCCACTTTGTCTCATCCCTCTCTCCTTCCCATCCCCCGCCCCATGCTCCTTCTGTCTTTGCCCTTTTCTCTCTGCTCATTACTCTTTACTCTTTACGCTCTTCACCTTTTACAAACTACTTGCTCGTATTACTATTACGTATACACATATACGCAGTGGTATTCAATTAATAATAAACTGACCATTAGAAAGGTCTTATCGATTTCCTGAAACAACGATTATAAGATCAACGAATCGATGATCGATAGAGGGACGCGTGTATTTACGTACAATACACAAATTTCAATTATTATAAGCCCAAGTTTTGTACATACGAAAAACGGAAGAAGTTTTTTAGCAAATCTACTCAAGTGTTTTTCTTTACATTTAGATGTTTATATTTCGAAGAAACACTATATTATATACTCTGTATTATATCTGTACTCGATTTATATCCTATTTATATACTCAAGGAGCAGTGAATCGCGTCGTACAAAAGAATAAAAATTCTCGGTTTAACTGACCACTAAACCACGGGTACCATTGTCATCCGCATTCGACCCTGTCTTTCCACGCCTGAAACACCCACACATAGAGGCTAGTACCTACATACATACCTCGCCTTCTCCCAAACTTTTCGTATAATCGTTTGCTCTCACATTCAAAGTTTAAAATCTTGCGAGTTTATCCTTTACCAGCCAACAGACTATCATTTTCACAACTAATGTCGCATCTTTAGGAAAAACGTGAGATTTTCTGTTGAATTTGCGTAGCAGGATGTGACGAGTAAGCTCTGATGTGCTATATATTACGTAATGTTACTTAAATAAAATTAAAGTTGGTAGACGCAGCATCTGAAAAGGAGAGAGACAATCGTATTAGGAAATCGTAAAGAAAACAGGAATGTCAGAAAGGAAGATAAAGATGAAGAGACAAATATGCGTAACCAGCAATGCTGTACGCGATTCAGGGACAGTTGTATCAATATCAATATCTGAGAAGAATAACGTAGGCCAACGACCAGTCGTTTCCCCCAAGATAAAAGTGCGTTAGGCCAAGAGATACGCGATGAATTCATCCTGCCAAAGACGAGTGGGTGTGTTCTGCCGGAAATACAACACCGGAACCGCGGCATGTTACAGCGCTAATTCAACATTCCTCCAAAGTTACAATTATGACAATGAAAGTACTTTTTCAAATGCTAAGAAACAATATATATGTGTTTCACGATGTAAAAAATTTATGCTATATTTATTTACATGAGAAATAAAGAATAAGAATTACATAGATATAAATGAAAAGAGAAATAATTCAGGATATGTTCAAATCATATTCGTCTACGATATAAAAAGAAGTTGTTGTTGTGCGTAAAACTTGAGTAAATGTTGTGATCGATCTAAATAAAGAGACAAATAAAAATATTGATATAGAAATATCAAAATGATTCATAAACGTACCCAGCACGCCGGAAGTCACTGATTGTTTCGAAGGATGGTGACCTTTGTCTCTGTCTGCCGCAGGTCAATCGCCTTTTTACCAATTAACTCGATCTCTTTTGTCGTCGTAAATCAAGTAACAGCTCCTAACTTATTAACTGAAATTCAACTATAACTTAGACAGTGTCTAATATAACTCAAGATATACGTGTATGTATTCCTCTTTTTTAGTAATCTAATTTGCCTCTGGACACATTTTTGGTTTGGGAAATATTTAATTACTCAAAACGATACTTTTCTATTGCTATACTTTTCTATAGCATGACAGTTCATCAGCTGCTATTTCAACGCGAAAAATTCAATTTCCAAAATTTAGACACATCATACTTTGTTAGATATATTATGATATGTAATAATGTTATTTGTATGTAACATAAAAATCTAAAACAGATAAAATAATATGAGAATTAAACAATCAAACTATCAACTGTAATATATTGTTTCTCGAGTGTATCATTTTATATTTCGCGTATTTTCAAACAATTCTTTCAAATAAATGACGACTGAAATAAGAGAAAATAAATCAAGTGATTATTGTTAAATATTAATAAAATTGCTATGTATGTATATTGTTATATACGTACGTTGAATGCATAAAGCAGGAAACAAATTGAGATTCCAATTACGCAGATACATTTACAAACGATCACAAGTTAATTTCGACAATTAGTCTTCCTTGCGAATGAAAATTTGATGGAATCGAATCATGGACACTGAAACACTATCGCCACATAGTGGTGAGAAAATGAAACCAACCGCCACTGTTGCCCTTGTTACGTTTCTTATCTATGGCGTGAATATATATATATATATCCAGTATGTCCATCCTAGTTATACAATATTACGTTCCTTCTCTCCGAACGTGGCTCTTAATGGACGAAATTTCCGAGGTTTCAGGAAAATGGTGATTCCAACATGATATAATCTAAACAGAAACTATACATAGGGTGGTAATCCGAATTACAGTCAAACTGCGAGGGCTCAATCTGCATATAAAAAATGTTATATAAACTTCAACACTAAACGCTCTCTTATAGAGTTATGAACAAATATTGTCTACATGAAATATATCACAACATTAATTATGAAATAATACAATAAAAAATAATTTTTAATTTCATAAAAAAAAGTTTGATATCGACGAATAATAGAATCAATAATACTATAAATAGTATTAATATGAATTTGTTGAATTTCAATAAAATTATGTTTCTTGCATCCTAGTTCTCCATATAAAGTTACTTCTATCGAATAAATCTTTGTTTTAAAGTATTCCATGAGTAAAAATCAAATAATAAAGAAAAAAGCGTAGGTACCTGTTTCATACACACGTAATATTTGTTTGTAACTATGCAACAAGGCGTTTCTTGTCAATCTTTATACAACATCTCTCTTTTTTTTTATGTATAGATAAAACCCTCACAATTAGGTCGTTTAAGTTCGGAACACTGTGTACATTTATAATATTTTCAATATTAAAAAATTCCAGCACTTTTTCACGAATCGGCACCGGCAAGAATCGGAAACTATAACGGAAACTGTAACGGAAAAACTCGAAGACTCGCGTCGCGAATCATTGTTTCGATCAGTAATGAGCGGTATCGCAGGACATCGATATACATCGATATACATCGTCAATAATATCGAGATACATCGCTACCACCACTGCAATAAATAAGCAGAGAAATAATTATGTTATTGCTTATAACTAATCGTCTGAATGAAGATTCATCTTAAGAAAATGTACGTGAAACTTATTATACATACTTCTAATTATACTCACGGATAATTTTCATCCAAGTTTTAGAAACAGGTAACGAGAAATTAAACCGTATTTGGAAAAATACTTGGATCTATTTAGTGAAACTTTCAAATCTTTGTTCGTTGATTCCGCAGGTTAAATGGGATGCAGAAAAAAACAGAGGATCCTATTTTTTAGAGATGCAATTAAATAAACTGACAAATAAATCTAACTAACTTTTTTGTAAATGGAAATTTGGCCAATTCATGGATTGAAAAAGTGAAACACTAGCACAGCGTTATGGCGAAATGAAGGTACTAATTTTTTCATCTTACGACGAGGTTTAAAATCAAAAATTTTGTTAGACTATAAGCCAAATACTTAGGTTGTCCAAGAAGCAAATTAAAGTTTGAACTCTTGGAAATTTTCTCTGTCTAATATTATTCTGATTTAATACGTAATTGATTAATTATGTACAATTAATACAAACTCTAGTTTGGACATGGTGGCGACATCTACCGGCAATTGTCGGTACTAAAGATGGTGATAATATTAGCCGCTACATTTACAGACAGATATTTACAGGCAGCACCATTTAAAATAGGTTATTTTACACAAATTGTAAAAAAAGTTCATTAGAAGGATTAATTTGTGAACTTGCCTGTTTAAGACTCCAATTTTCTTAGACCTAGGAAATGCATGCAAAATTTTGAAATTTTTCTTAATGGTTCAAAACTTCATGTCTTAACTTTTTGCAAACTGTATTTGAAACTTGGATCGAATTTGTTATTTAACGTAATTAAAGGTACAGCTTTGAAATCCATACGTATAGAATGCAAATCAAACGCGTGAAAATGTAAAATTAATTATATTTCGTTATTATCATAATATTTATACGAACACCGTTATATGATCATATTGTTTTAGTGATCATGAATCGATCAAATTCCCGTTTGCAAAAAAAGTTAATTAAAAGGATACATTTGTTAACTTTTATAATTCATTCACCTGTTTTAGTCTCTCAGCATTTTTCTTTTATTTCGTTTGACATACGAAATTCATATACAAAGATTTTTAAATTTTATTCTACTTAATTTTCGACTTATTTTCACACATATAATAACCTCCTTAATTAATTATTCTTTTCTGTCAAATATAGAATTGGCTAAACTCAAATACATTTGACAAATTTTTATACTAGATAAATTCGATTTTTTCAAAACTTAATAATTTTATATGAAAAAAATTTCATTCTTTCTTTTCGATTTCTTATTTAGTATCGTTCTCTCCCCAAATGCACTACCAATACTGGGGCGAGATGGTGTCTAATTGCTATCTCTGTCCTTGTTGCACATTGTTGCGCTCCTTGTCTACGAATAATGCTGCCACTCAAATCCGCCTGGAACTAAAAGGGTAAAAATAAAAATTCCGATAGGTGGCAGCATCTCCTCCATCTGCACAAAGATAGCTGATTAGTTCCTCTGCTCTGCCACAATGCGACACTAGTGTTTTCAATGTTTATGAATCAAGTAAATTTTCATTTCCAAAAAAGTTTGCTTAAAGAGATTAATTTGTAAACTTTCACAATTGCACGTTCCGATATTAGCCCTCAATTTTTTTTCTCTACAATACGAAGATTTTCCAATATTCCATTTGATGGGTAGAAGCACTTGTTCGAATAATTTTACGTTACGGAGCACACGCTGGTTGCAACATATAATTTGAATGCGAAAATCGAAGAAAGGAACAGTAAAAAAAAAAACAGAAAGTAAGAAAAAGAGAACGTTATTTTATGTTTATGATATTATTTTAACGATTGAACAGTTAATTTATAGTTAATGTAAACATGTATAATTGTCGAAAGTAATAATTTTTTTGACATCACAAATATTTGAAGTAAAAGTTTGAGATATTTGTAAAAATAAGTCTACATAACTGCATTCTTTTTTCTCGCCATCGTCATACTGTAATCGTAATTTAGAAGAGTTTGATGTTATACATGGAAAACTACAAGGTATCGTTGTAATTTTGAAATGTAGAGAAAAGAAAAGAAGAAAAAAAAAAAAATGTGAAAAATGAAATGATTGTAAAAACAGAATGAAATGATTGTAAAGGAAGGAGAGGAAGCCGCTTTGGATAGAGCATGGTTGAGCAGTAGCTGCTATATTGTCGCTAAGAAACAAAAATAGCTACTGTTAGCCCCAGAACGCAACGGCAAGGAGGTGGCTAAGCAAGAATTAAAGTACAAGACGATGAAGGTGGGACGAGAACAGCCAAAACGAAACGAACGAGGGTGGTACTCTGCCGGAACCTGGAATGAAATTAGGCACTTGCAATAGACATTACGTAATTCTGTTTAGATGTGCTTGAAAACACTCGTGATGCTTTCCGTGCTATAAGCTCCCGAGAAAATCGTTTAATGAAAAAACACCTTTTTTTTTATTTGAAATTTTGCAATCACTTCGTTTAATAAACTGAACCGACTGAAACTGATATGACGTATTATATTTGTTTTTCAGTAATAAGGCTCGATACACGGATATCCGTTTTTCCGGATGACGATGACGATTCTGGATGATATAAATTCAACGTAGCGCTGCATATACGTATAGAACGGTTTACATGGGTAGGTATATTTACCAATAGTAAAAGTTCTTCCTGATTGCCTTTTCAGTACGCTTATAATATTGTAAACGTAGCTGCAATTATTTTTCATTTTCTCAGAAATGAAAAGTTTGTAAACCGACCGATGCAATATCATTAAATATCTACTTGTAATGGAAGTGTACCTGCTATCGCCATAGATTAAAAAACAAGTGTTCGGTGATATTTGAAATCGAATTAACAATATTTGAAACACCAAATAACTAATACATATCGTATAGTATAAACTATAGGTCTACTAGATAGATAATAATTCCGGTATCGTGCAGCTACTTCATATTCGAAAATTAGTTATAGTTACATGTGACTGTTACATATCGTTTAAATATAGGTGAAATTTATATTATGCATAAAATGTTTACTCGTTCAAAATTAACGCAGACTTTTGAAAAAAAAAAAAACGATAATTCGATTAATTGGAGCTTTATAAATTTCATAGATTGATAATGAGAATAATTGTAACTGCCTTGAAAGAGTTTATATCTGGACGAAATATTGATCCGGTTTTTGAACGAATTCATTGCTCTTTGCTTTCTTCGCGTACATGGCTGCATATTTGGCGGACGACGATGTTAGGTATTGTCACATATTTGGCGCTTAACGTGGCACTCCATCATTGATCTGGCGCCAAATGCATGACATTATTTTCATCGGTTAATACCAATTTTGAATTACAGTGAATGCCGATATAATTATTCTCTCGATGAATCCAGGTTTCTATCAGATAGACTGCGGGCATTGAAACAAATATTTTTCAGCAATTCTTGCAGTTTTGCTTATCCTTAGTTTGTTTTTGGGTACGATATGTGAAACATATATTACCCACAATGTATGACGAAATGCAGAATTTTAAATAATTCATTAGTATAGTCTGATATAATCTACATAACAATAACTATGTTCATGTTTCGGAGTTGATTCAAAATTGTTTATTCCGATCTTTCTTTGGATCAGCTCTCATTCAATTGTAATCGTAGAATCATGTTTTGTAGTATTCTCGTGATGTATTTGTATATTTGGATTTTTTTTGGATGAAAATATTGATTTTATAATCCGGAATATTCACACAGTAAGATAGATTCTATACAGTAAGATAAATGTATTTAAATTGGCGATTATTGGCTGAATCTCGATTCATTTTTTTTCTCGATAAAAAAACACCTAAAAAAAATTTCTTACATGGATGGATACTTTTCTAAGTGTGTCTCAACGAACATAAACGTTTGAACGATTCGGAAACGATTTACAAACGAGTTCTACTCAGCAAACGCATTTCGGAACGAAACTTATTATGAACGATGCCTGTAGAAATAATTTCGTCGGAAATTATACATAGATAAAGACTAGAATAGGTTCGTGTAAGGAAGTTGTCTGGGGACTTTTGTATTTTTCATCGAAGTAGGTGGATGTTCTTTTATTTATAAAAAAATGTTTCGAAATAGTTCACGGAGCATTGGCTGCAAGATATTGAAACAAATGGGTCGGCACTGGTTGGCGCTCATCCTTTTTGACCAGACGTAATGCAACACCAGTGTTCCTCTTGTCTCGCAGCCAATTGTTTTCCGTTTAATGCTCACACAACTTCCACTATACGATTATGAACGTGCATTCTTTCCGTCTTTCGTTTCTCCATGACCTTGTATGAAACGGACAAATTTCGTTTATTTTATTCGATTAGCTGTGTACAATTACTTACGCACACGATGATTACGTGAAACATAATCGCATGATACTGTCGTCTGCCATTAATTAAAAATTTGAAATAATACGTGCTTGTTTATTTTAGAAGTTAGTTTATTTTCCATTTGCATTTTAATTTCTACGAATTTTTCTATTAAGCATTTTTACTTCCTTATCTTTATCGAATATTTATTTGTACAATTGTGTACATTTATAATACTACTTAAAAAATAAGTGTTTTAAAATCTCATCATTTTAAAACACTTGCATAGTAATTCGTCTGATTCCAAGTGACACGTATTTACATAAAATGCAAATTTTCCAAGTAGCTATGAAAAGGAAAGGTATCCATGACCATTCAAGCAATGGAAAAAGTTTTTATAAAAAATTTATAAAACTGATATTTACAATTTCAAAATACATCTATGACAAAAGAAAATAATGTTATGATGATAAGCGGAATAGAATAAAGTAGAGGACAATTTTAATAGAATGGGATAGAGTAGGATAGAATAGAACAGAATAGAATAGAATAGAATAGAACGGAATAGAATAGAATAGAATAAAATAGAATAGAATAGAATAGGATGAGATAAAAAAGAAAAAAAAAACAATAGGACAGAATAGGAAAATCGATAAGAAAAAAGAAATAACGCACGGAAATATAGAAATACTTGATTACTACGGTGTTGTGCGTAATTTTGCGAACGAGCCAAATTCGAGTTCAGAAAGATGACTCAAACCTCAAGGCTCCGTTCACTTCGTTTCACTTAGTTCGGTCGACGTTGGCCCGGTTTATCTCCGGCCAATCCCGAAATAATCTTAGATTCGGCCTCTTCTGCTCTTACTTCGCTATCTGTCTTCTAAGACCTCGCTGCCTCTTTCTCGTCTTCTTCGACATCGTTTGTCCGCATTCGTGCGACCGACTTAAACGTCGTAAATCGCAGATACATCCTGGAATTTTCTTTTCATTTCTCTTCTTCGTACATGTATACCTGCATAAAGCGCGTAAATGTTTCCTTCATTTTTTGCCACATCAAAAATATTGTTTATCGGAATTTACACTGGATACGTTGTATAAATGAATCTTTTGTAAATGATACTTGTAATCAACATGTAAGAAAAGAAAAGAAATGAATTTCTTAGTGAGAATTATTAATTGAGGCGCGATTTTTACATGGTCAGTATCAATGCACAGTTTGACAAAGCGCTTGAATGAATACATATGTGTAATACATAGTATTTGTAATGACAGATGAATGACCACAAAGAGTGTCAATAGTGGTTAATATCTATTAATATATACCTACATGAATTTCAGTTAGCATAATTTTTTATTTTTGTGTAAATGACACGCTATAATTTTGTTAGCATATTACATATCAATAGTTGATGAACGCGACAAATCTCATTGCGTGTTCATGTTCGATAAAAACTCTTTGAGTAATTTTGAATAATTTATAAATTTAAGACACGATAGTCTTAGAAAAAAAGGAACACTCTAGTACGTAAATAGGCCCTAGATAAGTCTAATATAAATTGTTTCGGATATTCTACATATGTATATAGTTCAAAAAGATCTTTCTCTACATTGACAGTTCAAACGAAATCCATAGGATGTAAAATAATGGAGAAAATGGATTTATGCAAGGAATGGTACGAAATGTATTAAGTGTATATTCAATGCTTCAACGTGTTCATCCGAGAATACGATTTAAGAGCTACATCACAGGCTGTGGTCTTTAATTTTCTCAGAATCATTATCGTAGAAAAGCTTTTTTTTCCATCCGTGAAATTTGGAAGAAACTCTTAAAAAATTGACAATAAACACTACGATCGATCGCGTGATATACCTAATACATTTTATTGCACAAAATCAATTGAAAATCAACAAAAATAAAAGTCGATCTATTCATGACAATCGATCTATTATTTAACATTTCTCTCTCAGTTGTAAATAAACTTTCAAACCATTCTATCACAATGTTTATGTTCTCGTGTCCCATTTCTCTTTTTCTTGTTTTTCTTCGCTTAAAGCGACACAGTCGCTTTAAAAAAAGAAGGTCATAGACGATGCAATCCATAAAAAAGCGACGTCAAATTTTTTTTTACATTTACATATATGTGTGTTACTTTTATATTACGAGCACGCGTTGTTTTAAAAGTCTCGCGATAAACATCAGTATGGCATTTATCCGCGTCAGAATCTTAATTTACCAAGCATGTTGCGCAACCAGTCTATTTCCATACATTCCGAATTCCGTTACTGTCTACGCATTCATAGTATTTCCTACTTGGTCTAGAACAAAATTAATTACGCGTGACAAATACAAATTAACGTTGCATTATTACTTTTCGGTGGGGTATCCAACCGAAACACGTAGACGAAGAGTTTCGTTGTCTACGTTGAACGAACTGCATTTGTACATACAATATACCGTACGTCCGACTATCGTGCATTCAGTATAATGATTCGCTGATTAATCGTTTGTTATAATTTGTAAAAATAGGCACAGAGTTCTGGTTACAAATGGTATATTTTCCATCTGTAGGACTTCTAACGTTTCCGGGCCAAGCATTTATTACAATGCAAATGAATACGGATACCTGTTTCATAATGTTCTCTGTGTCTGACCATAGAACGTCCTCAACTACTGCGTGCGTGCATCGTATCTAGAATATGCCCATGAGGACGCGTATATCTATCGAGTATCGAAGAACAGCTGGAAAATTCGATTGAAATAGAATTTGAGGAAGACTTGAAAGCTTCGCGAGATGGATTTAGTGAATTATTTATTAAACATATACATTGGCGTTTTACGTGCAAAGGAAGTGCGTAAAATTCAAAATTGTTAGCGTCTTATAACTATCAACTAATGCCAATCAAGCAAACGTGCTCGTATTTTTAAACGAGATTGTTTCCGGGATTGAAACACAGCTGCTTCATCCTTTATAATAACTTTTATTCTTCTAACGATATGAATTCTGCAAACGTTCCCGTTTTCAACGTTAATACAGGATTCGTAGCTTTACTTTCGAAACGTTCGGGCATGACTACTTTGCGTAAATGTTAGCATTAGCGTGTCACTAGAAATTCAGTCAAGTTAGCCACAATACCAAATGCTGAGAGATCAAATGCTATTTAAAATTACGTTTCACTAACATTTTACATTTAAAGTTTCTTTGTTTTCGTATCATTTTAGTTGGTGTGAATTATCATCTTATGACGCGCTTTGTAAAGTTTCAGTTACTTTTTATTACGATTTCAATTGTTTAATGCAGTAGAGCAGAAAGAGCAAATAAAATAGATGTAATTGTGAAAATTCGGAATTTCCAAGATGAGAGAATGAGATAAATAAATGAGCGATGAGAATAACGAGTGAAACGTGAGTTAGCAAGAAAGAGAATGTCATTATTCCATTCATTGAAAATGCAAATTCTCTAATGAGGCGCCAATTTACTAGAGATAGCCAAATATTTCTGGTAGCGAGCAACTACTTTACATAATACATACTGTACATATGTAAAATTGCACGAGCCAATGTTCGATCACAGATATTTGGTATTTTGGCATTTCAATCGAATCAATCGTAATATTGTTCCTCAGGGAAAGGTCATGGATAAACGGAGAAACAAACGAACGACAGTTTCCGTTTGTAGATGTTCTGTCTTGCATGTCCGGTGAGATTGACAGGTTCGAACATTTTTCATCTTTGAATTTGTCGAATTTCGATGAAACGATTTCGTTGCACCGTGCGTAATATGATAAATGAGACAGCATTGAATCGTACGCGTACGTATAATGGAATTTCGACCGGAAATTGGCTTTAATAACAGAATGGATTTCACACGTGCATGTTATATTCAAAACTAATAGTAATCGTACATATATTAAAATGACGAACAGTTGATAGTTTTCAAAATTTGTATCAATACATGTTGGCTAAGATCAAAAAGGACAGACTTGAAAGCTGAAAAATCGCTCGTTGAAAAGAAAAATATAGTGGAACGAAGAACGTACAAGTACGTGCAGTGCTTTGCGATAGAAATGAACTAGCATGAAAAATGACGCACAATAACTCCAAAAATACATATACATACAAAGTTCAAAGTGTGCTGCGACAAGATTTCGGGGAATCGATGAAAGCGACCGTTTTATCATATACGCGTGAAATGATTTCTGGTGAAAAGAATGAGTCCTAGACGCGTAACGGGAAAGGTGCCGACGTAATTTATTCGTGAAATTTATTGGTGTCTGCTGCAGCTATTATCGAGCACGTGCGTCTTCCACGTGTACCAGTGATCTTGATGTAGTAGGTATATGAAAAACTCGGTATCTACAGCTGCGGATCACTCGGTGCGAAGACGAGGGATGTCCCCCGATATTAAAACGACGCGACATCGAGCGAATATTTCGGGAAAGGGCAGGACTGAGGGAATCAGGGTCGAGGGAAAGGAGAGTAAGATAGGGTTGAAATACGGGAAAAGGGGAAATAAAAAAATGGACATGCCAGAAAATGAGCCCGCTGAAGGTAATTCCCTGTCTCGTTTCAACGTCTATTTTCATCTCACTCGGCCGATCGAGACGCGGTTGTAGCTTTCCGTGGCCACCCCTTGTCACACTTTTGGTATCATCTCCACCTAAAAAGGTAGATTGGCCCCGGAACTAACGTCGCATCTCATTGGCCAAGAGGGCCGGCCAATCGTTGAGCTCGTTATATTCTAGGATCACGTTGCACGCGCTTATATTGGGAGCCCCCGCGCGTTTCCCCGACAGAACGGCTCTCTAACGTAAGTGCAGAACGTCGGTGTTGGTCCGATTGTTCGATTTTTTTCTCTTTTTTTACGATTACACGACATACAACATTAACGCTACGGCCAACGTTTTGGTTGGAAAGGCAAACGAAACACGAAAGAGAGAAAAGCGAGAAGCCAGGCGTACACGACGAGAAATCGTAAAGACCGATAGAGGAGTTGTATTAAAGAAACGAAGTCCGAAGAAAAGAAAAAGAAAAAGAAAGAAAAGAAAAGAAAAAAAAGAAAGAAACTCGTGATCGTGAGAGGAGCCTAGGGAATTTCGCCAGGATTCGTTAATATCCGGCCTAGCCTGACTCACAGTGTCTAGTGATCTCGCCCGCGATATTTCAAACCACCCCTCGTCGCGAAGGATTCGCTTAGGTAAAAGGGGAAAGTGCGATTCATCGTTCGAATAATTACTTTTCCTCTTGCAATTGGCAGAGGAGATTCGGGGGAAACAACTGTGGGGAATACTGTTCAAATTTACAGCTAGTGATTTTCGAGCTGAAGCCTCGAACCTGTGATTGACGTCCGATTCCGAGGTGTAATCCTTATTTTATTACTAAGGAACTGATATCGTTTCAAGAGGGGGACAATTTCGTGTGTGGTCCTCTTTTTTTTTTTGGTGAAAGAAAAAACAAACCAGAACGCGGGACGTTCGAAAGTGATCGTTTTCTACCTCCTTGGAATTTTTTTCTATTCCCTTCGCGATCTTTCTCTCTCTCCCTCCCTCCCCTCCGTCTGTTTTTGATACACGTACTCGTGAGCGTAAAACGCAGTGACACTTTTTGAATTTCGCGAGTTTCAACGGCCGTCGGTGACGTCATTGGTGAATGATGAACGTCCGGGTAACAGTGCGTCATTAACGGTGTTCTCAAACCTGAAAGGATATCCTCAAGGCAATGCGATGCAACTTTCTCACCGAGAGAGAGTATGCATTTTTTTTTCATTTCACTTATCTTCGAATAGTGCGACGCCAGGTGTTCTTCAAAGTTTCAAGTTTGCAAGAAATTTCAAGGAATAAGTTTGCATCTCGACATATCGCTCCCGTTTTCCTCCTACGCTCTCTCTACTTTCGTTACAATTTTTTTTGTCGCATTTTTCGTCAGACACTTGCAACGATATAACATTTGCATCATGCTGTCCTTCTCCAAAATATATCTTTCTTCCGAGGAAATATCCGCTTCCTCGATGACGTAACTCGAATCGGAGCGAAAGTAGTTGGTAGCCAGTTTTCAAAAGTGCGTGAAACTTGAAACACGTGATCCGCAAGGGAATTCAGAACGGCAACGGTGTAGTGCGAGCGCGCCATTTTATTTTCGTTATGCAGCTCCAGAAGCACTGGTTGCTTTTTTTGGATGGATTCGAAACACGGTGTCTCGTTTCAACGGTGGCTCGGTCGATTCCCAAGCTTTTTAACCGACGAACTTCTTCAACCCCTTTGTTCTATTTTAATACCGATTTGATTACCGATTCGACTACCAAATTACTCTTGTGAGTTTTCTTCGTAGAAGATTCAACGACTTCTTCGAGTTATTTCTTATTTCACGCATTCTATTTCACGTAATTTATTCCCCTTTTAGTTCTATGTAGCTTTCTACGATTGCACGTTTTCTTCTTTACTCTTCTCTTGTGCATTTCTTCCCGTTTTATTTTTATTCGTCCCGTTTCGTTTTTTTCACTTGTTCCTCTACGTATTCATTTTCCAAATAAAAGGAAAGAAATTATTACGAACGCGTCTGTGAAAAAATTATAGAATTTCTCCTTTTTTTCTTTCTTTCTTTCTTTATTTATTTATTTATTTAATTCTCTCTTTCTTTTCCATTATACAATGTTACATTATTGCGTGACTTCCTGTTGGCTGTCGACTTGTACTGTTACACAACACGTTTTATAGTTGCTTTTTAGTCGTTGAAGCAATCTTGGTGCAAATACTTAGCAACATTAACGGAAATTAATGTTACTCGACGATACAACACCAACGATCAATTTCATTGTCGAACAATAACGGCAATCGTGACGCCGACAATGACGACAAAGACAAGACGATAATAGTGCATTTGATTGAAATAAAAAGTGAAACAATTTTAATTAATACGTATCAATTAATCACACTGAGAAAAAGATAGAATAGAAGTCGAAATTAATTCTAATACTTCTAACATTTCTGCTGTAACAATGTTGGTAGATATATTGTAGACTCGTAGATTGCGTGACGTATAAAGTGTAGGCAGGATAGATTTAAGGAAATAATAATAGTAAAATAGCAAAATAGCAAAATATTTCGAAATGAAATCTTCTTGAAAATTCTCTAAAGAAAATTATTCGGACTTCAAGTGATGCATGCCGCGTGTTGTACGTCGTACATATAGGCAATGAAATAGAAAGATGAAGAGGTCCGCGTGGACGCAAGCTAATAATAACTAACAGGGTTGATTGTTTGTAAAACAGGGCCGCCCAGATCGTGCCGCCAGAAGTAGTCCGTCCGCCGCCGAATTCTCCGAGAAACGAGAATAAGAGCGAAGAAACGAAATAACTAGCAAGTTCCTTCCCATCGTGCGATACGTGGGAAAACGACGACGTAGAAGGCACGTAGAAGACCTTCCCGGGAGCGAGAAGAGGAGACAACTAGACAAATAAATTATTCAATCATTCAAGTAGAAAGGAAATAATCGAAGATGCCGCCGCCGAAGAAGTCACAGGAGGACGAGGATCCAACCCCGTACCTTTTCGTCTCCCTTGAGCAGAAGAGAATCGATCAGACGAAACCATATGACGCGAAGAAGGCGTGCTGGGTACCGGACGAGAAGGAAGGTTACCTTCTTGGTGAAATCAAGGCAACCAAGGGTGATGTCGTTTCCGTCACCTTACCTGGCGGCGAGGTACGTCATTTCCCTTTGTCTCTTCAATTATCATCGTTCGTTCCAATCGATTCGACTTTTTTTTTTTCGACTTGTTATCGATACTAGTCTACCATACGTACATGGTGCTACATAGGTACGCAGTACACACATACATACGTACATATATATTTAGGTACTCGTACTCTCATAGACGATTCGTGAATTATCAGAGAGGAAAAGAAAAAAGAATGGTGTAATATTTTTCTTATTACTCGTATCTCCGTCTCTGTCGCGTCGCAATCGCCTAAATTGGATAGAGCGGTAGCACGGCTGGGAAGAAGCCAACGCGGTGGCTTCCTATGTGCGAAAAGAAAACAAAATAACAGAGGTTCATCGTATCAGACTCCGTTGAAACGTTATTTTTGGCAAAGGTAAAAACCGTTCGGTAGCTGCTGGCGTTTGCCATCGCCTAACGTTCCGATATTAAAACGTTCGCTCCTCCTCTCGCGCGATATCAACGCGTTTTCAAGTCGATTTGCCATCGTTCGTCTCGAAGATCAAATAATTAAAACTTAAAAGTCGTTTTATTTTAGGATTTATTTCATTTTGGAAAAGAAGTCACGTCGGGGAAAATGCGTAGGATACGAGTGCAACAGATACATTTCGTATATCTTCATTAGAATAATTTTTTCATACGTTTCGTTCGATTTTTGCAAAAGTAATAAATAATAAACGAACGGCAAATTATCAATGTAATATGTATGTACTATGTGTCTATGATTAGGAAGAACCGTGTCATATTCACATGTCTGTATATATCTACATATGTAGATATATGTGGGTATATACATCTATATTTGTATCTCTCTCCGGTTTTTTCGGTCGTACTCTCCGTGATTTCGGTGGCAGCGGTTATTTTTGTTCGGCTCGGGACATAGCGATGTGCGAAATGCCACGGTTCTACATGTTGGATTACATAATGGTTCAGCAAACCCTACCTTCTCTTCTCTTCGTTAACCGATGCTGAAATGCTATTGTTAGCATCATCGCTACCATTGGTAATAATAAGTTGAAACGTCACTTGACGAAACGCGCCTCGACATATATGTATATTTAGAGCATCGAAAGCGAAAGAGGGAGAGGAATGAGGTAGAACCAAAGGATATAGGAAACCATTACCATCGCACGTTGGATGCTTCTTATTACGTATAAAATTAAGAAAGAAAAAACGAGATACTAGAAACACACTTTGGATGCATTTAAACTTTCGTTTAAAATTATTTATTTGGTGCCGATGACTAAAAAATTTCATTCAAAAAATAATTTGCTTTTACGAGTATCCGTCACGTACCGTCGTAATCATTAATGCGTACGACGTTTAATACTTGTATCGTACAAGTAACAAACTTTGATATTTTTCGATCCTGTTGTCTCGTTTTTGAAAAAATAACGAATGACCCTTCAATAATATTGCATTTTATTCGTGTTTTCTTATTCGTACTTGTACTCTCGTTTAAGTAGTTAATAATTTATTGAGATATAAATACGTACGTATCGTCGAAAGTAAACTTCATTAAATCAATTAAAGTTCAAGTATCGTCATTCCGAACAGAATGATTAATTGAGAAATTGGCGACAAAGTATTTTCGATGTAAAAGGTAACACGACAGTGAGATTAAATTCTACGATAAGACAGAATAGAATGAAATGTGTATACAAAGAAGGAATGCCCGTGCAGACGAAACAGTTCCGCAAGGACCAATTGGCTCAAGTAAATCCGCCGAAATATGAGAAAACCGAGGATATGGCTGATTTAACATTCCTGAACGAGGCGTCCGTGTTACACAACTTGAAACAACGTTACTACAGCAATTTAATTTACGTAAGTTCAATTTTTTCTACTTTCACTAATCGAAGTATCTTTTTCCCCCCCCATAAAACCAGACGAGGGACTTCAAGAAGGACCAATTGCAACAAGTAAATCCACCGAAATACGAAAAATGCGAGGATATGTCAAATTTAACTTATCTCAACGATGCTTCGGTCCTTCACAATTTGAAACAACGTTATTACGCCAAACTTATCTACGTAAGATTATTTCACCCTCGGAGAGATTCTCCCTTACTGCTATCCAGTCGTAAATGTTTCTGAGTTTCTTCATATTTTTTTTTCGTTTCTTCATTTTTGCCTTCCTTTGTTTTCCCATAAATGGAAATTGCATTTGTTGCATCGAAAACGTTGGATAAACGCACCTGAACGTGCCACCACGTTTTTCTTTTCTGAATTCGTCTTCTTTTTCTTTTTCTTTTTCTTTTTCTTCTTCTTCTTCTTCTTTTCCATTCACCACCATCATCTTCTCCTTGTAATTTCACACTCAATCGTAACTTGAGTGTTTTCCAATTCGTTTGGTTGTTCATGGTTTGCTGCGAATACGCGCAAATCTCCAAGTATTCTCCTCTCAAATGCATGATTACCACCGTATGCAACGTCAATTGACAAACGTCGTCTGACAAAACACCTATACGTGTAGCGACGTGTCGTTGGTCGAATTTAATTGCCGACCACGAACAAGTTCTCGTCTCAAGACACGAGTTACTTACGAAAAATCATATTTACGTTTTTATATTTTAAAGTGTAACTTTTTTTTTTTGTTTCATTAACCAGCATAACACTATTTACGGCTGCTCCAAAATAGTGTTGTTGAATGTTACAAACTTTGAAACAAAAACTAGTATAAAACTAGCCAAAGTGTGATATTTATTCATTAAAAAACGTAGTACAGTTTTTGATTGTAAATCGCATATATGTGCATATATACGGGAATATGTGTGGTACAATATGTACACGAATGTAAATGTGAAGAATTGGACACTTTTTCGCTGCAAATGGAATCAGTCGATTCAAGTAAAAACAGTCAAAGAATCATTAATGAAATCGTCACAGATACATCCTTGTACTATGGGTGTTACCCTGTGAAAAGTTTCATTGCGATAACGCGCTCATTGTCATTTTCAGACCTACTCTGGCCTCTTCTGCGTAGCTATCAACCCTTACAGACGATTCCCCGTATACACTCATAGATGCGCGAAACTTTATCGAGGCAAAAGACGTAATGAAGTGCCACCGCATATTTTCGCCATCTCTGACGGTGCATACGTCAATATGCTTACTAGTAAGTATATCGGTGCTACCATATGCTAGAAATGTTGCGCCATTTTGATGTTAAAACACTTCGCTCGTGTACCAAATTATCGTTTCTTCTCACAGACAGTGAAAATCAGTCCATGTTGATTACCGGTGAATCTGGTGCCGGATAAATTGAAAACACGAAGAAGGTAATCGCGTACTTCGCCACCGTCGGTGCCTCGACCAAGAAAAGCGACGATGCCAGTCAAAAGAAAGGCTCCCTGGAAGATCAGGTCGTCCAGACCAATCCTGTCTTAGAAGCGTTCGGTAATGCCAAGACCGTCCGTAATGACAACTCTTCGCGTTTCGTAAGTCCTGGCTTATCTTTCTTTATTTTCTCTTTCCAATAAGCAATTTGTAATTTCTTTTTTACCACTTTCTTATCGTCGAATAGGGTAAATTCATCCGTATTCACTTTGGACCCTCTGGAAAACTGGCTGGTGCCGATATCGAGACCTGTAAGTTTTTGTTTGAAATTTTCCACATACATTGCTATCTATGCGCTCTATCGCTATCGATTCTTCGTATGACAAATAGGATAAGTATCTCGAACTAGAAATTTAGATTGATTTTTTTCCGCACTCTATATACGTACTTATAAATAGATATCAATTTAGATAGAAACGTAGTTGGCTTCGATTCGTTACTGGCTTTTTTAAAAATAATACATTCGTTGCACGTACGTTTGGTTGTATCTTATTAGATTTAGTTTGCATCATACCTAGCACGTGTAGATTACGTCATAAACGTTATTTGAGAACGAATCAAACGCAATTACAAACGCTTTAAAACGTTTAATCGTAAATTTCAATAACCTTGCGCGACACAAATAACGCTAAATAAATCTATTTATTTGCATACAGATCTACTGGAGAAGGCTCGTGTCATCTCTCAACAGACTCTCGAACGTTCTTATCACATCTTCTATCAAATGATGTCAGGCTCGGTTTCTGGCTTGAAGGGTAAGGTTATTCAGTTCATGGTCGAACAATTACTCGATAAATTATATTATATAATACAAAAAACAAATTACATTATTCTATCGAGATGATAACAGATATAGCTAGGACCTTTTTTATGCAGCGAGTTATACTTGGTGAATCGAAGATCGTCTTCAGGGCGAGAGACGATCGATTTGTTGATTTTTTTCTTGACACGTAGGTACTTTTCATTCAGTGTGTGCGACGATTCAGTGTGGTCTCGATTCGAAAGACTCGACAAATACGAAATTTATATTAGCGACGTAATATCGCTTTTTTGATATCGTTCACAGGTAAAAACCTTTTCAGAGTGTTTCCTATTCTCTTCTGTCTTTGCTTTTGGATAAGAGTTGTAAGATGTCTAGTATTTAAACTGGAAATTAGAAAAAGCGTCAGGTTGCAGGAGAAACCACGTAACTCGGTATCGAAGGTGTTTGCGATATCGAATCGGTTGACGTGCAACCAGCGATACACCAACTGTTCTGGATCTACTTTCCCCATTCTGTCGGATTTTCTTATTTGTTTGATCCTCGTTCTATATAGAAATGTGCTGCCTCTCGAATGACGTCCACGACTACTACTTCGTCTCTCAAGGCAAGACGACGATTCCAAACGTCGACGACGGCGAGGAGTGTACTTTGACTGACGTAAGAACCTGACGATCATGCCAGGGCTATAGGCACTTTCTCTCTCCTTTATCGCCTCTTCTCCTACCTCTTTGCTACATTAGATGCCAATATTCTTTAAGGCTTCTGTTATTGTTGTTGTTGTTGTTACTATTATATTTCGATTTCCCCTTTCCAAACAACCCTTTCTCATAAGTTTCTATGATTGTTCGCTATTTGTAGCTGTTTGTAGGTTGGAAATTTTTTCCCCAAATTTCTCCTGGGAAAGAGAAATACCAAGGTGTTCTCGCGCGTATCTCTTTCGTTCTACATCTCCCATTTTATTTGAACGAATCGAAATTCATTCGATCACGACCTTTGTATTTCTCTGTGAGTTATTGTACCCTTGAGTTCTATTCGACAACGTTCTTTTAAAGTACAGGACTCGTCGAAATCTGCGTTGAATTTTCCACAGAAGGAAGTTGAAAGGAACAGTGCTAAACGACATATGCGGTATTTCAGAAAACTATACCGTACGCTGTCCTTACTCTGATGATTGTGACTACTTATTAATGAAAATTAATATTCGAGAATCGAGATCCTATCTTGTCCTAAATGGCCGGAGAGAAATAAAGGAAACAGAAAAATATTTTATTTTTGTTTTGAAAAAACAAAGTAAAAAGCAAAGTGAAAATATACGTGTTACATGCGTGAAATAGGACAATTTGGGAAGTTGATTGCCCAGGAACAATTTGCGTAGATCAAATTGTTCGAGTTAACGATTCAACGATTTACTAGATGATTATTATTATTATTTTTTTTTTTTTTTTTAAACAAAATCGTCCTCCTTCGATACGAGTTTATAAACTAGTCCTTGTAGATGCATTCCGAAGGAAAGCCACCAGAAAACATGGCACCCTCACTTGTAGTTAATACCTGCATGTTTGTTTTTATTCTTTCTTGGCCACCTATAGAAATGTTGCTGCTGTCCAACAACATCCATGACTACTACTTTGTCTCACAAGGCAAGACGACTATCCCTGGCCTCGATGATGGCGAGGAACTTTTAATCACCGATGTAAGTGCTTCCCTTTGACCGGTCAAGCACTATTCTCTCGCGATGTTCCAGATGGAAAACGTTCACGTTACGTTAAAATTGTGAAATTTCTTTTTATGCTCGATGGATAATTTTTCAATCAATACTTCTTGACTCTTTCAAAGAAAAAAGAGAAACGACAATTAAAGAGTAGAGGTACAGACTTCATAACGCTTCTTTTGTCTTGAAATGAAGAAACTTTTGTTTAAAAGACGCTGTTGGTAGATATTTTATAGCCAGAACGTGAACAATTTCATCTTGAAAATTGCCACTAAACTCCTCTGATATTACTTTATTCACCTATTAGCAATCTACTTTTTCTACAGAAGCGAAACAATTCTTCAAGCTTCGTGTTGTTGTCTTTTGTTGTTGTTTCAGTAATAATGTAATATATGTGCTGAGATTTATCATTGTTTGTCACATATTCTTCCTCTCTTTCTGTCTCTTGCTCTTGCTCTTTCTCTGTCTCTTTCTCTCTTTTTCTCTTTCTCTTTCTCTTTGCCCGTTTGTTTGTTCTAGTTCATCGATGCGCCATTTCTCATTAAAATTTAATAATATTTTTTTTTAACAGCACACATAATAATATTATCAGCAAGATCGGCAACCACAGAAGAATATCATTGCTTTTAATTCTTTTATGTCTGTATTCTATTCTCTGTCTGTCTGTCTGTCTGTCTCTCTCTCTCTCTCTCTCTCGTTGTTCGTATACTTCTCTTTCTTCTTTCTTCTCTCTATTTTTCTTCTTTTTTCAGCCTATCGCAATTCATTTTGACTCGTGTTCATATTCTCTTTCTCTATTCCCTTTCTCTCTCTCTCTCTCTCTCTCTCTTTCTCTCTTTCTTTCTCTCTTTCTTTCTCTCATGCGCATCTTGCAATTGCTCATGATGTTTTCCATTCATTCATCAAAAAGTCTTGCAACAATGATTGAAAAGAAAGAAAAATGAAAAAAAAAGAAAAAAGTGTTTAGAATTGAGAGGCTAAAAAGAGAAATTGTAAAATTGAGAGCGATTGCAAGTGGTAGTGTCAACGATACAACGCTCGTAAAGCAGGCAGCTTGAAAAACCGAACAAAATAATGCAGAATTAACCCTGCTGAGCAACCGGATCGGGGACTATTGGTACATTAGCCAGGGTAAGACCAGAATTCCGGGAGTCAACGACGCCGCGGACATGGAAGAAACGGACGTAAGTCCAACCCCACGGTGCACAAAACATCTTGGCCAACTTTTCGAATCGTTTTGTCGAAATTCGATCGTTTGCTTTGCAACAACGACTCAAAGAGGAAAGAAGTCTTTCTTCTCGCGAATTGGGTACGGCACGGTATTGGTATTCGCAGAAAGTAGAAAAAGGCAAGCTGATGGAAAAGTTGGGCCGAGGTTTTCATCGCCTCCTCGCGCCCCGCCTGCGAAAGCTTCCTGCAGCCGCAATCGGGGCGCGGGGAGATTGGGGGAGGAATACTTTCATTGGAAATATTTCCACTCGAGGTAAAAAAAAAAAAAAAAAGGGAAGAAAAAAAAGGAAAATCGAGCCCCCATGGTCCACCCGCTCCCCGATCAGCTCCGACGCACCTTTTTTCCCTACTGCGCCAACACTTTCTCGCTCATTCGCAGCAGTAGAATCCGAAACAACAATCAGGAATAATAACAACCTTTTCGTTGATCGACCAATTCTTTTCTAGCATATCAGGAAGAAACCGTCCACTCAACGATTCTGCAGAAATAACGAGCGTCTAACGTCTAAAAATCTTTTTCGAGTATTACGTCGTAGTATAATATTGATTTGTTGATATAATGTTCTATCGTCGTAGGATTTACGAGTATCGAGTCACTTCAAGTCAAAAGTCAATTACATTATGATTGATTTCTTTTCAAAATGCTTCGCAGATATGTGTATGTTGTCCAACAACATATACGAATATGTCAACGTGTCTCAAGGAAAAATCACAATCCCCAACGTCGACGACGGTGAAGAATGTTTATTGACGGACGTAAGTCCCTGACAAATGGATTCGTGAATCCACATTTTTTCCTCCTTTCTCTATGTACCTTCATGTACGAAATTCGTGTACATTTCCTCGTGTATTTCAATTTTTCTCTTTGTATCAAATTTAGAACATTGACAAATAGTAACGAATAAACGATCAACTCAATCCGAATGAAATTTTATCGTATTTTTCTAGACGCGTTCTGTTAATGTATCTCGTTTTATTCGTATTCTTCTCTCGGAGAGAATAAAATATTCAATATTTTCGAATATTTCGAACGAAACGTTCGAAAGTTTAATTTAAACGTCGTAAAATAGATTTTTTCTTCGTTACTATTCATCATTGAGACTCCATGTATATAAAAATTCATTTTAGATCCCCCGACTATCCAATCTATCTTCTACGATTGTTCGTGCAAATCCAATCTTGCATTTTCAGTGCATACACATGTATGTACTTACGAAACGATTACCATCGTAATCGATCTTCTGCCCACCCCGTTCACCCATATTGAGACGATATTTCAAACTATTTCGACAAAATATCGTCCAAATTAGTCGAAACGTGACGAAACACACAGTACTCACGCGCGTATCTTTTACGTTTAAACTGTCTTATCAAACATCGTTGCGTTGATAGAAGAAAATTTCTTTGACAGTTTGATTCAAGCCTGACCACCTGATTTAACAACAAATCCGACACTTGTCTTGTTCTTGGTTTACCCTAAAATTTGAGGTGGCCTCGAGATGGAAATTCTCGACGGTTGCAGTGCACACGTCGGTGACACGCCTCACAGTGTAGCGGTTCGTTTCCAGTTTTCTCAACCACCGAATGGGTAACGGACTTGAACTCGAACGAACCTGAACGATTCCAGATCTCTTCAGAGATATTCCCCTGTAAGGGTGTTTGCCAATGAAATTCACTGTCAATTCACCCTTATTTTCGTCCAACGAGGAGGAGGATTCGCAACTGTGTAAACTAAGCGATCGAAACCGGTTGAAAGGAACATCGATCCTCCTTCGTCTACTTCTTTTTTTTTTTCCCTATGTTTTTCATCTCGTTTTCCGTCTAGTTTTTCACTCTTTCTCGTCGGTTTTCTCGAATTTTTGTTTCATACGATCTTTTTTTTTTCATTTATACTTTTTTCTTTTTTAATTTGAACTTTTCTTCTTTTTTTTTTTTCGAAACGCAAGCTTCGACAAGAGGTACAAGCTACCTAACGCAAGCTTCGCTTTCGCTTTTTCATTTTCTCGACGTAAATCCAAGCTTCGTCTTCGCAGCTTTCTCTTCGAATTTTCAACGGCTTCGCAGCAAAAGATCTGGCTTACGGCATGAAAATGTTACCCAGAGACTGTCGGAGACACTTTCGAGAATCTCACTTCGCGAATTTGACTTCGATAGTCTCGTCCTGGGCAGTATCATCGGAGAGAACATGGACTTTCAGGCTTCATATCTGCCATTATCCTGTGTGTGATCCTACTAACGCTAATTTTGTACTTTTATCCATTGAGAATGCTTGCTACCAAAAGTCGTACCAGAAGTATCGTGTTCGATATTCGTTGTCTAGTTGCAAGTGACAAATGTATTACTTTAGACTCGCTGAAGTAATAGCCTCTATCTGGTGCGACGCATCGTGTCCGACAATTTTTAATTATTCTTTCCCAATAACAGCAAGCTTTCGACGTGCTGGGCTTCACCCAAGAAGAGAAGAACGATATTTACAAGATCACCGCTGCTGTCATGCACATGGGTGGTATGAAGTTCAAGCAAAGAGGTCGCGAGGAACAGGCGGAAGCCGACGGAACAGAGGTATCGCATCCTTCACATACTAAATTTTGATCTAATTTCTTCCAAGTGGAAACTCTCTCTGTTGTTCTTCTTACTGGCAATCTGTATTGAGAAAATCTGTATCGTCTCACTCGATAGGAAGGTGAACGCGTCGCCAAACTACTTGGATGCGACTGTGCCGATCTTTACAAGAACTTGCTGAAACCAAGGATCAAAGTCGGTAACGAGTTCGTGACGCAAGGTCGTAACAAGGATCAAGTAGCGTACTCGGTGGGTGCCATGTCCAAGGCCATGTTCGACAGGCTGTTCAAATGGTTAGTCAAAAAGTGTAACGAGACCTTGGACACACAACAGAAGAGGCAACACTTCATCGGTGTACTGGATATCGCCGGTTTTGAGATCTTCGACGTAAGTTTCCTTCTATTCGACGCATAGTCGTACTACTTGAAACAGATACTATCGAGAACAGATATCTAGCGTTGGCAATTTTTCCTTTTTAATCTAGCTATTACGATACAATATTGATAATAGATAATATCGTGGATTCTTTGTTAAGTTTTTTTTTTATTAAAAAATACGTGCATCGATTCCATAAATCTGTACATTCCACAAGTACCGAAAATCTTTTTTTTACTTCACGTTGGTGAAAGATTGCCAACGTAACTTAATAATAAATACTTGGATAGGTAGTATTAGGAATAAGAAACACAAATAGGTTATTTTTATATATTATATACACAATAGGTTATTTTTATATACTATTTTCAGCGATATCTACTACTATCAACACACATTGGCAACAAGTAATTGACAAAGTGATCGATTACGTTACTTGTTGCGCAATGTGTCAGAAAGACAATTACTCGCGATCGTATACGTATAAACATTTAGCGACAAACTACTCACCTGCTACACAAATTTGTACCTTGATACTTACCAAACACAAAATATCACTTTAATTTTGAAGGGAGGAACAACTTCGTGTCCGCTGTTTGGAAATTTCATTTTGTTCTCACGACGATCGTTCTCATGTTAATTTTCAAATCTCTCTGTTCATTGCCAAAAATCGTACGTTTCATTTCATTCCTCCAGTATAACGGTTTCGAGCAACTGTGTATCAACTTCACCAATGAAAAGCTACAACAGTTCTTCAATCATCACATGTTTGTCCTTGAGCAAGAGGAATATAAGAAAGAGGGTATCGTCTGGCAATTCATTGACTTCGGAATGGACTTGGCTGCCTGTATTGAGCTGATCGAGAAGGTAGCCCCCCCGAGAACGTAGAGAAACTCGTGAATTTCCATTTTTTTGTTACCACTGTCTTTTATAGATTTACACTTTTATTGTATCATATGGTTTCACCCGACTTTGTTTAGCCAAAACGTAACGTCTCACGTTATGTGATTGTCGGTCTCATTAGGAGATTCGTCCTCCCTTGTCTTGGACTTGTTTTCATCCATTTTCATCCCCGATCATACTCTACGAGTCTGTCTATTTTTGTCTAGGTGAATTGTTTAACGATTTGCTGGTGGTCGTATTTTAATAGACACTTGTTTCTTCCAACCTATTTTTTCATAGTGTTCCCTTTGACCAATGAATTTGTCAACTCGTACCCGTACCCCATTTTCTCTTTTTTCTCTACAAATAGTTTTGATTATATTCTTGTACATTTATACTCTTGTTCTTCTACGTGTACGACATCCTGAGAAGACAATTTATTTTTTTTTAGTTGAAATCTCTTCTTCTATTACGTTCTCCTATATCTAACGATTTTGAAAAAAGAAAAGAAAAACGCATGTTCCAGAGAAATTTGTAACGAATGTCTATGCACAGAGCATGATTGTCCCTTTTCTCGTCTATTTATCGATAATCAGTATGCGAACACGGCATGATTTAAAAGTACCAAATACGACGAGTTCCATGGTTAATGATCAATGGATCATTATGAGAAAGACGCTGGTAAAGTATTTATTTATAAGTAGATACAATAGGCATCCACATTACAGTAGGTATAAGGTAGTTAGCATCTAGTGTTTATTTCATAGGAAATGGTAAAAACAGTGGACTTCACAACAGTGGACTACGTAGAACGCAATTAAAGATTAACGTTGTTGTAGTTGATTAACCTTACGATACGTGTCAACTGTCCATCGAGGAACAGGACGGTGCGTTTATCTGAGAAATTGACTGAAATTGGCACAGTTTGTTGTCAATTTTTGCAACAAAAGGTAGACTAATACGTTGAACGATTAGTTTTAAAAGCGTAAAAGTCTATATACGTACATATATTTACATATCAGACAATGATACCCAAGGTATCACGCTTTACTCTAATACGAGTATGTACATATGTATGTAGTAGCGTTTTCAAAGTCCCTCGTATCCTGTATAAATTCAAATATTTGCAAAATAACGATCCCGTAAAGCGAAATCAAACTTTCAGTGTTGCGAATTCAGTTCGCTCAAGTTCAAGCATATTTCTCTTTTCTATCGTTTCGAACTGTTTTTTACTTTTTTTTTTTTTTTTTACTTTTTTTTTTTTTTTTTTTTTTTTTTTTTTTTTTTTTTGCTAATTGTAGCTCGAACAACGGTCTCTTCGATTACAGATGCAAATATTTGAACTTGTCAGCCAGATTTCTACCTCCCCACTTTTCCTACAAGTAGATGTTGTAATATATGTAGATTGTTTGTGAATGATTATCTATGAACTGGGGCATATACCCCTCAGAAAAAGTATAGTTTGCAACACCTATTATATCGATATACGATAATGGGTCGCATATATGTATGTACTTACGTAGGTCAATCGACATTTCACGTTTTACGGCGTACATGAATATCTAAAAAATTGCTCAACGCGAACTTACAATTAGTCGATTACCGGAACAAATTTCACGGGGTAAACTATGTTGTGTTGCATAATGTATACACATTACATTTTTGCGAGGATCAGCGTTATAATATTATATACTAAAAGTATGGAAAATTTGTCGATTGACTTGTGAAAAAGGTTGACCGATATACCTTATACCCGATGTCCTCGTGTCATTGACGAACAAATGAGCAAAAACGAGGATAAAGTATATATTGTACGTACATATGTGTACAGTATATTGTACATAGCATACGTGTGCACACGCGTAGCATACGAAATATCCTCGAAAAGAAAGAGAGACAAATGAAAAAAATGATACAAGCGTAGTGGTAGAGATTGATGAAAAAAGCATGCCTGATTGTTGCTCGAACAGTTCAACAGCTTCGAGCAGCTGTGCATCAACTTCACCAATGAGAAGCTTCAGCAATTCTTCAATCACCACATGTTCGTCCTCGAACAAGAAGAGTATACGAAGGAGGGCATTCAGTGGGAATTCATAGACTTTGGCATGGATCTCCTCGCGTGTATTGAATTGATCGAGAAGGTACAAAAAAAAGGCAAATGAATCGGTCGAATGGTAACGGACCAAGCGACGGATCCAGCCATAAAAAAAAAACATACCAAACACAAAGTTGAAAACAAGAGCGCAGCCTAAGGATCCATCTTAGTGAAAGACCACAGTTGGATCTTTGACACACACGCAAAACCTAACGCTTATTACCGGCAAACTGCAATAGTGATCGTCCACTGTTTTCTTGAGTTAATCGCAAACGTTACGTCTATGTATCATCTTTTTTCCCATTTTGTATTTGTCTTTTTTTTTTTTTTTTTTTGAATCGTGTGGTTTCGCGTGTCGTTTCAACGAAAAGCAATTTTATCATCTCGCTTAGGCATTTCACACCACCATCGTGATCACTTTCATTCGTCCAATTCCCGTAACATCATCATGGATCGTTAATCGAACTTCTTCCCTTTTATCTCTTTTATACATAACAACGCCAATCTCCTATATTGTTGTTACACACGCTAGTGTTACGAGTACTATATTTTTACTACATTATATAATCGTCATCATTTTTTTCCCATGCCCAACGACTCTTTTTGATTGATATTGTACGGTATATTATACACATTTCAACATCATTTCTAGATGTTTGATTACACTCAACTTTTATACACTCAATTCTAATGTTTTTTTTCTCGAGTATACGCACATATTTTTCCTTTACTTTGATATGTCGTCATTTTCTGGCTATTGATATATTTTTATGTTTTCACTGAAACACACAACAGTGAACACACAATCGTGCAATAGTATTATATAATCGAACATGCACGTGTTAGCACGAATTTACTACGATGCTCTTTTCATGCAACGAGTTCAAAATTTTTCGACTTATATATTCGCGATAATTTTTGTAACTTTCGCAACGTTTAAATCGACGTTCGTTTGTCAAGTGAATTGATTCCTTTCTCTTTGGCTCCTGCATGAAATAGGTGATCAGGATTAACGTAAGATCTCAACGATCATTGGGTATTGGTTGTTTCTCGTATACCAGATGTTCGTAGAGAAATCGAAAGTTGCTATCGATCTTTGCAATTTTTACGTTTAATCAACTTTACGTACAAGAGTCAGAAGGTTGATTGACTTACAATTACTTTACGATCATTGCGATCTTGTCTATATAATTTCGAGCCATTATTAGCTTTTCTTTGTTGCAATGTTTTCACATTGATGAACGTTGAAAAATTTCTTCAGTATATAATGGAAATACATACATAGATATATATGTATGTATGTAATCAAAAGTTACAAAGATCAGACACAACGAACAAATCACCTAAATTGGTCTTATTCTACTAATTGTTCTTTTGTTCCCCTGTCTCTCTCTCTCTCTCTCTCTCTCTCTCTCTCTCTTTCTCGGTTTCTTTCTATCTCATTCTCTGTCCTTCCTTACATCATCTTTGATCCCTTCTGAATCGCCACGCTGTCACGCACTACGCACGTTGTGTCGTAAACACAACAGTACAACGGCTTTGAGCAACTCTGCATCAACTTCACCAACGAGAAACTGCAACAGTTCTTCAATCATCACATGTTCGTACTCGAACAAGAGGAGTACAAGAAGGAAGGCATCGATTGGGAGTTTATTGACTTCGGCATGGATTTGGCCGCTTGTATCGAACTGATAGAGAAGGTATTCCCACAATTTACTCGCAAACTGCAAAGAACAAAAGTGCAAAGCAAAGAAAAAAATAAGACAGAAAGACGCACAGAAAAGGAGACATTGGAGAAGCGACCAACACGGCTCGATCGATGGAGAGACGATCATCGATGTTTTTTTTTGTCGAAAAAGCTTTTCACCAAAAATATGAGATATGATCAGAACCTTTTTGACTGGTATCGTCGATGTTACGCTGGTAGATCGGCCCCCAGCCCCCTCTCCATTTTGTTCACGCTTATTTCTTGTCGTCGTAGTTCTGGATATTTATTTTGTTTTATCATTGTTTTCGCTGCCATTGAAAGCAAAGGTATTCGATACATCTACCTTCCTCTTCATCTTTACCTCGCTTTCCCTCGTCTCTCTCTCTCTCTCTCTCTCTCTCTCTCTGTTTTTGTCCACCCCTGCAACGACACTCGCAACAGTGTTCGTTTACGATTTCTTCCTTTCTCTCTCTCTCTCTGTTTTTCTCTCTCGATACTCATTAAAATCACCTGCAATTAGCAGAGCACGGTTCACGATTGTTATCTTCAAGTCAAGGTATACAATCGAGTATTGTAGCAAAAGTAATTCAATTAGGAAGATATATCGATAAAATTTTGATATATTATCTCTTGTAACGAAGCAAGTTTAACGTATGTAGACATCAATTAAAAAAAAAAAAAAATAGGAAAGAGAAGAGAAAAAAATATTAGAAATTCTTTGTTTATTAACAAAGAATCTCGTATATTTTACGTATATTTGTTATTATCTAAAAGTGAAACTCGAGCCGAGCTCCGTACATGATTCACATATCACCCCTCGTAATCGATCGATACCTAATCGTATTAATCGATAACTTTTAAAACTTTTATATCCCTGAATCATTCACGTCATATGTATTTGTGAACATTTGACGCCTTCTGTGATCCTTTGTGAGTCTGTTTCGAATCTGTATAGTCAACCGAATCCATCAAACAGTGAAAAACAAATTCTTGACAAAAGGATAAAACTTACACTGATCAATTTCGAAGCAGACCAACAAAAGAATACCAAACAGAGGGAATTCTTCGTGGAAAACATAACGTGCAACTTATGTACAATACTTACTATGTTTCGTGGAATCCCCATTGATAATTTGCAAGACCTTTGTTAACGTAAGCAGCATTAACGACAGCTGTCTTTTACCTTTGTTTTCTGTTTCTTTCTGCTTTTCCCCTCCTTGGTCTCGAGCAGTTCAACAGCTTCGAGCAACTCTGTATCAACTTCACCAACGAAAAGCTTCAGCAATTCTTCAATCACCATATGTTCATTCTGGAACAAGAAGAATACAAACGCGAAGGAATCGAATGGACTTTCATTGACTTTGGCATGGATCTGCAGCAAACGATCGATCTGATCGAGAAGGTATTGTTACCCACGTGATGGTCGCATGGAAGCAGCAGGAACGAGAGGTCGACAGCTTCAAACTGATCGATAGCGAGTCGCTGTAAAAGAAAAGCCAACACCGAGATAGATCTCGTTAACATGCGAATGCCATCATACGCTATACGTTATATCTTGCACGCTAACTCTTTTCTCATAGGTTCGCGACATTTCATCGTTTCTCTTACGTGTATCTGTAACGTTAACGTTTTGTTAGGTTCTCCATTACAGTGACAACTTTACTCGACAACTTAGTTTTACGACAATGGGACACGATCGTCTCGAATTTGAAAATTTCTCCTTAGTTTCGTTTGCATGCTTGCAGCAAAGACATTGCGAATTCTTGATCCCAAGATCGATTTTTAGTACGGACTCGCGAAAACGAACCAGCCGAATGTAAAAAAAGAGGTAAAAACATGGACGCACGATTGAATCGTTGATCGAGAACTGTGACAAACAACCAAACGGTAACCCGTCTTGTTTGATGCTTCAAAGCTTTTCTTGTTTCTTTGTTGTGTACACCTGCATGCGGATGTTTGTGCTATTGTACGTGTCTTGTCGGTGAGTAAAAAACGAGCTTAACGATGTGAAATCGATTGGTCGATGAAATAATTCGATGGAAAGAATTGTAACGTTATCTTGTAACTTGAGAAAGTTCTCCTTCTGTCCTATTATTCTTCCATCGTATTATTCTGTGAACTTTGATCTAGTTACCCTTTGCAAAAACTTGGTCTCCAAGTATTTGCAAGGGTGTTTCTAAAAGTATTAATTTCTGGATTTGCTGACATACGAGGAAATAATCGAGAGTAACGCAAAATGAATCTTAAACGGAAACAAACGAAATTTGTCTCGAAATTTTTGGAACGACACAAGTAATATTTTGAATTGTCGTCAAAGTGTATCTAGATTCTATGTCCTTGTGTAAGAAAATTAGATGATGACTGATCTACAGATATATAAATTATATCAACTTCCATCTACGGTAATTTCTGAACACGAATTTTACGGGCAATATCGGCTTGCTTGGCGTTACTCTCGAAAATTTTGTCTCGGAACAGTGCGTAAACTAATTTGAACGATTGCGTTTGAATACAGCCTATGGGTATCCTATCGATTCTTGAAGAAGAATCTATGTTCCCGAAAGCCACTGATAAGACCTTTGAGGAGAAATTGAACAACAATCATCTTGGCAAGAGCCCTAACTACTTGAAACCAAAACCGCCGAAACCAGGCCAGCAAGCGGCCCACTTCGCTATCGGCCATTATGCCGGAAACGTACGTTACTCCCTCACTTTTATTTTTTCCAAAATCACGTTTATTCGTCTTTCTATCTTTTCAAATTAATGACCTTTGAAAATGTCTATCTTTCTATCCATCTCTCTTTTTTGCCTAAACTCTTCGAGAATTTGTCTCTAAAACGACTTTTACGATTAAACTAGAGAGCTAGAGAGAAATATTTATGTTAAGTAAATAAGAGATCGAACGGTACAAAATTATTTGAACAACAGGTGCCATACAACATCACGGGCTGGCTAGAAAAGAACAAGGACCCGTTGAACGATACGGTCGTCGATCAATTCAAGAAATCTTCGAACAAACTGTTGATTGAAATCTTCGCTGATCATCCTGGACAGTCTGGCGATGCCGGTGGCGGCGGCGGTGGCAAAGGTGGACGTGGTAAAAAGGGTGGCGGCTTCTCAACGGTATCATCGTCCTACAGGGAACAATTGAACAACCTGATGACCACTTTAAGAGCCACCCAGCCCCACTTCGTCCGTTGTATCATCCCCAACGAAATGAAGCAGCCGGGTGTCATCGATTCCCATCTTGTCATGCATCAACTGACTTGTAACGGTGTACTTGAAGGCATCCGTATTTGTCGTAAAGGATTCCCCAACAGAATGGTTTACCCTGACTTCAAACTACGGTAAGAATCTGTTGTTCTCTTTCACTCGAACCTCTTGTTCCGAAACCAGAGATGAGACCAGAAAACTTTTGTCACTTTTCTTTCTCTATTATACGCGCGATCTGATACTTTACAAATACCTGCGACGGAGATGATAATAGCATCGATTAGCAACTGACAACACATTCGCGACAATTTATCGCGAGAATTTATCAAAAATTTACCGATAAAAATTTTCACTTCGTGTTCGCACGTTGGAAAAGTCAGACCATCGTCTTTTTTTTTTTCCTTTTTTCTCGAAGAAAAGACAAACAATCGAAAGTAGTTGATATCGAGGCCAAGATAGACGAGGAATTTAGAGACATTTTTTACGAATGACACAGTTGAAAAATGATGATTTTATATTGTGGTCGTACAGTTACATGATCTTAGCACCGGCCGCGATGGCCGCTGAGGCGGATCCAAAGAAGGCCGCTGCGAAATGTTTCGAGGAAATCGGACTTGATCCGGACATGTACAGGATTGGTCACACCAAGGCTAGTTGCAAATCCCCGAATCAACTGAATTTTTTCTTGGGTTTTACTCCCTCTTTCTCGTCCATAGTAAAATATTCTATCCGAACTGTATTGTGT
>KQ435763.1:161120-171963 GCA_001276565.1 Melipona quadrifasciata | reverse complement strand
TCAAGTTTCAGCGTATTTCAATTCGATCATTAGGTTGTGGATACTTCGTTCCAACTGTCCCAAACTGGTCTGAGCGACCAATTTGTAATTTTTGTTAAATATTTTTTAGATGTTGTAACAGAGTATTTTTAAAGATTTAAATAATCTTTCGTATAAATGAAGGTTTGTTTCTTTTTTTTGACTTTAATGTCTCTGATGGAAATTTTACACTTTAATCTGGTCGACCAAGTAAACTCGCGGATTTACAGAACTTACGTAAGAAAAGCGTATGTAAAGGATTAAAATTACGCTGCCTATAATATCGGTTAATGCTCGCTGTAACTGAAACACGATACCATAAACACCGAAAACTGCGATTACATTTTCTTTCATTTTTGGCAAATGACCAGGTAACTGTTGCTCTCGCTTCTTAATATTTTAGATCAATTGACTGAAGCTTTTTTTCTGCTTACTCTACGATGTGTATAAGATTATCTGTATATATGATGAGTGTCCTGTTTTGCATTAAAATCTGCATGGCGATTCTCACCTTTGGTCTACTTTGATTACTTTCGATTCGAAATACACGTACGAACGACGAATTTTTTTGTAATTGTTTCTCACACCGCTGAACCAAGTGATGACGATTCAACTCTTGACGGTCGACTATTCTCTTTTCGATCGCGTTGCATCGTTATTAGCAACTGTTATTACACATTATCAAAGTATGATATATTTAGAATCAGAATCTACGCACGCGTTACGTAAATCAAACAACCATTCGTCCTTCTTGCTTTTAATTCCATCGCCATCGCCTTACAAATTCGCATTTTGTAGTCGATGTAATTGATATTAATTTGGGAAATTGCCTATGTACGTAGGTGTGTTTGTCTACGTTTCTATGTTTACGCCTGTTCGTAAATTTCGAATTTCGAGACACACGTACGTGCCTTCGACGGCGAAACGTTTCTATTTTCAACGGTCGAGAAATTAATCATCAGTCGTGAAAATTCCACTCTGTTCGTATTTTACGACAAACTTTCGTTCAAAGTGTCGAAAGTGATCAAAGTAACTCCACAACGAACACCTCCCCGAGGAACTCTTATTAATCGAAATGTTCTTTTTATTCGATTGCTTAAAAAAAAAAAAAAAACAACAGGTATTCTTCCGTGCCGGAGTCCTGGGTCAGATGGAAGAATTCCGTGACGAGCGACTCAGCAAGATCGTGTCTTGGATGCAAGCGTTCATACGAGGTTACCTAACCAGAAAAGACTACAAGAAACTGCAGGAGCAACGTTTGGCTTTGGTCGTCGTGCAAAGAAACTTGAGGAAGTACCTGCAACTTCGTACTTGGCCATGGTGGAAACTGTGGCAGAAAGTTAAACCTCTGCTCAACGCCACTCGTATCGAAGACGAGCTTGCCGTAAGTGCTTCGACTTTGCGCCGTAAATATCCCATCTCTCTCTCTCTCTCTCTCTCTCTCTCTTTTTGATTTCTCAAAGTTTCAATCGAAATTTGGTTTTCCACGTTCATTTCCTGTACGCGCGTCTTCTTGAAAAATTCTCAACAGACGGTCAAATACTTCTTTTCTCCTTTTAATTTCAAACACAGTGCACAGTCTCTTTCGTGATGAATCTACAGTTTTAGTATTCATACAGACTAATACCTAGCATTTATCAAAGCTTTATTAAATTTAGATGCAGAATCTCGTGAAATACTCGCACGATGAACAAGACATTCTCGCAGTATCCGAAAATTTTGTTATAAAGTAATCAAAGCTAGCTCGTTAGGTCTTTTTTTAGTATTTTATAAATAGATCTCCAACAGGACTTGGCACGTGCTTTTCCATTACGCGATTCCGACATTTCATTCTCCCTCTCTCTTTCTTACATTTTTTAACGGATTTTTTTACTGGCACTTATTCACCCAATATGACAATGCGAATCTCATTTTTTCTCGACTTGTCTCGTATCCTCTCGTATCCTCTCGTCTCGGGCCACGGTCCCGTAAGAATTGAAGCCTAAAAAAATTCCAAACCTTCGGTTTCATCACTCGAGCTTTGTGTCATCGATTATTCATGCTATCTAATTTCATCGTAGAGATGGAACGATCCACCTTTCGATATATTTAGTACAATTTTATTTTAGAAAACTATCTTTGGAAGCAAGATACTAAAGATAAAAGATCGTGCATAAAGATATCGATGTACCGTATGTGATACGTCGTATTTGAAGAGGGGAAAAAATGAAAGAAACTATGGATAGTTGCTCGAAATTATTACGAAATTATTACGAAATTATTATCCACAAATAATGTCATTTCTTGATTTTCTGTACAAAATTTTATTTTATTCAAGAGTGGATACAGTTTCGATCTGTAATATAATTCAACAATACGCACACTAAATATCAATATATTTAACTAGAATATAGATTACGTTATTGAATATTGTGTGAATACCTATATTCTAGTAAAATATATATTGATATTTAGTGTGTTTATTGTTAAATTAGCATTATAGACAAGTTAAATTATTGTCACTAAATGTTTATTAAATTTGAAGAAAACGACATTGCTTATATATCCGCGTCAATCGTTTCAAGTAGTATGCACGTTTACCATATTGGTAAAGCACGGTTTGAGAAAAGAAACGATTACACAAAGATACGATTTTCCGATCAAACTCGAATCTTTCGTGATCTCGATCGCCGGTGTGTTAAGCTATATTAATATCGGCTACTTAGCATAGAAAATCGTTGAGAAGATAACTCGCGCTTGTGTTTCACAATGGACATTGATTTATCCGATCGATTCCCAAGCAAAAGTGTACAGAAATAGAAACGATCTTTTGTAACTAGACCAGTCTGATCTAAGTAAGGTCGGTACTCTGCTCGTCTGATCTAGCGATTGCTCGACATTTCCACCGGGTCGGGCGAATATAAATCAGTGGAAATCGCATTCAATCGGAAATAGTATCACCCGCTATAAATTGATAGAGCCAAACGGCGGGAACGCGACGGTGTTGGCGTTCGTCGATCGCGTTCGTTCGGTCGGTCGTTGCTAATTACGGGAGAGAAAGGCAACGGCCTTCGATCGGGAACAACGATCCTTCGGGAATAATCCAGGTCGATGTTATACACGTCGATGTTACACGTTCTCTGGAGCGTGATGGAAGCACTTGCTGGAGCATTTGCTCCGGCATCGAAGCTCACTGGAACGGGGGGTTCTAATTTCGTCGACCCGCCCCCTCCACTCGCTCGGTTTGTCATGGTAGCTCCTTCTGGTTGCACACGTATAAGTCCCTCCTTCGTCATCGAGATCGGTTATAAATATTTTTCTACGATGAGTATCGCTGGAGTGGGGACGACGATGATTCTCCCCGCGGGCGTCTACCAAGGGGGATTTTGGGTAGAAAAGTTGAGCCTCTGGTAAACCGAAGACCAGTCAGATACGCGATCTCGCGCCGACCTATTCGATCGATATTCTGCTAAACGAATTCCCTCCCCTTCGTCTTTCTTTTTTCTTTTTTTCTACGACAAGCCACGAACACGATCGAACAGATATCCCTTTTTCTCCCACTTTTCTCTTCTTTGATATATCTTATCGATATCTTACCGATATCATCGACAACGAAGATTCGTCGCTCATCTCGACGGCTCCTGCCTTCTCATTCTTCATCGGTATTCTCCATCGATACGCCAGAGCAAGATCGTAGAATCTTCTCTCCGATAGAGAGGCGGCTCTTTTTAGATTCTTCGATCGATCATCGCACTCGCGAAACGTGGTCGTCGCTTTCCATCAGTGCGCTTCCATCCAGTAATTTGACGAACCATTCGTCATTGTGAATTCGTGCAAGAAACAGGGAAGAGAAACAAAGAGAGATAGAGAGAAGGAGAGAGAATGGGTGACACGTCGGTGGAAGATTCGAATCCAGTGGACGGAAAGAGACACAACGGTGACGCGGAATCGCAATTACAGGCGCTCGAGGAGAAAGCAAAAAAAGCTCAGGAAGCGTTCGAGAAAGAAGAGAAGTTACGCAAAGAACTCGAGGAGCAAAACAACAAACTCACCGCCGAACGAAATGCCTTGCAACGACAACTCGACGGCGAGAAGGGTTCCCTCTCGGAATATATGGAGAAATCCCTTAAACTGGCCGCCCAGAAAGCTGATATCGAGTCCCAACTTCAGGTAAGCTTTCTTTTCTTCACTCAACTACGTCATTTTAGATTTAATTAGATATAATCATTAGACGTAATTAGACATAATTTGAAAGAACAAAAACAAAAAAAAATGAAAACTAGAATTTTTCAACGTAAAATCATTCGCGTTGTACGCGAGACTTCTCCAATTAAAACGTTAAATTTCGTCGAGTCGCTTTTATGGTTCAAAAAAAAAAAAAAAACAAAAAAAGAAAGAAAAACAAGAGAAAGAATAAATTTTGAAAAAGTGCAATTTGAAATTACCAATTGCGACATGAAGATGTCAAACGTTCACTGTCGAGTACCCGCACGAGCTAGGCTCAGGAAGTTTCGTAAGTAAGCAAAAAGTAATTTTCGTAATTACTTGAGAAAAAGTTGGGCCAATTGGATGGCTCGTTCGCGCAAAATTCACAAGTCGAAATTCACGAGTCGAAAATTGGCTCAATTGGCACGATTCATCGCGATAACGAAACCCACGGATCGAACCGTGAATCACACAGGCAAACGATAATTATACCTTCTAGACGACTGATTAGATGTCGAAAGAAAGAAGAATGGGGTTATTAATGTCTCCTTAACATTCCTAAAATCAGCCGAGGCCGTGCGTCCGAGGTATTACGGGCGCGCTCACGAGGAAAGTAGTTGGAAATGAAAATAATCGTGGTTGAAATAAGCGGCAGAGAACGACGCTTGAAATATCCATGGGAAGGATGGCACGGTGAAAAAATGCAGAAATTTATTTACAATGCGGAGCCGCTAGTTTCGCAGATTCGCTTATCTTTCGCATACCTTTCGTCCTTAAAATAAATATCGATTCCGACAATTCGCATTAGAACGCGTTAGAATCGAATCGAAGCTTTTCCGTCGTACGTGGTTCGCGGATCGCGATCAGACGACAAATGTTGAAAAAAAAAGCGACAAAATAAAAATAAACAAGCAAAAAAAATTTAATTACAGAAGAATTTATGACTTCCGTAATATATACTGTTCGTACGAGCGTGACTTCGTCAACGAACGGAAATGTTACATAAACCAGAGAGTATCGCTGAAAAATTTGAAACTTGAAACTCTGGAAACGCGCGAGGTAACGAGCCCGAAAGATTCCCAGCGTAAATAGATTTCGACATATCACTTACGTATAGACGCACAGGGCAGTTATAGCCGTCTTCGAGAAAGACTGAAGTTGAAAATTTACAAGCTCGTCATAATTTAAACAAATCTGGCTCGGATTACAGAAAATGATGCACCTGGCAGGAGTTGATACATCGTGGTCGCGTACGTGGTTTCGTAAGCGCAAGTATTAAGTAGCAGAGGCACGTCATTAGTCAGACGCATCTGACCATCGCATCGCGCCGCACGTTGCACCGCGCGCTCGCTCCGTTCCATGCCGTGCGACGTGCTATTTTTCTTCCGCGACGAATCATCCCTCGTTTCCACATTCGTTCTAAAATTGTCCCGTCTTCCCACAGGTCCTCCATAACGAATATCAAGTTCTAATCGCTCAAAATCTTCTTAATCGTCCCTCTTTTTCTTCTTTTCTTCTTTCTTTCTTTTTTTTTTTTTCCTTTGAATCGCCTTTGCTCTCCTTCTGCTTTCCTTGTTTCCAGTTTTCATCTTCTTTGAAACTTTACTTTGCCCTTCCCTTCGTTCCAAATCTCGAAACAAACAAAAAAAACAAAAAAAAAATTACGATCTCATGGAATTTTTACACCGATAACTTTTCCCCCGAGGTGTAGATGAGGCAATCCGATAATTGTACGATGCCAAGTGAACTGAAACATGCGTATTCTCTGCAAAACAGTAGACGGTATCTCTCACGTGAACGTCAAACAGAAAAGTTCTTTCTATTTATCCTTCTCCAGTAGCCTTGCGCGAATCTTTCTGCGAAGAAACTCTTTCCGAGAAACGGACTCTTTTTGAGAAACGGACGTTCGGGCGAAAGAAATTGGATAGCGAGGAATCTCGCCGCGTACTATAAAAAAAACTCCAGAAATTCCACGGTGGATATGATTCGTTCCAGAATACTGGACTATTTTTAACGACTGGCACTTTTTAAACGACTGACTAACTGGTACTTAATGTCAACACCCAGTCGGAGCATCTCGTTCTCTTCTTTTCCTTTCCTTTTCTTTTTCGATTAAATTTAGAAGTTACCTCACGCTTCAGGCTGGATCAGGGATCTTTCTTTAATTTAGGTAACAAGTAAATATTTCTAGATTCCCAACGCTTACTCTCTTCCTCGGGAACATTTTATTGAATAATTTTAAACTCAACTTTTATCGAGACGCGTTCGTAGATGTTGGCATTTAAGAAATGTCAATGAAAGAAAGACGAAAAGATAAAAGCGACGTCGACGATCGTGATAAAACAATAAAATTGAATTTTATCCGGCAATCCGGCTGAGCTCGGCCAAAATATTATACAATGCCAAATACGGAGAGGGAAGGGAGAAGGAATGAAGCAAGTTGGGAAGGAAAGAATGTAGCGAGAGAAAAGAAAATACGTTTGAAGTAAGTTTGAGATGCCTGATGGTGGAGAGGGATTCTACTTTGCCCCTACTTTCGACACGGCCAAATTTAGTTTGCCGCCAATCCCAGATTCCAGGTTATTAAAAGTAGGCGTGGTTATGCGCTGGAATAACCGACAAAACGAAGGAGGTAACAGGTGTATGGTGTATTTATACGTCGGTACGCTTATACACGTCATCCTCTGCAACTACTTCACCTCGTTTATCCTCGTTTCACTCAAATTTTCTATCCTTGATGTTCAAGTACTCTTGAATACCCTCGACTCGTAGAACCATCGAGATAGTTTCTTAATTTTCACTTTTCCGTAAAACTCGGCCATCTTATACTCTTGGACCCTTGGTCCTGTTTGTCTCTCAACTGAGAAATTTATCGATACTGGTATTCTAAACGTGTTAGAAACCAAATTAAAAATAAATTAAGCATAAATGAGAATTATTGTACATGTTTGTGAAATAATGTTTGAAAAGTATAAAAAATTGTTACCAGTTAATACTATAGTAGATGATAGTGGACGAAGGTACAAAAAGATAGCGAGTTATGTAATTTTTCTATCGATTAATGCTATTGAGTGAATGCTATTAAGCGAACAATTCACTCGAATGCAATTTTGATTTTCATAAATAGAAAATAGAATTATTCAAAATTTGTTCGCACAGAATATAAAATACAACAGCGACGTCCATGTCGACACATTTTTTTTATTCTTCAATTAAAATAGAGTTACTTCTTACGTCACTCGTCTGTTAAAAAACAAATTTTTGTAATCTATTTAAAAAATGTAAATAAATATTTTCTTCGTTATGATGCCAGTAGCAGACATGACGACGGGTCATCTCTGAACATTGATAATACTCAAGTTTAGGTGATTGATTTCAAGAGTTTAAACGTATAGGATTACACGTGTACTTAAACGCGATTACGATTAACAATATGTAGCTTACAACTGAATGTGCTTTACTAAATGAAAAAGAAGTGGAAATTAAATCGAATCTACGTGTGTTAATTTGCGATTGCTACCGATACGGTAACTGAAAGTATTTATGACAGAATGTGACTCAAAGTTAGAAACAGCAACTACTATTGCTGAATAAAAACAAAATGAAGAATGAAAATAAATAACCAAGGCACGACGAAGTAGCAACACCGATAGAAATAAAAGTACCATCCATAATCGTTCCATTATTGTAGGATCTGAATGACAGATTCAAAGAAGAGGAAGACGCCAGGAACAATCTCTTCCAAAATAAGAAGAAACTGGAACAGGAAGTAGCAGGTCTGAAGAAAGACATCGAAGATCTCGAGCTGAACTTACAGAAGTCAGAGCAGGACAAGGCAACGAAGGATCACCAGATCCGCAACTTGAACGACGAGATCGCCCATCAAGACGAACTGATCAATAAATTGAACAAAGAGAAGAAGAATCAGGGCGAGGTTAACCAAAAAACTGCCGAGGAACTTCAAGCTGCCGAAGACAAAGTCAATCACTTGAACAAGGTGAAAATCAAGTTGGAGCACACTCTCGACGAGTTGGAAGATTCCCTGGAACGCGAAAAGAAATCACGGTTAGTGAAACGTTTTTTTATAGGGAACGTAGCCGTGACATATCGATTAAATAGTGTATATATATTCGATTCGGCCTAACGTAGGTAACTACGTTAGATAGGTAAATGTAAATAAATGTTGACTTTGCAGAGCCGACGTAGAGAAAGCCAAACGAAAAGTGGAAGGTGACTTGAAACTTACGCAGGAAGCCGTTGCGGATCTCGAGAGAAACAAGAAGGAACTCGAACAGACCATTCAACGCAAGGACAAGGAACTGTCGTCTTTGACCGCGAAACTCGAAGACGAACAGTCGTTGGTAGGCAAATTGCAGAAGCAGATCAAGGAATTACAGGCCCGCATCGAAGAACTGGAGGAAGAGGTCAGTCTGGGAAGATTAGTTTCGTTCGGTCGACTGGTAACTCTCGGCATAGAAATTACTTAAAAAAATCCCATAGATCGAAGCTGAGCGTGGCTCTCGCGTGAAAGCTGAGAAACAGCGCAGTGACTTGGCACGAGAGCTCGAGGAGCTCGGTGAACGTCTGGAGGAAGCCGGTGGCGCCACTTCCGCCCAGATCGAACTCAACAAGAAGAGAGAAGCGGAACTTAGCAAACTGCGCAGGGATCTCGAGGAAGCCAACATTCAACACGAAGCCACTCTTGCTAGTTTACGCAAGAAGCACAATGACGCCGTTGCCGAAATGGGAGAACAAATTGACACGCTTAATAAACTCAAGGCCAGGTAAGTTGGAAATCAATATGCCAACAATATCAAAACAATACAAAATTCGCGATTTCACCGCGCGTAACTGTGAAACGATCCAGAGAATAGAACGATTTCAATGAACGGAACGATAAATCTTTTCGACAAAGAACCGGGAATATAACGAATTGTTTATATAATAGAGCTGAAAAGGGTCGTCACGATATCCACACGGAGCTGAACAATTCCCGTGCCACGACGGATCAGGTTTCCAGGGAGAAGGTACATTCAAACAAGGGACTGTTGAACAAGTTGAATGATCATCCCGCATTTGTTTCCGAGATTATTTTTCTCTGTTTTCTCTGTCACGTTATTACGTCGCGTCTATGTGTACTTCCAACTATCTACCAGTTCACCACGTAATATCAAGGTCGTCTATTCGTTCCTCCAATGGTTTTCTCCACTCTTTTAACTTCTCCCTTACATTGAATTGTAATCATCGTGTTATAGAATTCGATGGACGATACAACCGATTGTTCGAGCCGCATTGCCACTCTGCGATCTTACTATCGAATCGTTCGTTCGTTCTAACGATTTGAATTTTTTTCCCGATCCACTGTTCTAAATACTAATTACCAACCTCACGTGTCTGTTTTTATGAAAATTAGGGTTGAAAAGGACAAGGTTCAATACTTCAGCGAATTGAACGACACACGCGCAACGGTAGACCAATTGAGCAACGAGAAGGTAAGAGAAACGTTGTTGTTGTTCGTGGAGAGATTCTCTAGAATTCGACAAACTAACGCAACTAACAGCTTTCTCAGCCAGCACCAAGCAGCTCGGGAAACGGGAACGGAAACGGAAACGGAAATGGAAAGCTCATGTGTAATTTACGTCGTTGCGGTCGAAAGTGTGCCCAGCTTGCAAAGCTTGTTTCTCCCGTGTATGTCCCTCCTTTTCCAAGTTTATGCATCACATGTGTGTACGCTCGCGTATTCACTTTTGGACAATCTAATCTAATGGTTTGATCTCGCAGAGTAAAAGATTCGAACTCGAAAACTACGAAATCTAAATTTTGCAAACGTAAATTGTTCGAACGAGATTGTAAATTTTAGATTAGAGCGTGAATATAAAAATTGTTCCGAAAGTGAATTCGTCTGGAAACGAAGCGAAACGATTTGTCTAATGTATGTGTCGTAACAATCGGTGATCGACCGAAACAGGCTGCCCAAGAGAAGATCGTGAAACAATTGCAACATCAGTTGAACGAAACCCAAGGAAAACTGGAGGAGGTGAACCGAACGCTGAACGACTTCGACGCCGCGAAGAAGAAGCTGTCGATCGAGAACAGCGACTTGCTGCGGCAACTGGAGGAAGCGGAATCGCAAGTCAGCCAGCTCTCCAAGATCAAGATCTCGCTGACCACGCAGCTCGAGGACACGAAACGATTGGCCGACGAAGAGTCGAAGGAACGCGCTACCCTCCTTGGCAAATTCCGCAACTTGGAACACGACCTGGATAACATTCGAGAACAGGTGGAAGAGGAGGCGGAGGGCAAAGCAGATCTCCAGAGGCAACTGAGCAAGGCGAACGCCGAGGCGCAGCTGTGGCGTACCAAGTACGAGTCGGAGGGCGTAGCCCGAGCAGAGGAACTCGAGGAAGCCAAGAGGAAGTTGCAGGCACGATTGGCCGAGGCGGAGGAGACCATCGAATCGCTCAACCAAAAGGTCATCGCCCTCGAAAAGACGAAGCAACGATTATCGACGGAAGTGGAGGACCTGCAGATCGAGGTGGACCGCGCGACCGCGATCGCCAACGCTGCCGAGAAGAAACAGAAGGCCTTCGACAAGATCATCGGCGAATGGAAGCTCAAAGTGGACGACCTCGCGGCCGAA
>KQ435763.1:145367-161100 GCA_001276565.1 Melipona quadrifasciata | reverse complement strand
ATTGTTCAGGCTCAGAGGTACACTTTCCAATCGTTTACGTCTCACTTTTTTGTCTCACTCGGTATTGCTTGTCGCTGATACCCGTTCGTGACACTAATACGCTGGTAATACACGTTGAAACAGGTGCGTACGAGGAAGGCCAGGAACAGTTGGAAGCTGTACGTCGCGAAAACAAGAATCTCGCCGACGAGGTGAAGGACCTCTTGGACCAGATCGGCGAAGGTGGACGCAACATTCACGAGATCGAGAAAGCGAGAAAGCGCCTGGAGGCTGAGAAGGACGAACTCCAAGCCGCTCTGGAGGAAGCCGAGGCCGCCTTGGAACAAGAAGAGAACAAAGTACTGCGCAGCCAATTGGAGCTCAGTCAAGTCAGGCAGGAGATCGATCGACGTATCCAGGAGAAAGAAGAAGAATTCGAGAATACCAGAAAGAATCATCAACGTGCTCTCGACTCTATGCAGGCGTCGCTCGAGGCTGAGGCCAAGGTTCGTAGCGTTCGAAACGATGGATGATTATCATCGGTCCAAGATCCAATCTGTCCAAGCGAAATCCGCGTTATCGCAAAATTTTTTTCCAGGGTAAAGCCGAGGCGTTACGCATGAAGAAGAAACTGGAGGCGGACATCAACGAGCTGGAGATCGCGCTTGACCACGCGAACAAGGCGAACGCCGAAGCCCAGAAGAACATCAAGAGATATCAACAGCAACTGAAGGACGTCCAGACGGCGCTCGAGGAAGAGCAACGAGCCCGCGACGAAGCGAGGGAACTGCTTGGAATTTCGGAACGTCGGGCGAACGCGCTTCAAAACGAACTCGAAGAGAGCCGTACACTCCTCGAACAGGCGGATCGCGGACGTCGCCAAGCCGAACAGGAGTTGGCCGACTGTCACGAACAACTCAACGAACTGGGTGCTCAGAACGCTTCCATCTCCGCTGCCAAGAGGAAACTCGAAGCCGAACTCCAAACCCTTCACGTGAGCATTCTTTCCCATCTCGTTCTGTTCGCGTTCTATACGACAACCTGTTTACGTCACGTTTGTTCGCGCGTGAATCGAAAATGACTTTCGATTTCCGTTTTCAGTCTGATTTGGACGAGCTGTTGAACGAGGCAAAGAACTCCGAAGAGAAAGCAAAGAAAGCCATGGTCGACGCGGCTAGATTGGCCGATGAACTCCGAGCCGAGCAAGATCACGCTCAGACGCAGGAGAAACTTCGCAAGGCGCTCGAGACTCAAATCAAGGAACTGCAAGTCCGTCTGGACGAGGCCGAGGCGAATGCCCTGAAAGGCGGTAAGAAGGCCATTCAGAAACTCGAGCAACGCGTCCGCGAACTGGAGAACGAACTCGACGGAGAACAGAGGAGACACGCCGATGCCCAGAAGAACCTCCGCAAGTCTGAACGTCGCATCAAGGAACTCAGTTTCCAGGTACGAGAAAGTCCAGTTTCCTGAACGACACGCGTATACATGTATGTATTCTCGTCAATAAACGAATAAATCACTGAGTCGAAAAAAAACCCCTTAGGCTGACGAGGACCGCAAGAACCACGAGCGCATGCAAGATCTTGTCGACAAGCTTCAACAGAAGATCAAAACGTACAAGAGGCAGATCGAGGAAGCCGAAGAAATCGCTGCCCTGAATCTCGCCAAGTTCCGCAAAGCTCAGCAAGAACTCGAGGAGGCGGAGGAAAGGGCGGACTTGGCTGAACAGGCAATCACCAAGTTCCGTACTAAAGGACGCGGAGGAAGTGCTGCGCGCGGACTAAGCCCAGTGGTAAGCCAATATCTTACACACGTTTTATCAATCGTCGTTCTACCAAAATTTTCTTTCTCTACCGTAATTTTAGCGTAACGATGTTTCTCTTCTCTTTTTCCTGTTTCTTTTTCTTTTTCTTTCTCTTTTGCTTTTGCATTTTTTCTTTTTTTTTTTTCTTTTCATCATTTGATCTCGGCAATTCGTCTCTTATCGCGCAGCGATATTTCGATAAACATTCCACGTGTGTGACGTGTCATCCGTTGGAAATTAGAAATTACGCTTACGAAAACGAGTTCAAACGGAAAATGTAGGTTTTTCGTAGAGTAGTAATAGGATACCTTCCGTGATAATGATCCGATAATGGTCTTTCCTTTTTTTTTTTTCTTTTCTTTTCTTCTCTTTTCTTACAAAGACGCAACGTCCCGCAGAATAATTCCACTTCTTGAAATTTCGCTTCTATAAAAATTGCGGTAAATAGTCGACGGTTGTAAGATGTAAAACGGTACAGGAGTTCCATGCCGGTTCCGGCCGACGAGCGAGAACTAAATTTTCTATCCCGGGAAAAAAAGATAATGAGCGTGTGCAAAGAAGAGTAGAGATTGCGATCATCTCTAATTGTTGAATCTGTATGTCTCTGTATAGCCCCAACAGAAGGTCCGTAAGGCGCCCTCCGCATTGGAGTAAAGAGTACCGCGCCGGTCCATGTAAGTTTGTGTCATAAACACGTGTCCTAAGCACGTGTGTGTGCCGGAACAAGGGACAGCACAATTAAAATATAGACAGAATTATTCCGACTCCCCTCAATGTCAATGATCGTCAATTTTTTCTTTTTTTTCTTTTTTTTCTTTTAATTTTTTTTTTTTTTTTTTTTTTTTTTTTTTTTTTTTTGAACCTGTGTGAAAAGCTGATAACACCTGACAGAAGCGCATCTTACGAGTACACATACATACAGCTTGCTTCTGATCGTTAATTAACGTATTGTGTATCACCTATCCCAAACAAATTCGCGATAGTTGACAAACGGATCGCTGTGCCGATCCACGAAAGTTGCTTCGTTAGCCACTAGACTAGACACTAGATAGATTAGATAGATTTTCACTGTACTTGTCGTTAGATATTTGGACATCTTTCGCGATTCGAATCGATATACCGTATATTCTCTTTATGACACTTTTCAAAGCGAAACCAAACAAAACGAAACGATTCCAACTATCTAAGAGAGGTATCACGACCCTCGAGAGATTCACGTCCTGTTGTTGTTTTTCGATAATTGCACCCGTCAACGATGTACGTCAAGAATGAACGGAAGGGGCACAAAGAACGTGTCATCGACTGTCTCCAGAAAATGTTTTCACACTCTTGTTCTTTTCTTTTCTTTTATTCTCGTTATGTTTCTCGTTTTCTTTCTTCCCCCCTTTTTTCTCTGTCTCTCTTTTAACGCACACAACAATACCAGAATCTGGTTAAGGATGGGATTGGAAATGGAATCAACGGTCTGTAACCGATTGGTAACTCGGCACACTTGATTTGTAAATCTACCACTGTGATGAAATTACTTTCGAATTACATGAAATACGTACATTGAACTTGATCCCATCGCTAAAATTAGAAATTCGAATCGTTGTTCGAAAGTATCTTGAGGCAATGGCGTAGTGCCTAGTAAATTCCACAAATGTGAAGAAACGTAACTATGCTTTCGAACAAATTCAATGATCCATGACCAACAACGACGACAGAGAATCCCAGACAACGAAAATAATAATATTGATCTTTGAAATTTTTCAGCCACACCGACCTGCGTTCAAACCCCAATTGGATGGTTCCGCATTCCCGCCACGCTTCGACCTGCAGCCCGATGGTGAACTGTAAAAAATCAAAATCTACGCGACTAACACACTCGTTGCAAACACGATCGTAACAGCTTAACGAACAAACAACGAATCGATCGCAAGCGGCCAACTTTCATCGTGTCATCTCACTCGAATAACTCATCCCCATTCAGTCTTCACATAGCTGCATACGTATAAACGTATCTTTACGCTAAAAAAAAAAAAGTAAAAAAAAAAAACTATCGAAAGTAACCCGACCCGATCTTTGTTACTTTCGCATTGACACGAGAATGTCCGCGTCTTGGTCTCTCACCTTGCCAGTTTCCAAATAAAAACGTACAAAGAAAAGATTACACGCAGATTTTGAAATTTTTCTTTCAACGTTGTTCTACACTAATTCTGGTTCTGGTTCTGGTTCTGGTTTTGATTCTGGTTCTGATTCTGATTCTGATTCTGGTTCTGGTTCTGATTCCGGTTCTAGCTTTGAATCTGATTCTGATTCTGATTTTGATTCTGGTTCTGGTTCCAGATCTATAATATATTCTAATTCTATAATATATTCCATTATTGATTGGTAAATCGGCGATATACATATGTGTAAGAATAGATGCGGGGAAGAACGATATAGCTTTCACCACTCGCGCTGACGGTCGAGGAAAGTGAGAGTGAAAGAATGAGAGTAAACGAGAGAATACGAGAGAAAGAAAAGGGTGCGAGCGGTCGAAACGAATAGACGAGAGCCAGCGAGCCAACTCGAGAAATTTCAAACAAACGTCCTGGTTACGAACACCGTGGCAGAAAAGGAAAGCAACGTGCAAACACACTGGCATACGCGCGTATCAAGCGGACGAATCGATACGAATACAACACGACACACACTACAAACTACAGAAACGGAACGACGAGAAGAGGCAAAAACAAAAAAGAGAAACAACAAAAATTCACACGTTGCAATGAAATGAAAACGAAAAACTTCACGGATTTGAACGGCAGCGCGCATTATTATATACATATGTCAACGAAATGATAATCCTATACTATAAAACTTAATTGTAATTTATAAAGAGAGCCGAAGTATGTATTTATTAAAATAAATAAGCAATAAATAAAATTAAGAACCAACCACAATGTTTGTTACTTTTATATATCTCGTCGTTGATCGTGTAAATACAATTTTTACAATTTTGTTTCTTACCCGTTGATTCGCAGAGCGTAACTGCTTTTTATTTTTGTGTGTGTGATTATAAAAGGTCTCTCTCTCTCTCTATCATTCTATTTATCTATCTGAGATTCTTCTTCCGCTCTTTACGTAGAATCTGTTTAAACTGTCCCTTCATAAGCTCCCACTGGCTAAACTTTTCAAGACTGATCCCAAATTCCTTGCAAGTTTCCTTGAAAGCTTTCTCGCACAGGGGCAAGTAACAGTGATCCACCGTTGGTAGAAGATGATGAAGACCGTGCAATCCGAAATTGGTCAATACCAGAAAGTCAGAGTCGTCGATCACCGTTCGTTCTCTTACGGCATCCAACTCTAGTGTACCCCAGTCGTAGTCATCTCTGCAAAATATCAATTACTTCGATTTCACGTCTGTTGCAATTAGAAACAAGACACAGGTGACACCCGTTTATTTAAATCTATAACGTTGAACGAATCTAAAAATGAATATACGTGCACATGTAACGACATATAATATTCGTACAAGTGTTCCAAAACGGAAACACAAACCTGTATATGTCGCCATCGTGAAAGATATCGGGATGATGATGAGCTGCGTTGAAACCGATCATGGAGAATACAAAACTGCCTGCTAGTAGAATCAACAGCCACAGTTTCACAGCCACTAAAATACTTGGTGCGAAAAGGGACATGGATATAGGTAAAAGAAACGGCACGAAGTCTCGGAATTCGAATTTTTTATATTCGAAAAACACCGAATAATATCTGAAACAAATATTTTTCATATATTATACATATATTTTATATTTGTAATGCTTGTTATATAATACTAGATTTATGATACTAGGTACTTACGTACCTGCAACTGACGTTTCGAACGACGTAAAAATAAAATTGAACTGACAATAGCAATAACGTACCTTTTGATCATTTGATCGTAAAACATTAGAGCCCAAACGAGTGGACTTGCCAATTGGCTAACGACACCTAACAACCAGGATTTCTTAGAATCCGGTAGCCAAAAGACAAAAGGCTCGAGCGAGTAAATCTCATAGTCCCAAAGAGTATTTGGGTACATGTGATGACTCATTGCGTGACTTATTCGCCAATCCTTCGACGACATTACACTCAAGTCGAAGTAGTACATTCGAAAAGTGTTCCTCATGTGAAAGTAATTGTGAGCGATTATCGTGGTCCAAGCGAGGAACATTCCTGAAATATTCAAATGGTCTGACTGGATGTACCAGAGAAAAATTCACAAAGCAGAAAAAGAGAAGGAAACGTTCAAGGTTCGAGAAGAAAAGGGATATATACGATATCGACTAACCAGCAGGCACGATGATTAAGTAAGATTGCGTGTAAGCTACTGCGAGACTGAGCAAAATGGTAGTGCTGATGAGAAAATCAGCGATTAAGTTCGATTTCTTCGACGGCCGATGGAAATCCACGTGTTTCAGTGCTTCTAACGCACGCCTTTTGAAAGTAGAAAAGAAACCGTTCGGTTCAAACGTTAATGGTAGTCTTCGCGGCGAAACTGCCTCTCTTACCAAGTATTTTGGAAGAAGTTTCGCAGCTTTGTCGGTCAAATGAAACGACTGAAAGAAATTACATTTTTATTACAACGATATTACATATTTAGCCTCGGTTACATTCAGGCAAGTTGTAGCCTGATACCCGTTTATCCTGCAGAGCTACAGATTACTGCAGGATATTTTATAAGAGTTAAACAAAGGCGAATTACCTCGAAAATTTCGGTAATATCGGTACCCTTGGTAAGATGAATCCATTCCTCTCCTCCTGGGTGAAATTTTGCAAAACCTTCCAAATCGTACAAATTGTTTCGAATCCTCCACAAACCCTCAGCACCGTCCGTTTTCCTTCGCGCCTCGAGAAAACTGTACGGCGTTTTAAACTTCACTTCCCTTCCAGGAAAGTTCTCGAAACCTGGTATCGAACTCTCCGATTTCTGCATGTTAGTCCTGTTTTCCTGTTAGCCTCTTGGTTCACCTACGCGTAAGACGATTACTTTTAGTAACAACTACGCAAGTTAGCAAAGTTAAATGTTGTTAACAACGTTCGATCGTCAAAGTTATAGCACAGAGCGAACAAACTGAATGACAATGTTTTTAGTTTAGTTGTTTCTGTTCGAAAATGACGACGCAACGATTACAAATTTTATCGCACTCCGGCAATATTTAAATACTACGAATGTAAAAATCTAGATAAACGAGTGAGAAAACCTTTCCAAGAAAGATTGTACAAATGACGCAAGTTTCCGCATGTATATATGTAAGTTAGAACAGAACGAGATGTCATTTTTTGTTTTATTAAAGAACTTGCATTTTAAAACTAAATCGATTAAATTTTTACATATAGATAGATTGAAAAAATTGAAAGAGTATCAAAGTGTTGGATCTTTTTCTTCATATATTCTCTCTCTCTCTCTCTATATATATATATATATAGCTATGCATGTACATACATACAAATTTCTGCAATTGCTATCATGGTTTCGTTTGTAATACTATTAAAAATAAATAAAATCATATAGACAAGAGCAACAAGATTTCTTAATTTTTATATTGATTTCAACGCTGATTAAAATATTCCGATTTTCTCAATGATCAAACGCGTTTCATTTCTCTATGTTTACTGAATGAAATGTAATAATAAACACATCTATCATATCGCAAATTTGTTTTCAGATTGTCACGAAAAATATTTTAGCTTAGTTGGAAAATAATTTAGCAAGACATATCCAAGCAAGATTATTTATTGAACTGTCTAGTGCAAACGAGATTGGATTCCCCGTCCGATTATAAATGTTAGAAATGTTAGAAATGTTATCTTGCAATAGTATGTGTACAAATATATACATATTATGTACGCATTAGCATATAAGTAGATACAAATACCTACTTATGTAATATAAATTATATTTATATTATAAGAATCAATTACCGAAAATATTTTTAAATATTTATTCTTGCTAAAAAATTATTTACTAAAATATTTATCACATTTTCTAAGAATTTTATCATATACCAAGAATGAAATTAACCGTGTACAAAGATTCCTTGTAGAACTTTTTAATATGAAAGATTAATTTTTTTGATTTATTTCCACATATTTCGGTACCACCTGATATGAATGTTAGGTGATAATCTTACCAACTATTGATTCATTCGATCACTCTTCAAAGACGTAATTCACTTTACGAAAAATAGCTATTTTATTTTACAGTGATCCCATTAGTTAAAAATGAATTTGGATATGTTGTTCAACGTAGCACTTTTAACGAAACAACGCGAGAAGCAATTCTTTCTTTCTTATATATGTCAAACAAACTCGTATAATAGATAGAAACTGGACGACCTAGCGCGTACTTTGATCCCACAACATCAATCCAACAAGCGATAACTCGTTGACGTGTTATTTTATTACAGAATGTAGAAAATTATACGAATATACGTGAAATATACATACGAAAACACATAAATATCTTGTTCGGAGCTGAGGAAAAGAAAAGTAGCAGGACATCAGAAGGGCAAGATGAGTAGTCACCTGCCACCACTCACCGAGCCGTGCTGCACGAACTTTTCGTCCAATAGCTGTCTTTGTATTTAAAAATGTATTGAATCTATCCAAAACACCGACCAAACAGATCCGCATTCCCATCTTCTTTCCAGCTACGTGTTATATTTTTTTTATTGAAAAGTTTAAGTTCTGTTCAAGACTTCGAGCACCTTGATATTTATCCAAGTCAATGTCAAAGTTACCAATGGATAAATATAGATACTCCGGCACGAAGATTTGTTAAAGTTTCAGCGTCTTTTAGCCAGTCGGAATTTTCCAATGATAGACGAATGATATGATAAACAGTGTATGTTTACTGGATTATTGTTAATTTACGAGCAGGACAAGCGACAAGAAACAGATTTATCTGCATTGGCTAATGAGAACTGATAATAAAATAAACTTGCCCAAAACGCCACTGTACAGCCACATATTTTACAGATTATATAATCGATTTTTTGTCTGTTAAAAATTATAATAAGAATATTACCGATAAGAAAAATATATATATCAACTTTACTATTGGCTAGTTTCGTGGTATATATTCAAGTTATATACATAGGATACATGTATATCTAAATTATATATAAACAGCTAAATATTTATGATTAATTTTTGTAAATGTAAGTCACGTTTTGTACGTAAAATAAAAAATTTTCCGTAATTTTTCGTATAATTTTACATTGAACTTTGATGCTTCTTTCTCTTTATTTATTCTATTCTATTTATCTATTATTGGCCATTTATCATCAGAGATCAAATCGACATTACAAAATACTGGTATTTTTAGATGGTTATTCCATTATCGCAATGAAGATTGAATACCTTCGAAAACTAGTGAATATCGTGGGATGAAAAGACACAAATTAGATAAAATCGTATATGGTTCCGATGGAATCGGACTTATGTAATTGTGAAATGCGCAGCATATATTGATAGAAATAGACTGTTATGAATGTCCAAATTCTAAGGTTATCGTTAGGCTATCGATAATAAACAATGATGGCTCTCTGTCGTTTTTGGAATACCTGCAAATCAAAACTATGAACAAACTATATCCGTACTATTGCCACACTGAAGAATTCAACGTGGCGAATAGTGCTCTGAAACAACCAGTTGAATTGCAAAATTTGCAAGTTACCTATATGTACAAATATTCTTCTTCACTCATCTCCATGCATAAAAGCGAAAACTATGCATTTAATATTATATTCTTTCTTGTCTATAGCGGCAAAACATATAATTAGTAAAAGTGTAATATCTAATCTCATGGACAAAGTTTATCAAAAAGCAGTTGTGTCATATACTATTGCCATAAATACCAAAATAAAATATGAAAACCTTAGAATATATCGGAATTCGATCTTTGCTTTGATTTATGAGTTTTCTCTTCCTTGTGTGTACATAAGTACATATACATATGCAGATATAGGTGTACATTATCTGAAATGGAATATACATATATCAACTTTACGATAGGAAGAAAAAATAGAGTAATAAGAAAAAGAAAAGTTGGAATGTCTCTTTCACAGATAACTAATGTATTTGATTTACTTTATACCGTATCAAACTCAAATTATTAACAATAACTCATAATTGATAGCGTTAAATAATATTATAAATAAAGATATTTCGTACAATAATTTTCATATTTTCATACAACAAACAATCTCAATGAACACTTGCGATAACGTTAGAACGCTCCATATAGTTACAAGAAAAGCGTTAAACGTTCAACTTTAACAGATACAACTTTACAAATTTAATCCAGTTAATTATTATTCTTTCGTAAGTGAAAATTGAATTTTCGACTAATCACTATCTCTGCCCTTGTTTACAGATGATGCTGCCATCTATACACTTTTCAATTACAATTGGAACTAAAAGGAGAAAAAGAAAATTCCGATAGATGGCAGAACGTTCCTCGTTCCAGATGATAATTCCAGATGGATCGAATAGATTGTCACGCCGGGGTTGTCGTTACAACGAAAAATAAAAATGTCACTGAGTGCACCTTCTATATACCCCGGAATCGAAGCCTGTTCGTACCCTCTTCGATCGATTGCGCGCTGACTTTAAACGTGATTTTGAGTAATTTAGAAATATAATGTCTTTGAATTTAATGTCTTTGTATTTAAATGTCTATTTGGTCCTGTTGATCGCCAGTCGACGTTTCCCTTAGGAAACGGACAATAAATAATTGATTTCACGCAACGGTTGTTAACGCTTTAAACTCGCGCAATGCCGTGACAATGGTTACTAAATCTGCACAAATATATTTCTATTCTTAAAGATCACTCGAATTTCGCGGAGGAACTCGGAATGGCGTATATTGCGACGTACGATGTTCCGAACGCGTGATTTGAGAGAAAACGAAAATTTTGAAATAATACTAAATGTTTAAAGACTTTAGTTTTCCGACGGTAAGGAGAGGTTTAACGAGAATGAACTGTACTCTTCAAATGCTTCTTAGATACCTTTTTTTATTCAGGGCTTGCCGGTTGCTTTATATGATTGGTTAATCTATTGTTTAGAATTCCTATGGAGTGATGTGGTGGATTATCTGAATGTAGTTGGTTTAAACTGGATGTCGTGGAGATAACTGGCCTGTTCACGAATTACTATAATAAACGTCATCTATTGCGAATAAGAATACAATATATTTTCCTCTATTTTATCTTCTTTTTTCTTCATTTGTAATCAACATCGCCGCTGTTAAACTCGTTTTAAAAATACGCGCGGCGTCACAATGGTAAACTTTTATCTCTGTCCTCCTGGTTAGGTTCTAAGAATATGTAACCTTAAAAATTTGCAAATTTTGTTGACACATTCGAAGCATTTGTTCGAGTATAATGATATATATTTTGCAAGTTATGCATTATATTATGTTCTGAAAGAATAGTTTGATATTTTTTTACAAATTGCCATTTCATGAAATACTAATTCTTTTTGAGAGAGATTGTCATTCTGCAATTATCGTTGTTTCGTAATTGATCTCTACAGAAATAACCGTAAGTCTACGCACATCAAGCATGTGGTTTATAAAATTTATTAAAACTTTCTAAAACGAATATATATATATATATATATAAAACGTAAGAAATTTAACATAAGTTTACGTAATTTATTCTGACACTACCTACCAAATAGACTGTGTAGCAAAACTTAAGCTATAGAATTAATTTTAAATAATAAATCTGAAAAATTGCGAAATAAAAATTGGCTTAAATTTTTCTACAGTAAAAGTTTGTACATTGAAACAAGCTTGATCTTTTATAGACAAGAGCAAAGGTGAATTATATTCCTGGTTTTAAATTTAAAAATGAACAATTGTTTGTGTTCATGAATTGTTTACGTTCATGGAGCCACAATGTGTTAATAGCTGGAAAATATTAAAAATACGTATATAAATTCACTGTTTCAATCAACGGCGTCGTAATACCGGATGAAGAACTAATGCAGCAGATGTAGAACTCTGTAGTTTGTTTCTGATCAGTAAATTACTTTGTATCCTGTTTGTAATTTCATAAGATAATTTCGTTTCAACTCAAATCGTTGCAACGCCGTTTCATCTAACGCAAATATGTACCATGTTTATCATTAGACGGAGGTGATTTGATACGTAATCTGAAGACAGTGTGAGTGACGTGATGCTTGCTCGTAGTAGCAGACAAAAATGTTTGTTTCGATACAGAGCTTCGTACAAGTTTAATAGCTCCGCGGACTCCAAACGAGCATCATGCATCGAATGATTGCTTTAATTTTCGCCTTATTTTGCTTGAGCTTTTCGCCAACCTGTCGAGCCGTTGACATCAATGATTGTGGTAAGTCTTGGTTTCATTGTTTTTAATTATATTCGGTGTTTCTGTGAGAAAAAAGAACGTGCAAAAGTCACGAACAATACATACTTGTATCTTTTCAATCCTCGAAGTCATTTATCTTGACAATGCTCTGTATATAATTAACTTTCTTGTGCTACATCAGTAACATGTGAAAGAAAAACTGGCGGAAAAAAAGGCAGTGTCAAATATTGTGTAAAATATTAGAAACATATGTATTTCTTAATTACTTGCAATGTTATAATATATATCAAGGTGATAATAAATTGAAAATTTTAATAACGAAACATCACTTATCTTTTTCAAATAACGTTCGAATCACACATTATCGATAAACAAGTACATACGTGTACAATCACGATTCCTTTGTTCCGAACGAGATTTCTTTATTTTATCCATTCTTTTACGGGGGCAGTTCAAATAAATCTAGAAATCACGTAGATATATATTTTAGACATTTTGTCGTTTAAATTTCACAATTTATCACAGTCATACGTTTCATTTTTATCTGCGTTAAGGATGATATGATACAGTTGCAAATTTAAGTCACTGATCATTCAAACTTCATTTTTGTTATAATACGATCAATAATCGCTAAAAATAAATGCAGTTATTTCGTTTTGAAAAAAAAGTATTTTACCAAATAGGATGCCACTTAATAATCGGTTAAGTAGCTTACAATTGATGTAATAATATACGATCGTAAAAATTGCGGAAATTTTTCCGAGAAATTCAAAGTCACGAGGTTACAGCGACTCCTCTATAATTGTGAAAATCTGTTTACATAAAGAACGTACATACATACTTGTATACCCATTGATCATATGAACATTCAATTATGACTAATCATAAAACAAAGATTCTCAACGTATTTTTGTATACGTGTATAAACATGAATATATATGCAACAATTTTCCTATCAATTTGATATATGTATGATTTTTGCGTATTGAAACAATATAAGAATAATCTACCACAATGTTCTTTATTTATATTTTCTTCATGCAGGCTCGAAAGTCGGCAAACTTACGTCTATAACTCTGGATTGTGATATGAGCAAAACTGTATGCGAATTAATACCAAATACAAATACAACAATTAAGATCGGATTTACAATCGGTTAGTACACGTTCATAAGAACTATCTATTTCTTCGTTTGCTTCCCGAGGTGAAATAGTTAATTGAGAAATTAAACATGCTCTTACAGATAAAGATGTTTCGAAAGTTACCGCAGTCGTCCATGGTATTATAATGAACATTTCAATACCTTTTCCTTTACCAAACCCAAATGCTTGTGAAACTGCTGATTCTGGCATTCAATGCCCCTTGAAAAAGGGAGACACGTTGTACTATAAAAATACATTAACAGTGCTAAAATCCTATCCTAAGGTATTATAGAGTGGCAGTTTATTTATTAAGCTACATTTCACACTGCAATACAAATAAGTTATTAATCAGTTATTTAAATCGTTAAATTGCAGGTGAATGTTATCGTGAAGTGGCAACTCAAGGATGAAAATAATGAAGACATTATTTGCGTGTTAATTCCGTCACGAATTAAATAGATCATATTAAACTACGATCTATCATAATTCTATTTTTTAGACAATTATACATATATTACAAAATTTATACGATAAGATTAAAAAATTGAATTCAGTACTTTTTGCAATTGGAATTACCTTAATATACAAAATATACAAGAGTTTGTACACAGATTTTTTTTTTTTATTAAAATTAGTACATTAGGTGAGAAATAGAAATATAATGCTGTATCGCGCGTAGCAATAAATAGTAAATATATTTTTTTCAATACCTAACATGCTATAAATTTAAATTCTGAATAAATAAAAAGTTAAATTAAAATTAACAGTAGTGTTTTACGATATAATGTAATGGATTAAACTTCATTAATTTTTAAGTACTACTATAAACTAGTACATGGTATAGCATGGTAAATTTAAGAAAAACTTTAAAATCCTTATAAATATTTCGTTTGCCTAAGTAAATAATTGCTTTCACTTATATCTAGATGATCAAGCTTTTAAATTCCTATGTATTAAAGTTAAATAATATAATAGATATCTCTGCAAGTGTATTTTTCAGAATGCGACAACGTAAAAAAACGTCATTTTGTCGCAAGTTTATTTCCTTTATCTAATTTAGAGCAAGTCTTTTGGTATCTTTAGCATTTACTAAAAAAGTATCAGCTGTCCATTCCATCGCATTTATCCTCTATCCTCTCAGTATCTATTTGATGGATCGTTCTTTTTGTTCCTTCCCTCGGTAAATTTTGTTGTCCATTTTTTAACGTTTTTTGAGCTTGATATATTGGTTCGTATTCCCTCAACTGTGCCATGAAACCTTCGTTAGGATTTATACAAAACCTTCTTTGTTGTACAAGTGCATATGCGCGTCTGGAAAGATCGTATTCGTTTAAAAATTTTTAAAATAAGGAACGAGAACAGAAAGAGAAATACGAATTTACGTTTGAGAAAGCCCATATGTTTCCATAACATATGCTAAAACTAATGCTGCAGATCTTGATATACCAGCATTACCATGTACTAAGACTTGACCACCAGAGTTTAAACCGTCATCGATAAATGCTTTTACCTTTTGAAAATGTTGAATAATATTTTCCGTAGCTGTATCAGCAATGTTCAAAACAAGATATCTGTAACATATATATCACAGAGTATTAGAAACATATTGATTATTTGTAAACTCCCAAAATCAATTGAATCAAGTCTCACTTACTTAAATTTATCAGGAAAATTTGGCTTTATGAAATTTGCTTCTATATCCTGCCTAACGCATATTATATGAGTGATACCATGTTCTAGTAGAGATTGCAGCTTTGATCGGCTAGCTGCGCTATACGGTCCAAGATATAATCCAGGTACCACTTCCTAACACAGAGTGACTATTAATTTAAACAAAAATATTCATTTCAAATAAATTTACATTTACAGTTAAATACCTGCATATGTCTTCTCATCGTGTAAGTCCATTCTTTTGGTCCGTCCATGGACACAGGTATTCTTGGATAATTGTCTGAACCATTTTCGCGAGTCGTTTCCTAAAAATATACATTTGTTCTCCAGTCTATTACAGTTCATTGTGACGAAGATTTCTATGTACAAGGTATTGGAGGAGGATCAGTTTATTAATAAATAAAAATGTGAACTATCGTACATTATTTTCAATAAAATTTATTTTCAATATAATACAAATGTCAAACAAGAAACATACAAAACGTTGAATAATCTTAACCTCAATTTCGCAAGAAAAACAATTTTAAAAAAGTGACAAAAGTTGTATATTTGAAAAATATAGATAAAGGAAAAATTGGCAATTATAGAATAATATAACCTATAATTTGAAGAATGCATGTTTTGAAATCAACATTGCAAATCGTGTACCTCATCTTGATGAGTTCCATTACTATTTAGAGACAGCATATCACGCACTTGGCACAATTAAACGTGTGAAAATTTCGAATGTAGATTAAAAAACTAAGATATATAATTTTTCCCACGGTCTCGAGACTGTTTTT
>KQ435763.1:128822-142014 GCA_001276565.1 Melipona quadrifasciata | reverse complement strand
TTTCTACCGCGAGAATCTCTTCGTCGCTTTCCTGTTCTTACGCGTCGCAACGATCAGAATGTAAAGAGAGATTAACAGGTGGACGGCGAACGCATTTACAATCGACTACGTAAATAAATGAATACATTATCTCGTGTAAACCAATTTTTAATAATAACAAAGACACAACGAAGTAAAGATACGATTGAACTTATTAAACAAATTACCCTAGATTTCGATTCACCATTATCGCTCGATTTCATCAGTGTTCTCTAATTGTTACCAAGAAGTTTGAAAAGCATTCGCTCTTTGGCAAGAACTTGCAAACAGATTGAAATTCGCGTGCTCGGAGAAGGAGAGGCTAGCACGAATTTCCATCGTTCCACCAATTCGCGCGATCCAAGTATGACTCATCGTTGAGGTACGAAGGTATCTCGCTGAAAACGCAAAATTTCAAAGAAAAGAGACGAGTTTCGACAGAGATACTTTTCTTTCTGCCTTTTGAGCCGTCAAATTCGTTTGCATCGTGTAAAAAAAAAATACGTTTATTACGATTAACATTCTGATTTCAATTGCTTACAGCAATTACATATCTGAATCCAAATTGATCATTAACTGTGAACTTATCGTACGACAGAGATGGAATAAAAATACTAGCAACGTAGACGGTGTAACTAGCTACATTTTCTTAACTGTTTCAATGCGATGCAGCGCGATCGCGCTGTTCAGATTTCGTGCCAGAATAGTACCACAGCAATTGATCCTGTATCTCAATATATAACAACGGTCTTGGTTTCGATATAAGAAGTTTTTAGTTTATCTGTGGCGGCACGCATATTTCTAAAGCGAGTTTAACGGCGACGACGTTGATTTGAGATGAAGAAGGAAGGAAATAAAATGGCGAGAAATATATTGTAATTTCAGTTGTTAACCATTGAGCAAAGCAAGCGGCCGTCATAAAGATCTTGTTATACATAAATCAATAGTTATTGTCACAGTTTCTCATTAAATCTCGCAACATATTTATTTAAAGGAGTAAACCTCCATATATCTACTTTTATTTACAGATACTTCTATACAGTTGTACCGAGGCCCTGGCACTAAAATCGATTAACAATCGTCGGATTGAACTCAAGTTTATTTCAGCTATGACAAATGTCTGGCGCCTTTCGATTCTTCTGACTCATAATTCGTACCGTTCAAGAGATTTTATTTAAACCGAGTGAATTGCTTAATTCGTCGAGGACACGGAGAACTTCCCCGACCAAGTTCTCTTATATACCCGTGATCGGTAACCGGAGCGTGTGCGGCGTGGCGCGCTTTGTAAAATCGTTAATCACGACGTTGGATCGTTTCTCTACAACGCTGTGGAAAATTCGAGACGTGTTTCGAATTTCTGTCCGCTCCACAGAGCGTGAATTTCGAGTACTTTTCTTTTCTCGCCACCAGTCGTGACGTTGGGACGAATTTCATTAACGAAACTGAAATTCTGACGACTGCAAGTCTTACTCGTATTATTGATATATTTTACGCATCGATCTGAGGATCTTTAGAAGACACGGACTGGGTATAGATGAAATTTCCAACGAAACGTAACTGCGTAGACGTTGCGGCTCATTAGCAAGCGGTTGAACTCGATCCGTTCGATCTATACTAACTATACTGCGCTATAGTCTCTGCAAATCAGAAGAAGTTGCTATTTAATTTCTCTCTAAAGTAGATCAGAAAACCAGGCATAGCGGCAGCTTCGATTCGTCGAGTTTATACTCGCGTAAAAGAATTTGAAATTGGCGAATTCTCAATGTTTTCTCACGAAATGGAACCTACATATAGACACGTACGTGTTACGCCTACGAAGGAAAGGAAATACCATAAGAAAAGGAAGGATTTTCCTCCGTCAGTTTTCAAGCGTAACGCCGAAATTCAAGTGAAACTGAATTTCGTTCGAACGATCAATGTAAAACAACAGCGTTGAACATCAATATTGGATTTTTCAAATTTCGCAAGCACTGTTGCGAGCGCGTGTCAATTTTCGCACAGGATTATCTCCATGCAGCGGCGTACGATCAGAAACAACGAGCGTAACGCAGAGAAATTGCGCAAAGGTCCGAGTGGCGACTCGAGTGTGTAAGGGGGTCGCGCGATTGCCAATCGGCCCCGAAAAAGAATATTTTCCAGAGACGGTTTAACCTCCCAGAGTCGGGAACTTGGACAGATTCGCAAGAAATCGGGTGATTCCCAAGGAACCGCGCGATTCCCTCGCGTTCGCGAAAACAAAGCCGCGTCCTGAGAACCGTTGGCTAATTCGCAAATAAAAACGCGATATTTCAAACGTGCGCTGTCCCAACGCGAAACGAAAGCGCGTGCCTTCGTTGGAACACGCGTTGACTTTATTTTCCAAACAGCTTCTTCGTTGCTTCTGTTCGTACTCGTTCCAAAACAGATCCGTAGCCTTTCGTACTCGATCGAGGCTTGATTAGTTTTTGATCAGTTTGTTCGATTCAGTGGGTTGGTCTGTCGATAATGAGGCAGAGAGCCTGAGAAAGTCCGACTGACGCACAGTTACCCTTATTATTACCAGCAAAAGATTGAGAAACTTTATTATCAGTGATAATTGCTCGACGCGGACCGATACATTCCAGCTAACTTTTAACAACTGATCCTATTACCCGACAGGTAATAGGCCGATAGGTAATAACCCGTTCACTTTGACGATTAGATCGTATACTCCTTTTCTTTTCTTTCGTTTTTATTTTTTTCCTCTCTCTCTCTCTTCTCTTTTTTCGTTAGTCGTCGTCCAATTAAACTCGTTAATTCGCGTTGGAATTCCATCGGGAATCTTCACGAATCAACGGGTCAAAACCAATCGGCGTTTTCCAACTTGGCGAAAGATTGACCAATTGTCCGCTACATTCCCATGTAAAGGGCGGCCAGTTTTCTCGATAAGGAAATCGAGCAGGCCAAAGGTAGCGAGAAAAGTCGCTTTAGGGAAACCGTGCCAAGGTTTGGAAACTTGATGAATTCAAGTTGCAACCTTCGTACCTGAAGATCACGCAGTAGAACGTTCTCGAGATTTAGGGAAGACATTCTCTTCAGGGAAATGTTACAAATATTATCGTCTGTCGTTTCTTTCGAAAACAAGCCAGATTGTTGGCTTGGCAATAACGAACGTCGCAGTGTTCTTTTTTTTATGCAAACGAGTTTCACAAATTACAAAAGACTTACGAGAGACTTGAGAAAAGTCGAAAAATTCGACGCGAAAGACGACGTCGACAAATAATTCCTTTTTCTCGAAATAATGTAAAAAAAGCGCATAACCAAGAGGTGGAGATGCATTTGCGACTTTACTTGGACTTGAGCGGGGTTCGTTACGTTGCAGAAACTCGGGTGTTTACACCGCTTACGAAATTGGCGAGTCGTAAAATCCAACCTACGCGACGCAACGAATAATTAGGATAAAGTAGAGTGGAAGAGATGAAGACTGAAATATGGAATTTCACTTTGTCCCTCTCGATATAGTTACCTTTTCCCAGCTACGATTGCGCAACATTTTATTCCACGTATTAAAAACGTGCACAAGAAGTAGCGAGTAGCAAGTAACACGAATAGCAATGATTCTTCTCTTTTTTTTTCCCCCCCTCAATTACATCGATATTCGATCGTAACACGCGATACTCGCGCGATCGAGAATAAATTTACGTTTGAAAATATTGGAAACTTGCTTCGTTTCGCGTATCGGAGGTTGCACCATCGCGCCTTACGTTACGTTTTTTTGCACGCGTCGGTACCGACGTTATAGAATTACGGTTAGCGGCTAATTGTTGTGCTCGTTCAATTTCACCACACGGAACAATTCGATTTTCTTCCTCGAGGCCGAATTCGATTCACACGCAACGCGTTTTAACTTTGCTTGATACAAAGGAGAAACGTGAAAGAAAACTTTGTGAAAAATCAGGTAACGACCGAGTGAGTTTCTCGTGCAAATAACGAAAATTCTCGGCAGTGAAGTCGTCATTTCTCGCGGCGATTATCGTATCCGTCAGACATCGAATGATAAATTTATATGTCGTTGGAATGTAAGGAAACACGTCGAAGCGGAGTAGAGGTAAAATTTTATGAAATACTCGATGAAACCTTGTTGCAATTCGCGTTGTGTCGTAATTTAGCCGGAAATCGTGCTTAATTTTTCATTGTGCAATTCTGGCTATTGCTGTCGCTGTTTCAAAATGGCTGACACTTTTTTAATAACACGCGAGATGCAACGAAACGACTCGGAAGACGACACCAATGATTCGATGTAAATTATTCGAAAAATGCAACATTTCCTTGGTGAAAAGGAAAAAAAAAAGAAAATACGAATGTAATTTCAGCGTCGTTCTACGAATCGGGTGAATCGAGTTTGAATTTTTCGTAAAAGTTTCTCTCTCGAAAGTTTCGGTTTCATTTTGAGCTTCAGTTTTCAGGGTGTCGTCGCGGAAGTAGAACGATCAATGGAGTACCGAATAAGGGGTCCGAAAGGGTCGATCGCTGTTAGTGAAAGGGGTCCGTGTGCGATGCAATCGTTGTACGTTGTACCCCCGCCTCGTGTTAGTTCCCTGGGCCTGGGCAGGGCACCGCTATAAAAGCATACCGCGTCGCCCCTCGGATAGGTAGTGTTTTCCCGTGTACTGCACAAGAAAAATCGCCTACGATGAAGTTTATCGTAAGTTTCTGCCAGTTGCGAATCAATTCTCTCTCTCTCTCTCTCTCTTTCAATGTTTTTTTCTGGATCTCCCATACTTGGTCCCTATTTATATAAAAGCCATTTCTTCATTTTAAGCTTAAAATCCTTACCTTCGTTCAAACGCTTCGTTCGTTATTCTGACCTTTATTTTTCTCTCTTTTTTCGTAACCACGAATGAAACGGCGAAGATATCGAGTTAATTTTTTGTAATTGCAGATTGTTCTGTTCGCCGCTATGGCCGTCGCCAGTGCCTATCCAGGATATTTTCATGCACCGGTAAGTGGGGCTAAAAATTTCCAAAAATTCCTCGTTTCATCGTTTTCGATTATTACTTGTAATAATCTTCCAATCATCTTTCACGTTTAATATGCAAGAGAATTTTCTTTGCTGTCGAGTCGAACTATTAAAATACTAATGGTTTTCTACAAAGTTCGACGTTCTTCTCCTTAACATTTTCAGATAATAATAATAATGATAATAATAATAATAATAATAATAATAATAATAATAATAATAGCAACTTCTATCAATATTCTTCGTTTTCGACCATTTACCATTGGGACGGTGCTCGTTTCACTCGTGAAATTCTAACATTTCTCTTAACTGTACGACGCAACGTCCAAGTGTTACTGGACTTGGGTCGCGATGCCAACTTGCAAACGAAATCCTTCGTTCCGACTGATCGTCTCACCGATAACTCTAACGCAATCTCTTCAGCATCTACTTTCACGTTTCTCTCTTCTTCTCGTTCATTTACTCGCAATCTAATCTTCGGGAAACTCTCACACGTCCGCTGGTCAGCGTACGATGCATTTCCCTGACGCGACGACGCAGCGCCAATTCTTCGCCTAACCGAGACATGTTGGACTCACTCGGTGGAAAGTAACCAACCAAAACGTCAAAGTAACCAAGCTTTCGCGTCCAAGTTCCACTCAAGTACATAGACAAATTGAAACGAAAACGAAATGAAAATCCTGATTTTTGAAACACTTAGGTGTCACAACCGTGGCCAGCGCCGGAAGCTTGGCCAGCAGCCGCACCAGTGTACGTACCAGCACCTTCGTACGTTAAGGTCGCTCAACCTGCGTACGTTAAGGTTGCTTCTGCGCCAGTAGTCAAGGTAACGACAGCATTAATTTCGTATTCTATCACGTTGTTGGATGTTAACGCAAGTTAAAGGGAGAGAATCTTCGTCGAGCGCAATGCACATGAGTATAAACGTTTACCAATCAGCCGGAGTTATCAGTAAGTTTCGAATATCTCGTTCAAGTATCAACGGAAATCCTTCTCTTCGTGCTCGTGTTCTCGCTCGGAATCACTCTTCAAAGTAGATCACTCCGTTTCGTCACGGTAATTTCCGTGACGATCGGAATCACTACCGTGTCGTCGACAACTTCTCATTTTTCACGTCTAATGGCTCGTTTGAAGCGGATCGCTAGTCACGTAACTTAGCTCGCCAGTCAATCAGGGCACGTAATCGACTTTCGATCGTCGCGTTAAATTGAATCGTTCGTTGATCAACCGGCCTACCAAACGAAGTTTCCAACGAAACGCCAGTTCAATTACTGGCAACCAAGTGACTCGTAACCCATTACGCAACCTGCTCCTCACAGCGAGTTGCTCCTCGAGTCTAATCAGCGTTGCTGATTTCCTCGAGTCGTTCCAGTTTTCAATTCGGAATCACTCGCGCATCCATCGTTTATTCGGAATTCATTTCGGAATCGATCGCTCGACGCTGCGAAACAAAAAGAATTTCCCGAACAGAGTCCATCCGTCCATGGCCATGAAAATCAAGAAGTTACATTAATAAAGAAAAACAACAAGTATACGTGATCATACGTATCGACGTGCTCGAGTCGACGGCTTTTTAACATCCGTTGTGTAAAATTCGCTGCAGGTACACGCTCCGGAAGTGCATCAAGTGCTACAGGTCCCTCAGCAACCCTCGATTCCGCCCCCACACCCTCAGCCCTTGAACATTAAGATTCCACATGCGTCAGTCGTGAAGATCCCGTACCACGGACCCAATGTCGTACATCCACACCTGATCGGAGTCGAATCCCACGTCGAGGAGCCTCAGGTCAAAGTGGTTAAGGTTCCCGTCTCGCATCATCCCTGGGATTAAAGTTCCGCGCCGGCACCAACTCGAACTCGCTGGTCCAGGGTGATCCATCCTGGACAAGCCGTCCTGAGGTGCATCCGGAGTAGCGACGCTTTACAAACAACGATAACCACGGCCAACGTCGAAATTCTTCCGGCGGGAAAGAAGCTCGAGACGATATACATTCGAAGCATGTTCATTCACTGTACCCCACGTCGACGTGGTAGTCGACGACCGTATAGCCGAGCAGCGCCCGAGTTCTTCGTTCTACGGCACCTCTCCGCTGGCTCTACCAACGCCGATCGACCTTCCACGTTCCCTCGTTCGGGACGAAGGCGAGTCGGAAGGTTAATCAGTATTAATTATCCAACGATCGAACGTGGAATCACGGACGAAGAACGTCGTGCTTGCTCTCATCCGACACACCGACCCTCAGGATCATCGGCGAGCGTTTTGGACCACCCGAGGACCTCAGACCAGGCACTCTATCTATTTGAAAAGAAAAAGTTATTTCCGTTTCTTCGCAGAATAATCAAGTTCACCTACGATTACCTACGATTATCATCAAATACACGATTACACAGGCGCATACCACTTCCTTGCAGACTCACTTCCCGTTAACTCTACCTTCTTACATTTTACTCTTGCGTAAAATTTCTCCACACCGTTGAAATTACATTGTGCGGCATGTGACATCGAAGAGGACATCGGACAGGCCTTCATTGTATATTTTCTTCTCTTCTTTCCGCCTACCACCCACCCCTTACCCTCACCGTACTTTTGCAACAACACTTTTATTTATTTTCTAATAAAAGTTAATTTCTATGTCCTGTGATAAAAAAAAAAAGGAAAAAAAAAGAAACCACTTTTTTCATTCCTCCATTTTCCAGCGAAATTTTCTTACCGCGTCGAAAAATCGATGGTTAAAATTTTAATAGATCAGTGTACGTACGTACATATATTTAGCATCGATGCGCGACGATGACAATCGGTCTTGAACGTTGTACGTGAACGCAACGCCGGAAGCCTCCCTGTCGAATCAATCTACAATACACAATGTCACCAGGGTAACGAATCGTCCAAACAAAAACAACCGTGCTGCTGCTGTTACTTTCGCAGTGTACCGCTGATGGTTGAAAGACCAACAAATCGAGCAATTTAGCTCGGCAACCGATCGATCGTATCGACTTTACAAATTTTCTAACAAATCCTCGACGAGCTCTTGTTCGTTCTATCATTCGTTTTTCAACTTTGTCAATTGTCTTTCAGGTTTCGAATGAAAATGAATTCTTAGAAAACTCGTAATCGTCGTTATTACGTACACGGGTAATTCTTCAATTTACATCTTTAGTCGTTACGTGTTTTCAACCGATGCAGAAAAAATACGTGCACGAGAGAGAGATTGCGCGATGAGAATTATGCAACGGGAAAGCGCAGCGAATCGTAAATCGTTCAAATTTCTAACTCGTAGGTCAAAAAGAAAGAGGAAGAGCAAGGAACGCGATTGTTAGAACGCAAAACGACGTTCATTTCGAAGCTAATCAAATTCGCCGCAGGATTTCCAGGACCCTCCATCGCGGAACTCGCAAAGCCCCAAATTGCCATTCGTGGATTTTTGATAGATTTGCCACACACTGACTCGCCGCAATATATAGCGGAAAATTACGCGAGAGAAATTTTTTCGAGGGACGTGAAAGATTTTGCGATTATCATTGCGTGCAACGTTTTTAACGTGCATAAAACGAAAGTCGAGAAAGAGCCTGTAATTGCTACAATAACCATTGACTTTCATTTCCGTATAGCAGTTATTGTATAATACTTAACCCTTTGATCGACTGTCCCCCGTAAAGCGACATCGTACTTATAATTTAACTAACTGTTAAACTTGTAACATTTTTCATAATTGCTGATAGTCATAATTTTAGATCTAGTATCGTATAATATAACGTAATAATGTAACGACGTAAGAAGAGGAATAAAAGAATTTCAAAAAAAGAAATTCTCGAGGATAGAGGCAGTCGTGAGTCAGTTGACACTCATTATCATGCATTACTTGAATAATTCGGGATAATTCGCACAAACTAAGCTTCTTGCGAAGGTTTATGAAAATGGCGAAGGAAATTTTTCGAGAGATTAAAATGATGTATCGTTAACTTTTATATATAACTATACTTGACTCGATTGCTTTAAACCAAGTCACATATTAAAGAAATAGAATCAACAAAATATTCCATGATAACTTTAAACATTTCAACGGGATGATCATTTCCAATATCATTTTATTTGAAGTGACATTTCACTCGCTATTTTGTAAATAAATTGCTGATAGATGATGCAAAGAATTCGAGGTTTTCGAGGGCATCTTACTAAAGTCACGTAATGAAAATGACACTCGCATTCCAAGTCTAATCTCTACTCGACTCTTCCTTGAATTCTTCACGCCGCGCTGGAGAGAAAAGGACAGCGAAACGCTTCAGAGAGTTCGAGGAAGGGTGTTTTTAATCAAGTTACGCGTAAATTTTAATAATTCATGCGTAATCCTGATAATTCTTAAGAAACCACGTAAGAAACAGTGCCATCGTTCCACTCTCTTTCCACCAAATACAATCGCTATCAAATCGGATAAAATCTTGTTAAACTTTCGCGAGATTTTTCGATTAGGCTCTTAGGAGTGTGCCAGGTACCGTTTGATTCGACGAGTTAAATCGAGAGAGGAAAATATCGCGGGAATTCTAGTTCGCAACGAAACTGCTTCCAGCGATTCCTCGAGGCGCTCCACGCGTCGTTGCAATCCCCTGCAAAGTTTTTCTCTCCGCGTAACACAGTTCATGATTTTCTTTTTTTCCTTTTTGCCGGATGCATTCGAGGTATACTTATACGCGTACTTACCTCAGACACGTATATCTAAAACTCTAATTCCTTGTTACCTGCAGGCGAGTCGATTAATTCTCTTTTCCTTTTTTTAACTCGGCTTCGAGTTTTAATCGAAATTAATTTGTTGATCTTCAATTTAATTTAGTTTAGAGTTTCATTAACGTTTTCCAACGTGTGTGTATGTTTGTGTGTTTTACATTCTGTCGCCTAATGAGAAAAAATTTTACCCACTCTATATGGAACATTGATTGTGTTATTTCGATTTCTAGGTAGTCGCGATGGAAAGCAATCGTCAGATATCGGCTCTGTTATTTGTACTGTTTTTATTACGATTTTTATTTAGTTTGTTTACGTTTTTATTACTATCATTCATATTTCGTATTTAGCACGGATGTCGAATTGATCTCTTTCCCAACTGTTGAAATTACACAGTGTCATACGCCACACACAGTGCAACGCTTTCTATTCTTAGCGGAACATGTGTGCATACGTAGAAAATTCTCTTTAACCTGAGTAATCAGTGTCCCTGATCGCGGTGATCCGTCTCTCCTTATACGATGCATCGACTTTACTAGATAATGCCATTTAGAATGCACGCTATTCGGCAATTATGCGAATGAATAATGGAATATAGCTCTATGCCTTACACTGACTTTACTTTCTCTTTGTTCAACACACAACATTTCCGACACAAATGCAATAGAAAAACGATTACGCGATACGATTATAAAACGAACATGCAAATGTACGTAGTTCTATAAGTTAGAATCGTCATCTTCGTTAACGCCGAACGGAACGATGATCGTTTCAACGATCAGTGCTATTTATGCAAGTGTCAATTTCTTAACACGTCTGTGTAGACTCTTGGTAGACTCTTACCCCAAGATTCAATCGTGCACGGGGCGATCTTGCGTCGGTTGTTTGTTTCACGTAGGCCACATCAACAATCGAGTGTATTGCCCGTGAAATTGGAAGAGTAGCCACTCCTCCGAAGCAAGATGCAAAACCTTGAAAGGAGTCTTGAACGTGTAAACGACAACGATGATCGATCACGTGTTTCAAGGAAATAGGTACTACATGTTTTAGTGATAAACTTTGCATACGTCAGACGCGTCGAAGGCCAAATGGTTCAGCTGTCTGAAACACACATATATATGTACATTCTCGCAATCGTCTACAATCGTCTTCAATCTCGATCCAACGGTTGGAGCGCGATCAAAGTAACGAAACTTGGACTTGAATTTTCGATTGGAAATTTGGAGTTTTGGCTCCAATCGGAAAACTTGACTCATCGTCAGACTCTTCCAGCCAACGGAGGAGGAGTAACATCGTGCGAAACATCGTTTTAACAGGGCAAGACACATGGCTGTTTGGGGTGAATGCAACGACGGTACGCACAGGTGAAACTAGTGAGAGAGGGAGAGAGAGAGAGAGAGAGGCGAGTGGTTCGACGTAACGAGAACCACTGGCAAAGCAGGAAAATGTGAACGTATGGATAGCCCCCGTTGTCCCTCGAAGTTGTCGTCAGTGTCGTCAGTTCGATCCGGTCACTGGGCCATTCACCATGAACGAGCGCAGTGAGTATCTATATTTACACGTATACCGGTGTATTTATTCACCGTAACTTCCGCTAACATCTCTCTCTCTCTCTGCATCCCCATTTTAACTCGCTATAGACTGCTTTAACTTTCCTACGAATGGTGCCGTATCTCTTATCGTACTCGTTTCAAGTGGAGTTTCACACAATTCTGACCTGTTTTTCGAGGAAATTTGTTCCCGAGAATGAGTTCTTCACGTGTCTAAATTCGTGTAAATTCGGTCGCATCGCGACATCGCACTCACTCGAGTTTGATCTCTTAAATTTTCTTTTCTTTTTTTCTTTCAGAGGATGAAACGCGTTCGATTTACACAGTCGCCAGCAACCAGAATCTGATACCGGTAAAGTCCAGACGCGCCTAGTAAGTCGTGTTATTATACGCATGAAACGGTCGGCGCGAGGAAGCTTGCCAATTACTATATATTTATTCCCATTAATTTTTTTTAGTTTAAGAAGACGAAGATACGTACCGAATCTAACGATAATCGCATTGTTCCTCTTGATGGCTTTATCCATCACGATGGCCTTGGTGTTTTCTATACTCTGTGAGTAAACATTCGTCGACAAAGATCGATCGTTTCTAATTTTATTAATGTATCGACACGTTTCTCCTTTTCATCGGTCAGTATGATATATATTCTCTTCCGTATCAACTATTTTTACAGATGCAACCAACAGACCGGCAAAGCTTTGCGAAACGGAGAATTGCGTCCGCACAGGTAAGGAAACGATCAGCGTTTAGCATTTCGTTGGGCTGCTTTAGTTCTAATTAAAATTGTGAGAAATTTCAATGAAATCGTTGCTCCTTTAGCTGCTAGTCTGAAAGAGTCTATGGACACTTCTGTAGATCCTTGCGACGACTTTTACAAGTGAGTATTCTACTTTCCAAGAGCAACGATGCAACTTGCAGCATGTTTCAAAGTTTCAGTGTCGTACTTGTGGCTTATTTTCTCGTTGGCTCATTTGCACAGTGCAGTAATTGTTCACTTAAGCGTCCGTCGCTATCCCCACTCTACCGGCCGCATAAAACATGAAACGAAACAAGCGATATATCACACCGATCGATTTTGGCACAGTACGATTCTTTCGAACACATTTCGATCAAAGTAGAAGCAAAATGTTATTTATATTAAATAACAAATACATATCCCATTTATATGTATTAACACGATTATATAGTCATACTCTGTGTGTGTGTGTGTGTGTATTGTTAATTTGATATCGATGAAAATGTAACAAGACCTTTATTCAAGGTTTCCATTCAATTATCGATTAACAACTACTTTCACAATTAATTTTAATAAGTTTTCTAAAAATTTAGATCAATTGACAATTATTGCTTTATTTCATGGTTTAGAAGTATGTATGTATTAAATTTAAAATAGTTTAAATGTTAATTCAGTTTAAATAAAAAATGTAAAAATGTGAAATTTCTTTGCGATCGAATAATGTGAATAAACATATAAATAGAATTCGCTGCACGTGCCTGCAGGTATAACAGTTGACGTCCCCATCGTTCTTTCTTTTGGTGTCTATTCGCAGAATACACCACTCCTCTTAAGCGTTCGCTTTCGGTCCCGACGCGGTGGACGCTTAAGAGGTACATACTACTGTATTTCGTCGACGCGTTTTCCGATTCGCACTTTCGTTCACTAATATTTTCTCGCCCTTGCAGATACGCGTGCGGAAAATGGCCAGACGAACATCCTATACCAGATAAGAGTCTAACGAACTCGTGGTTCGACGAGCGCAGAGAGAGAATGTACAGAAAAATAAGAGAGCTGTTGCGGGACAACACGACGAGAAGCAACGAACCATGGGCCGTGTCGCAGGCAAAAATATTGTACAACAGCTGCATGGACGTGCGTACGTTGTCACTTGCTTCGTTAATTCGCCATTCACCATTCAGCTGAACGCT
>KQ435763.1:108351-119439 GCA_001276565.1 Melipona quadrifasciata | reverse complement strand
GTACGAGACGCGTTATCGAACCCGACAGTCCGCGTACGTACTCTAGTTTGCGTGCTAATTAACTCGACTGCGCTAGGTCAGTCGTAATAAATAAAATAAAAATTCGGCTCGAATGATTCTCCGCTCCTCCTCTCTATGGCTCGACTATTCTCGTTTCGTGCGACTTTCTGCCTTTCTCCTGTAAGACGAACCAAATAGAAATTACGTGACGCGAATTTTTACGCTCCATACTTATTAGCGTTCCATTATACGAAAAATCGTCGAGAAATTGAACGTCGAGACCTATATGTTCTGTATATGGCAAGCAATCGACAGGTTTCCATCGAAAGTGAGAGGAGAAAGAGGACAATGTTTTCACTCTTGTCTTTGCACCGAACCCGATCTTTACCGTCTCTGCGAGAGAACTCCGTCTCACGCCATCACCGACCACCAAGCCCGAGATACTTTTATCCTTGCAATTAGATCGCTGAACTGTTCCAATTCAGACTTTTCTTCATACAAACCGACAAAGAAAAGCAGAGGAGAATTTTAAAGGAGAATTTTTTAATCAAAATTTCCACGGAAATTCCACAAGTTGCAAAGACAGATTACAATTCGAACGAGGAACAAATTGTTGAACAAATCGTGGCACACGCTGTGACAGTGTGACAGTAGGCAGTATTTTGTTAACCTTGTGACGCCGTATAGGGGCACGTTTTTCTCGCACGAACGAACAAAGTGCACGCAACGGACACAGCGCAAGAGCATGAAAGAACGTGGAAAGAGCCAGATGATCCAGATTATAGTCCTTTTACTTTGGACGTTTTTTTAGTCTTTGGCTACGATAATCCTTTCACCGTCCTCTCCCTCGGCCGCGAATAATCCGTTCGCACAGTTTATACTTCAGAATCGTCGACCACTCTCGCCATTTTGCAGGAAATTACACTGCAAGTTTACGCAGGAAGTATTACTTCCTAATGCAATTTCCTCGCCCGTGAAACACTCGGCACACGAAGCAAATCCAAAAACGATTCTAAACCTGTGACCAAGCCTCGCGTGAAAGGCCTTTTGCATATTGCGATTGGTCCAACTATCTCTCCAAGTACATTCATTCATAATCGATTTGAAATTTCTATATACAGGCGGTCCCCGACTTTCGTACATATTTCCTACCGTATTTAAAAGCATCTTGACTAATTTCGTACAAAAAGATCTGCTTTCGTACATTTCAACCTTCGTACACATTTCAGGAATGAATTAGGTACGAAAGTCGAGGATCGTCTGTAATCTGCAAGTCAATCAGTAGAAAAATATCTACAATACGTATTTCTACTTGCACGATTAAAGCACAATTAATTAGCCGAAATCGCAAAAAATCTTGAAATCTTCTGCAATTAAATTTTGATCCTTAAAACACATAATATGCATCCTTTTTTCGCTGAAGAGCTTGTCAAACAGCGTCAAACAGCGTCAAACAGCGTCAAATAAATGGGTAATTCACACGTTTGAAATGCCATCGAGCAATTGCATACATATTTGGAGGAAAGGCATTCAAGCACGCGACGAAAGTAACATTCGAGATACTCAATGGACTCGTTGTTGTTTTCCTTGAGCGTGCAGAGGGAATTGATGGAAAATGGCGTTGAACGATTGAGGCTGAGAGGGAAGCTGCGTGACGGGGTCTCGTCACGGTTACGAAAGAGTAAACGGTAATTCTCTTTCGGCGCAATTGGCGTTGGAGGATGTGCGCGCGGTTAGATTTCGATTACAATTGAAAAAGAGCGTAATGGCGTTTGGTGGAGAGACAGAGGCCGGACGCGAAGCGGTCGTCGAACTCACGGTGAGCCACGGGAAGAGTAAGAAAGAAAGAAAGAAAGGAAGAAAGGAAAAAAATGGGAGAAGCGAAGACAAGATCGGAGAACGCAAGCCAGTCGGAAAGAGAGTACTTTCTTCGTGAATCGGTGACGGTGAAGGTCCTCGTATATAAGCAACTGCTGGCAGTGCAATTGTCAGTGTGACTCGTCCAATCTGAAACACCAATCGACTTACTTTCATCAACCGGATGACGATGTGGCGAATAGTAAGTTCATCATCGATAGCTATCGTATCTCGTATCGTCGCGTCGGCGTGGTCATCGGACAAACCTCTGATCAAAACTTCTGACCACTGTGACATTTTTCACGGATTTTTACCATTTCCATTTTCGTTGTCATCTCGCAAAGGTGAACTCGAGTGAGATTACAACAAGGGGGCTCGCGATTACAAAGTGTAATCGTCGAACTTTAATCTTTTCGCTTTGTTTTGCTTCTCCTTTTTGCTGTCAAAAGGCTGCGCGTAAGTACTACGTGCGTTTCAAAAGTGATTACGCGAGAGAGGATTAAGAGAAAGTACTCGCGTATCGAAAATCTCCGAACCTGACACACGTATATGTACAGATTTACGGTTTTATCGTAGATAATTATCCAAAAGGAATTTGGAGAGAAAGTCGATCCCATTGTACCGTTCACTCGTCGTCAACAACGAGATTTACCTTCAATTTAAATATCTTAAGAAAAAGGAAAGAACACAAAATTGAAAAATGAAAGGGACCTTACTTTCGTCTACATCACGTATACATCACAAACATGCACGTACTTCAGTCGTAATTACACGCTTGCAGTTTTTATTCACTTTGGCGGTGGTCGCGGCGAGGCCCTCTCACTTTTCCTCCCTGGAAGGCCATGGTCTTGCCAGTGAACCGAAACTCATCTCGGAATCGGTTCATCTGAAGGAAATACCGACAAAGGTCATCAAAGTCACCAAGACGGCGGTCGTCAAAGTACCAGTCCCCTATCCAGTCAAGGTACCATTTTCTCGCATCTTTTCTATTAATTGCAAAGAATTAAAATGGCGTTCGGTCGTTTATAGACGAACGCGTGAACAACGTTCTTAAAATCGATCTAACCCTCTGTATAATATGACTGTGTAATTGTACGAGTCAGTCGGCGAGCTAAACGACCCTGTTCCTTTTCAGAGAGCGCAGAATCAAAGATCGATTTATTTAGAATTCCTTTCTCTTTGATAGGTGCCCCATCACATACCCGTCCCAGTGCCGGTAAACCATCCGATCGCTGTTCCGTATACGAAGTTAGTGAAAGTCCAGGAACACGTGCCGATCGAAGTGTCCAAGCCGGTCCCGGTCGCGATTCATCAACAAATACCAATACCGGTGCCGAAGGCAGTCCCGGTGCCGCAGCCGATTCCAGTTCCTCATCCGGTAACGGTGAACAAGCCAGTCTTTTACCCAGTACCACACCCGTTCCCGTATCAGGCCAGCAGCCACTCGGAGGGTGGTGTCGATGTCGGCGGATACGACCACGGGGATCATCTGAGCCACCAATCGGGAAGTTACAGTTCTTACACGGTCGACCAGGAAGGCCATGACCAAGGAGGACACTTTCAACCTTCTCAACCCGAATACAACTCGCATCATTGAACCCGATCTCGCTGCGATTTCGCTTCACTTGTACGTACGCTCGTGTATTTGTATGTACGTACGCTCGTTTATCTACGCTTCGAGTGAACGCCGAGCGACAAGTGAACTGACTCGTTAAGTTTCTGTTTGTAACTCGTTGTTCTTGTTGGCGCCGTCTCTCTTCTTGTTTCTTCTTTTTTCGTTACATTTTTTAAATAAAAAATTTGTATTTTGTAAACCCCCACGCAGTGTCCCAGTCGCAGATCCTTCTATTAACGTCGTTCGGAAAAGAAATAATCGCGGTGTATCGCGCGTTTAAACCGTGAGAAAAACGACGCGGATCTTTCACGCTCCGATGGAATGGAAAGTGAACTATGATGTCACGGTTTGACGAGTCGCACGGTTGATTCAACGTTCGTACATATTCGTGTATATTTATGTACATTCGATGCCTGGCGATATTATTTCCCACCTACTCCCAGCGTGAAAAAATCCCTAGTTCTCTCGGAAAACGTCCTTGTGAAAACGTGCGTTTTTTTTTCTTACCTCGCCTTTCTTTATTTCATCCGCAACAGTGATGGCAAAACGACGGCAAGCAGAACACTACGTCGATGTCCTTTTTTTCGTTTCCTTCTGTAATTAGGAATCTACTTTACTTTAGGGAGATACTTTACGCTGCTTTACATAATTTAATCGCTTTGCCCAAGCAAGACGAAGCTGACGAATTCGATGTAATTTCAATGGGTACGAATTTCGATAATCGATTTGATTAACTGTTGAACTTGGACTTGTTCGCTTACAAGGAGGATTCGACAATTTTTCGTTTTGCCTGTCGTTTCTTTTCAAAGGATCATTGCTGGTTTCAGTACGAAAGACGTTTATTTTATTTTCAAAATAATTAAATTCGCTGTGCGTCGAATTATTACACACGTACGAAAGAAGAAAGGACTAATTATTGTAGGTACATATATATCGCGACAGAACGATTACGTTTAACACATCACAAAAATGAGTAATCGCATTCGTCCATCCGATGTTCGAGAACTACCGATCGTCCGATCGGTATAATCGATCTGCGCGTCATCGTGGACAAATCAAATCGCGAGATTCAAAACGGAACATCGAGAGAAGATAAACGAGCGCTAGCTAGCGGTGAGTGTGTGATTTCTCAGTCGGCAGTCAGTGGAATTCGAATCGGTTTTTTCACTCGATTTTCAACACAACATTGACCACGTCGATGTTAATGTGAGTGACGATGGAGGTTAGCTGCGACGAGTTGGCGAGAAGAACGGGCGTCAAGAGGAAGTTTACCAGGAGGAGTAGCCAGAAGGGTAACCGCTTTGCCAGCCGCTGTTGTACTTCTCCACGACCACCGCAGGTTGCGCGACCGACACAGGAATCTGTTTCACGACCGGAACAGCGTACGGTTGAGGTACTTTGACGGCGTACGGAGCTGGCACCGGAACCTTGACTGGAACGCCGACTGGAACAGGGACTGGCCTGTCGACTGGCACTGGAACGTGCTTGGTCACTTCGACTGGGTACGGTTTTGGAACGGGGACCGCGTATGGACGATCGACAGGCACGGCCACTGGTACCTGGAACAACAACGAAACACGTCGATGAGCTGGTTAGACAAACGACGAGCTGTTTGGTCATCTTTCGTCGTACAAAGGACACGAAACTCACGAAAAATAAATTTTGCACGAACGCACAACCTCGACGTAAAAACTGAAAATGATCGGTCGCGTCGCGTCGTTTATCTTCCGCTTGATTGGCGGAAATAACGTAACGAAGGGACATGCGTAAAATCGAGCGATTGCGTAGTCGCAATGTTTTCCGAGAAAGCCAGCGCGAACGCGTGGAATTTGCAACGCATTCTTGGCTTACGAAATAGCCAGCGCTCGTTTACATTGAAACATTAATTAACGTCCGACGATGAAGGCGCGCTCACTGCCAATCACGCGAGCGGATATTCCGCGACAAACAGAGCGTGATTCCAAGTCCTCGAGGTCCTTGAGGTCCTCGCGCGAGCCGGTTGCGGCTCGATTTCAATGAGAACGCGTGTCACATTTAGGTTGCTTTGATCGTTACTCTCGATTACACGCCGCGACGACCAAATTTTCCTTCCTAACTACATTACGTTCTGTTACGTTCTGTGTGTTACCAAAGAGATTCTACCTAATTATCCGTCTCGCTGTACTTTCGATTCGTACAATATCAAACGATCGCCAAGAATCAAACCAAAAGAAAAGGAGATCTTTACCTTAACCGGGACAGGAACGTGCCTCTCGACAGCAACAGGAACTGGATGTGCTACTGGAACCGCCACTTCCTTCGTTATCACGGAAACTGATGATGGGCTGATGGGCAAATTGTAACTAGCGTAACCACCGTAACCACCGTAACCAGAGTAACCAGAGTAGCCACCGCCGTATCCCAATCCGTAGATACCTCGTTTGTCCTTCTTCGTATCCTCTGCAGCTTGCTCTTCGGCCAAGGCTGTTGCCACCAAGGCGAATACGACGAAAAACTGAAAGAAAATCAAATTCAAAAACAACCAAATTCCAAGCAAACAGAATCGTACAGACGACTCAAATAGCACAGAATTTTGCTCCAATCGTCGTTACTTTTACAAAGATCAAACCGACTAACTACAAATACCAACAACGAAGAAAAAATAACTCGTTTTCATTCAGAAAAATGATCTCCGTTCGTGCGTGGAATTTCGATACAATTTTCTACTTTGGTCTAGAACCTTTTGACTCTAAAAAAAAGATTGTGGCACTCTCGAAGCTTTTGGTACCGAATCTGATCCTATTCCTCGACAAACGACCGATCGCGCTCACCTTGGCGTTCATGGCGTGCTGCGCTATTCGAATTGGCTCGTCGTTGTTTTGCAACTGACGAGATGCCAAGAAGATCCTCTGCTTTTATAAGCGGCGTGACGACCACGACGAACCCTTGAGTAGCTGGTCGGAGGTGGTGGGCATCGGCGGTGGACACCTACAAAAAACGGTGTGGTGAAATTGGACGTGGGGAACGGACAGGGAGCGCTCTACGAAAAGTAATCCAAGGCAAAGCTCTTTTCGTTCGTTTTTTGCGAAAGATAACTTATGCCCCCCTTTCTTCCTCCTCCTCCCTCCGCATCCTCGTCTCCACTACACCTCCACATCTCCCCCTCTCCCTGTCCCTCCTCGTCACCTGGCTTCTGGCCCCCTTTGGCCCCTGCTCCCTGCTTCCATTCAACGTTCATACTTTCTTCGGCTTGCCCTTGGTTACGTTCCGAAGCTCCAGCCTGCTAATAATCCCTCGCTCTAATAAACGTTCCCTCTCATTCTACGTTACGTCTCATTTACGATACGTCGAATCGTTCGCACGCATCGTCGGGAAAACGTTGCTGCGTGAAATTAAAATCGGCGACAAGATTTTTGAAAGTTTCATCTCTCTTTGAGAAAAGATATCGCAGCAGAGAATTTTTTTGAAATTTCCTCCCTTTCGGAGAACACACTTGGCTTCGCGAGCGTCAGATTCTTCAATTTAATTATCGTTTTATCGTTTTATCGCGAAGGATAATCCAACGTTTTTCGCAGGTTCGCGAGACATTCACCCACCAAGGTACCTGTTCACCCGTTCAAGGTAACGTCGGACAAATTACAACGTGCAGAGAGTAATATCGTTACAGACGATGAAATTGAATACGTACGTATAAACGTAAACTCGTTGCCCTGATAATAATACTTGACCGGGGAAAGATTCGAATGGCCGTTTTCAGCCTCGATTCGATGCGAACTTGATTCGTTCGTTATGCAAATAAACTGAATAAACAGTGCGATAAAACGAAGAAAAAAGCATCGAAACGATTTTAAAGACGAACAACGAGCTAGGAAATATCAAGGTTAAGTAAAAATATTTCTGGAGAGATCAAGTGTCCGAACGATCCTTTCAGGGCATATATACGTTGCGACATTTTTCTTCGCGAAATTTTTATTATTTTATTATTTTATTATTTTATTATTTTCTCTTGGATTTGACAAAAATAACAAATTCGATAGCTATTTTCCTCATCGTACGATCAAACTTTTGCTTTCTATGCAAAATATTTTAATTGACGAATTTGCTTCTATCTTACGTCAACTTGCGTCTATTCTACAGTCGATAATCGTTGCCACTGAACTTATCGTTGGCAAACGTTTCGATCTTCGAACGGATTTGTTGCAGAATTAGGGAATTTGCGCGAAAGGAAGAACTTGTAGCTATCCTACACCACACACAGGTTATCGATTGAAATTCTCAACAGCGTAGTCCCTCCCGTTCACCTTGTTCTTATTAGGCTGACTGTTGTTTTGTATCGTTAATGCTAATGATTCATTGGATCGTATTCTTGATCATATCATCTCGGAATAAATTCTTCTAACCCCTTGGAAGCGCTACGCAGATAAGACGTTTAGTGTTACAAGGTCCGTACGCGAACAACGTTCACCGACTTATTTCTTCGAAACAGTGCGCGCTGTATTTGCGAACCATGCTTTTACACTTGCCTGCTTATTTTCGCGATCCAAGGGTTTAATTTAATTCAATTTCCATCTGAAATCGGTACGTTTCGATCGACCGGTTAATCTCGATCGAGCACCGCGATGCCATAGCACCTGATACGCAAACTTACGCGAGTGGATCAAACAGAAATTGAATCTTCGAAGGTGCGAAATAATCGCTTCACGACCAGTTGTCTTTTTCCTTCGTTTCTTTTTTTCTCAACTTACGAACTTACCGCACGCTCTGTTTCTTACGTGCTCCAGATGGGGCAGTTGTTCGCGATTACACAATCGCTGTACAGCCAAGTCGACGAAAACTCCACGTTGGAATTATTCGCGTTACGATTGTCCTCGTGTCTACCACTCTATCTACAGAGTGATTCCGAAATATTTGGTATACGTACGAATGTAATTTTATCACGTACTAAAGACAAAGCCAAATATTCATATTTTTAGTTTTGCTAAAATTTCTGCGACCCCGAAATTTAGTTACGCAACTGTATCATATGGAGTCGCGAGCCACACTTTGAAAAGTCCTGATATACACGACACTTTGTACGTTTATACGTTTCATCGCCATAACGCAACTCGCGCAAATCTGGAAAGTGAGTAATTTGTTCCATTTTTGGCGGGCAAGAGGAAACGGAACGATTGTGCAACCTATCGCACGTAGAAACGTAAAGTTTCACGTACAAATGAAGTAGGTTGGCCCCCGTATCGCGGCCATCTACGACACCGTCCACTCCGTTTATTGTCATGAAAATGAGCATGATCGACCTGTCATTACACGACGGAATAGCACCGAATTTCACTCGTGTCGCGAACGCACGTGTTTTCATTCAGGAAGAAAGCGACGTCGATGCGTCGTCGAAATCGAAACCACCGAAAACCACTGGCACAATGAGGATTCTTAACCTATTGGCCAATCGGCGCGAGACACTTTGAATAATGGTTAAACACAACACTCTCCGTTCCAACTTTAATCGATGCCTCATGCAGACATACACTCCTTCAAATAAATAAATATATTGATTTAACAAGTAACTGCAACGATAACTATTTATTTTAAATAACACGTAACAAGATCTTTACGATGACCGTTTACTTTGGTTGATCCTTAACAACTCGGACAATACAATATACGCTATTTTATTTTCTTCGTTTCTAATCAACTTGCCGTCGCTGTTAAACCCGTTTTCAAAAATACTGTGGCGCGTTACGTTAAATTCTAAATGTTATTCTCGATTTCAACAACAAACCCAGACTGGTTTGGTGTCGTATGTAACTCGTAATTTTCGATCTAGCTTTCTATGGTTGAAAAGGCAGAGTCGTAGAAACTAACATTTCACGTATCAGAGTTACGTATTTTCTCGCTATTAAACCACTTGTTGCAAGCTTCACGCAAGACAGTAAAATACGAATACGTGAGTATTCGATAGGCGGATATACATACACCTGCACACGTACGTACACACGTACAGTGTTACAAATTACTTTCGTCGTGAAATAATCGCGCAGGAGGGACACGGGCCTCTTTTCCAAATGCTGAAAAAATAATTAATTCGCCAAACGCGAAAATTTATCGCGCGATCACCTGTCGATTGTCGTTCAAATTGAATCGCAAAGAAAAACAATGACACGGAGAAAAGGATCGAAGCAAATTCCCGCTTTACAATATTAACCTCTCTGTTCTGTGAAATTAATAACCTACGAGCGACTCGTGTTTGCTTCGTGTCCTATCTTTCTATAAAAAATCGAAAATTGCTTTTACGAGGCTTGGAGCGTAACTCTCTGTCGCAAGATAAACGAAATCAATCAAACTTGATAACCCGATATTCGAGTCGCGCATTCCGTAAAGTAAAAAACTCGTTTTCGGATTGTCCGTTGGCTGTTGCGTTGGCTTTCGTTACGGAGAACGAAATGGCCCTTACATAATTGCGACACCATGTTCGAGTTTTGACGCTTAACGCGTGACATTAAAGAAGAACGTTGTATAATCATTTGCGAATTAAATGTTTTCAAGCCGAATGTGTTCGTTACGTGAGAGATAAAAAAAAACCGAATGGCACTCTCCCGAGTATCTCTCCCGAGTAATAGTCCGTGGAGACTCGATTAGACGACTCGAAAACTCTGACAAATCTTTCGAAAGTCTCGACGAAACTCAACGTGTGATCGTGTGTTTCGTCAATAGGCGTCAATAACGCGTTCTAGCAGATCGGACGAATTTCGGGAAAGTTTCGAGTTTCAGTCGTTTCCATCGTTGGATTTATACGAACACGAAGCAGAAAATATCGGCCACAGACGATTAACGATCGCGTTAGATGACGATACCTACATTTTGAAAATTAACAACGAAGTGAATGCAGATGCCTGTCTTATTAACGTAAACTAAACTATTTGTCTTCTCTCGTACAAATACCTACATTTTATACAAATTTCGTACAAAAAAATACGGACCTTCTGTTTGTAGCAAACAAAGAATATACAGTAAGATAGATTAGGTTTTTATCTTGGAAGAGTTTGAAGTCGAAGGAAATTTGGAAAATATATAATATATAGAACGATCGAAAAGTAGAATTCGTGTGAAAAGTTGAGAAAATAAACGAATCGTCCATGGAATGCAATGGCAAACAATTCAGGGAAAGAAGGTCTACGGTAAAGGATGACGGGTATTTCGTTAGCGCTTCTGTTGGAAAATTTTCCATAACCTTCCTTACCTCCTTTGTTTTGCTAAATGACAGAAGAAAACCGTCTTCCATACATGGTTGGAAAAAAGATGGATGGAAACTGAAAGGAAAGTTCACCGGTTGGCCTGCATTCCATGAACCTCCGTGAGATGTTGAAAATTAGGATGAGGGAGGTTCCCAGACGGCGCGAAATCGCAGTCAAGGTCCGTTCGAGTTTGAGAACGGGTCGCGTCGCGTGTCATGAGTAGTTTCTATACAATAGCGAATCAGATAACACTGCGCCGCGCCGCGCCGTGACAGTAAAACTATAGTAATCGGCAAGCAAGTGTCGAAACATTTCATTCTAGGGTAATTAATACCTTGATCTTTAACACGACGCAATATATAATAATAATCTCGCGATTTTCTCGTCTCTGACGACGTGCCCTACCAC
>KQ435763.1:76626-88366 GCA_001276565.1 Melipona quadrifasciata | reverse complement strand
CCAACCTGTTTCAGGCATAACAGGCACCGTCGTTGTTGTCTTCATATTTATTGGGATACCGTCTCTCGTGGAGCCCTGTTTCCAGATTTTCTCTCCCTCTCTCTGCTCTCAGGAGGGATGAGAGAGAGAGAGAGAGAGAGAGAGTTGGCGCTCCCTCATCCTACATCACGATGCGTTCCTTCTAAGCCTGGTTGCTGCTTCGTAGAAACAGCCGTGCCGTAGGTCCCCTTTTTTCGTACAAAAGACGCCTCGAAACTCGGGTGAAAAAAGTAACATTACTACGCATCTCCGAGCAGCCTCGCGATCATTTCCTCCAATAGTTTGTTATTTTCCCAACGACTCGTACTTTGTCCACCAAAAACCAAAATCACTGTGAACAAACGGCGGCATTGCGTATCACGCAGATAAAATTAGAAGTTGAACTCTAGAAATAACAGCGAGGCTCCCGCAATGACCGTCGAAATACGTAAAAGCAGGTCGTTTCGCGACGTAAATTGAAATCTACTTCACTTCGTGAATTGGAACGCGCCGAGATGAATCTGAATCCAGCCAATCTCTTTCGACCCGTTTGTTTCATTTTGCAACGAACGATCGTTGACTTCCCTGACGTAAGAGGGGAGACACCGTGGCTTTTGCGACCCTCGACCGATCGTAACTCGATAACTCGATCATCGTCGCGCTCGATGAAATTCCACGGAACGATCATCAGCGTCCCTGACGTTTCCATTGACCACCTACGACTACGATATTAAACGACGCTTTCTCGTTGGCATGATCGCGTTGTGAATTCTCGATTTAAAGGAAATGTTTACTTTGCGTGCAGTCGCAAAAAAAATTTCCCTCGCTCATGTTCGGAAAAAAAGGCCATTCTGCTAGAGAAATTGTACAAGAATCTCGGAACCTATCGATGATTTTACAACACTCGTGTTGTCCCCTCGTTTTCAATCGGTTCACCGCCCAGCTAGCTCAGCTTCTCTCCTCCATACGCGACCAATCGCACGGAATAAAACAATCACCGAAAAGCGACGCGTCGTGAGCCCAACGATCTCTTCCACTCGCAGTCGAAAACAATCGTCGTTATTCAGACGCAATTCCGTCTCGGACTGTTGGACGCGCGAGACCTTTGTTCCCTTCGAGAATTTAATTCCACTCTAATCCTGATACGTTCCTAATACGTGGAAACGATTCTCGAGGAATATGTATGTCGTTCTCCGAGCTGAGCTGAATTTGAACGGATCATCGTCCCCTCGTTCCACGTTCAAACTCCTCGCGATTCATCCTTCTTACTCTCGCACACCCAGTCCGAGAGTCTGCCCGTGGGTGTACGCTAGCGAGATGGCATCGATTTCTCCGAAATTAATGGACACCCCCTGTACACACGAAAAGAGCAACGCCCCATGCACATACGCCCAACACTCGCACGCCGCATTGTGCGTGAGTTAATCGTGATTCCCATCTGTCCATCTGCAACGTGTCTGCTGCTAGCCGAAGAGGGGTGGTGCCCTCGACCGTGGGGAACATTTTCCACGACACGACGCGACGCGACGCGACGCGACGCGACGTCCGCCCCATAAAACCGACGCGAGATGAGGCGACAGGGGTGATTTATCGTAACGTCGAGTTACAGCCCTATCAGATTTCCAAACGACCGAATCAAGTCACTTAACGCGCTCGTACGCGTATTAGAGATGCGCATCTCGATACGTTATTTCAGGATATTTCCGGGACACCGTCGAAGATTGTTTGTTGTTTGCGCCGAGAAAATTAATTTTTCGGAAGAATTCTTGGACGGGACGTGCCTTTCGGTGTTTTGGATTCCGAGTGACTAGGACGGAGGGTCACGTTCAAGTTGGCGGGATCGCGTTCGGCTTACTGTGTTGGCCATCTGTGCTGGATTCCACGTGAAAGAACGACGACACTGATATTTTTAACAAGGTCTGCTTGACAGAAAAGAGTGCTATTCTCTTCTTAGCGCGTCTTTTTATAATTTCGTCGATGGTATATCGAAGGGAGAAGCGTGGATGACCAACTCGTGGAACTTTTATTATTACCGACTCGGTGTAGTACCGATTGAAATTATATTTTTCAGGCCTGATTGGTCATCCGACAACTGTCCAAGCCGTAAAACGTAAAATATCGTCGCGTACTCGCGGCCAGATTCTGTTAGAAACGAAGAAGTTAGGACAATGGTAGGGTGCTTTCAAAGTTTCGGACGTTTGTTTCTCGTGAACAGATTCGGATAAAACGTTCGATCGAACGAACGATAGGCGATAATTTCTCACAGCAGGCCAATTTTATGGTAACAGGCAGGAACAACACCAGCAAAATGGAGGTGGGGAAAAAAGGACTTAATTTCTTTACTTACAATTCCACAAGATTGTGCCTGCTGGTATTCCGTCTCCCACACGGTGTCGCAGGACCCGTTGACAGTGTGCTGCTTCAAACATTGCGATCTGCACTGAGCAGTTCTGACGATCGGCCCGAGATCGAATCCAGTACATAGTGCGCTACTCCAGGCCAAGAAAATAAACCACAAAGTCTCCATGTTCGACCAAAGTCACACTTGAGGTTCACTAGCTCTTAGATTTTTAAATCGAATCGCACGATATCAACGCGTTTATCGCAAAGGACCGAGTAAAAACATAAGCGTAGCGCGTGTTATCGGCAAACAACGAGCAAACGAGCAGGTTCCCGTATCGCCGAAATTTCCAACGGACTGCGACCTTTCGGCGGTGGGTATCTTCTTTATGTAGCCACGCGCCCCACCATTGCATTTTCGCTCGCCCCTACCCGCCGAAGGCAGCGTAGCATCCCTCGTCGCGTTTAATTATCCGTCGCGTTCCGTACGGACCCGGCATGTGGTCCACCATACTGCATCATCGTCCTGCTGCCCGAGTTACCTCGCTGGCAGAGATGTAGGCCAAACTGCCGAAAGAGTTGCTATTTTCTGTTTCGTGCCCTTTCCGTGTTATTCCGTCATTCCTCGAGTACAGACAATGCAATCGTTTCACGAGCACGTTTCCTCGAACATAGCCGTATCTGCACTAATACTTGCGATTAATCTCATCGTTTACAACGATCGATCCAACCAGCGATTCCTCTGATTTTTCAATCGGAATATTTTTCTTTCGTTATATATCAATGCCGCTTATTCACGCATCTCGTAGCTCGTACCTCCTGTCGGCAAATGTGCCATTCGACTCCCTTCATTCGAATTCCTTTGGTATGCTCTGCAGGCAATCTGTCGTCGCGAATATCACCTCGGTGGCAGAGCCACCCTCGCGTTACAATCGCATTGCGTTTCACCATAATTATCCACGTGCCGTATGGTCGCCGGCACATGGTCTAGAACGCCATCCTACTTCAACGAGGAAAGAAATCTTCGTCGTTCCGCGCGAGAGAAGGGGAACGAGAAAAGAAATTGACTGCCCGCGGAACAAATTAAATTTCATCCTTCGGTCGATCGTGAAACCCTATCCTTTGCTGTTGCATTTGCAATTTCCGTCGAAAAAATATATTCTCCTGATTCTCTGTCCACTTTCAAAAATCTTGGACCAACAACGAAAACCGTTTCGTTCACGGTAACGCGACTCCGTTTTTGAAATTTTACACGAGCAAACGCTTTTTCCCCAGAAAAAGAGAGAAACGCTGCTTTCTTGGAAACGATCGTTATTAGAATCTGCTTCCGGCCACAGCGAGGTAATCTTTTTGGCAGAGACTCCGCAAGAGCAGAGGCGTTTTCAACTACGAGCAAACGTACGCGTCAACCGACGCAGCAACGGAGAAAAGAATGTCCGATCGCTCTTTTCGAAATCTTCGTAACATGAGGGAAAATCGACGGGCAATTAGTCCTCTGACATCCGAGCCTCGCTTATTTGCATCCAGTTTTCTATCCAGCTTTGTGTAGAAGGAAGAAGGCGGTCAGTAAGGAATCGGGCGTTTGATGATAGAGATTCGAGGGATGCGCACTATCAAAGGTCCCCCCTAGCACGATTCAATACGATTTTCGTTCGACGAGTACGCGATCTCGACCTCCTTTCGACGAATATACAAAAGAAGCAACGAAATATAGTCCATGCTATACGTGCTATATGGTAGAAACGCGCGAAGGTAGGAGGCGGGACACGGCCGATAAACAACAGAGAAGGAAAGAAAAAGAGAATAGAGAAAAGCAGAGAGAGGAAAGGAAAGAAAATGAAAGAGGAGGAAAGGAGAGAAAAAGAGAGGAAAGAATAGAAAAGAATAGAAAAGAATAGAAAAGAAAAGAAAGGGAAAGAAAGGAAAAGAAGAGAAAAGAAGGTGGAGCATATTCACCGGAAGTCGTCGGTGCTCCCCGGGTGCCCCGCGATACGCGCCACAATGCACAGGATGTGTACAAATAAGGGTATTTGTCTGGCAGGCCGAGTGTAGGGTGAAATATACGATGACGTTAAACGGGCCCAACGTTGCATTCCTCGCACGCGCGTGAGCTCGCCTGTGAAACACGCTGCTGACCCGCGTTCGCTCGTTTATCCTGGTTGCCAATAGAAAAAGACCCACCGCCAATAGAAGAAGAACCATTCATCTAGCCACCGTTGAACTACGGTGGCATTCGGCCGACGGATCGTTTCTTCGATGGAAAGTGACATTTTATTGTGCTACGCATGATTTTCTCGCACCTGGACCGAGGACCGATCGCCACGGACCCCTCCAGTAATTACACTAATTTCCACGCTGAAGGCTACTCTGGCCCATCGCTCGAACGTGAATTCGCTTTCAACTTTTAACGCCGACGCGTTCTGCCAGTCGTCAACTACTTCAGACGCGTACCTTCTACGCGTACACTTTTCACTGCGTGTAACTTTTCCACGGATCGATAACTTTTTCGACCAACGAGAGACGAAGCGTCCACTTCCGTTTGATGTAGAGATCCAATCTTTCCAAATGTCAGCGGAGATTTGTTTCTTCGACTCGATGTATCGTCGGCGCCGTAATAGACGCGACGTGTTTTCACAGGAGCCAAGCTTTAATCCGTGACCGTTTCTTCCTCTCTCTAATCGACCTGACCGACCTTTTTCAACCGACGAACCATACGTCGTTGGTGTAACATGCTCCGCGCTATTTCTTTTTCTATATGTGTGTGTGTGTGTGTGTGTGTGTGTGTGTATACATATACATTCGTGTCCTCTCCTGAACATTGTTCGTCGCCCGTAATCCTTCGCGCCGAGGATTACGTGAATCTCGATTTTCCGTCAGATTGCACAGTCCGGTTCCTATATACCAGCGACCGCGTTCTCTTTCATTCTCTCTCAGAGAGAATTCAGAAATCAAAGCCGCAGACCTGAACGACGACACGCACGTTCGCCGTAGCTGTGTCGTCGAATTTCACGATTTGAAAAGCCGATTTTCTTATCGCGATAAGCAGAAACTTGCGTGCATCTTGTACAACCAGTTGCAGTTCCGACCTGAATTGTTCCTTTTCGTTTAAGCTCTGCGCATTGTAATTTTGCGCGCGATACAATAGAAAATTATAGTCGCGCTAGCGAGCGCTGCTTTACAACGCCGTAATCGTCTATTGTAGGTAAATAGGTACAAAGGCGAGTACAAACGTACAAACGTACAAACGCGTTTAAAGAAAACGCACGAACGCGGCGAAAGAAAGTTTGTCTATCGGATTCTGAAACGCGTCGAGTCGCACCGAGACGCATCAAGTTAATACCGCATGGAGGTTTATCTATCGCTGGAAAAATATTTCGACTTACATTGCCAACTTAATCCCCGCATATGCTAGAGAAAATATTTTTCTCAAATATTATTTCAGAGCGTTCGCGCTTACTCTTTCTTTTTTACAAAAGCCGCTCGTCAATCTCGCTACACGCGTCGTACGTACACGTGTACGTGTAACACGGTACAGCCAACCAAAGGGCGTTCATCGGCCGATGATTGAAACTAACTTTCCTTGCTCCATTTTCCTTGCTCCATTTTCCGATCGAGTTAACAACGACAAGAGCCAATCGGCCAATTTCAATCGTACCGCGTATCGCGACGATGTACAAAATTATCCCAAAGGCGCTGTTTGTGCCTTTCTGGTCTTCCTCCCTTCTTTGTGACCCGAAAAAAATCACGACCTTCTGTCGTTCTGGCTAACGGACCCGACAAAGCGGAAAATTTAGGCCAATGTTTTGTTCTGCCCGCGACGAATGTCGCGTCGCGTTGACACACGAGAAGAACGCTTTGAAAGCCAGTTTTCGCGTCAGTTATGCTGGCGACAAATTTTTATTGTCATCGGGACGACATTAGCGCTGGCTTTCCTCGCCACACCGGCTGTGCCAGCTAGAATAAAAAGAGAAAGAAGAAGAGATTTCTTCGAACGAGTCCCAGTAGGAGGACAGGTGGTAACCAGAGGATCTCCGAATCCTCGCTATTGAACATTCAGCCTCTTACTTTATCTCCCTAGGGGCTAGCTATCCGCCAATACGTTACCCTGACAAATTCTCGAAACCGAGATTTATGACCCTCGACCGCCGTACTATCCTCTCTATTTTTCCAACTCGACTTTTCCATATGTCACTGCATTTTGCTAAAACTTTGAAAACGACCAATTTAGAATTTTCGTTAGAAATTTTGTAGATACGAAACAGTGCATTGTCAGAGAATGATTAAATGATGTTTTGCCAAATATATAGATAAAATTTGTGCAAGTTACCACAAAGTTTCTATTGTTTCGCTTCAACATCTCCGATGGAAATTTTACGCTTCAGTCGTCGGCTTAAGTTCCAGTGTTATCGCTAGGATGAAAACGAGGAGAAATCAACCTCGAATCTCGCTAGTATGAAATCTGTCGCATCGAATCGTCTCGTACCAATCGTTCACTTTTCCCTCTATCGAATTAATCGACATCAGCCTTGTGACCGTTTTCGTGATGCAGCCGCTGAAAAGTTGAAGAGCGACAAGGCAAATTATTCGAGCAATTAAGGACTGGAAACGACTTCGACGCAACGTGACACGGACGAAAATTTTTTGTTTCCCTCGGGTTATTCATAAATCACGGAAAACCCGACGCTGTCACTTGATTTTACGACCGTTGTAACTTGAAATTAAAATTTTTTGGTTGATTTGGGATCAGTCGAGGTACAAGAGAGAGAGAGAGAGAGAGAGAGGCGCCATCAATTCCATTCATTGTGAATCAATAGTCTTCTGTTTCGAAATTTACTCTCCAAGTTTAACCTGTGTTTCGAACCAATTCAGCCATGTCAGCGACTACCTGTCTCATTTCAGTTCGTTTCATCGTCGATGCGATACCGACTTTCCCTCCGAACGAAAAGCGTATTTTTGCCACTTTCGTTCCAAAAAGCAAAGTTCTTGAGAAAAATCACCTCTCGCAGGATTTCTAAAACTTTCCGTAACGAAACTGCGCGCCTACCTTTTCTACATTTCTCGGTACCACTTTCCCAAAATCACCATCTTGCAGCCTCGCCCCGAGTTTATCCTCGTGAAACGAAAAATTCGCATTCGCGCAAGATATTCGCGCAGCGTAAAACACGTAAGGAATTCCAGCTGGTTTCTTGCAATCCCTTGTCCTCCTCTCGCATCTCCGCATCTTCGCCGACCGATCGTGGAGAAGAGATTCTTTTTTGTCGCGTAGCCGATGCATCCTGCGTTACACCGCGGTCACTTTTTGTCGAGTACAAAGGTCCACAAAGGAGAATATTGTCCGATAATCTCGCATGCACGTGGTTGCACGTGATTGCACGTGGTTGCACACGCGTTCGGCTCGTTCAATGAGTTCGTGGCCCTGTCGTTTTCGTTCGCGTCGCGGCCCAACAACCGCAGGCGTGTATTCGTCCCGGGCCCATCTCGGTAATTGCCGTCGAAAAACAGAATTTCGCTATGGTCGCTCGTAAAAAGCATGCGAATGCTGCAAAAACAGCGCCGTTCGCATCCACGCGGTCCTTGATTGCCCGCACCACGGCTTTTTTCCGTATTAAGCGATGCTCCAACGATGCTTTTCTCTCTCTCTCTCTCTCTCTCTCTCTCTCTCTCTCTCTATAATCAAGCAACTCGCTTGTCGATCGTGATAGCCGACCAGCAAATTTGTCCAAGATTCGACATTGAACGATTTTTTTCTTTTTCTCCATCTCTTCCTCCTCCTTTTTCCTCCTCCTCCTCTTCTTCTTCTTCTTTTTCTTCTTCTTCTTCTTCTTCTTCTTCTTCTTCTTCCTACGTACGACGAAATATGGATATTTTGCATATCGATTGGACAGTTTTCGACACATGTCGTGCCTTCGATCTCAATTTTTCGAAACTATCACAAAGGATCGATCCATTTTCAACGATCAACGACGATCGATCCTAAGAATTTCTAAAGCACGTCCGAGCATCGATGTGACGGCAAGTCGGCCCTAACGATCCCAGTCGTATCAAGGATACGGTGTTTAAAGCGACGAAAATTGGCCCGGTCTCGTCAAGATTGTTATTATGCTCCGTCTTACAACATTCATAATTCGTAAATAACAACGTTGGCACAGGGAGTTCTGTGCGGGCGCCACAACTCCGCGGGCGTTTAACGTATTTTATATACGTACGTACGTATATAGACAAAGAAAGAAAGTCGAAAGACGCAATGGCCTGAAAAATAAAGAAAAGTCTTAAGTAGATCGAACGTCTTCATCCGTCTTCACCTGTCTTTTCATCCTACTTTCCTCGTCGTTTTGATCGAGCTTTATCGACGAAATAATAACAAAGTAACGGAAACGTACGAGAAACTCAAAAACGAAATTGAGAATTAAGATCAGGAGTCAACGCTTACTTGAAATAAATCAACTTTTGATCCAACTGTCATTTTCAATGACGTTATTGGCTGCCTACGTATACACGTATTACCGTGTACCGTTAAATTCGTACGTTATACGTGTACAAGATTTAGTCATAAAAATCAGAATGGTGATCGTTAGCTTAATACCAATTCGGATGATAACGACTCGTGCAATAACCTTTCGAGAGAGAATCGAGCGTAAAGGGTTAATCCGTGGCCGAACGTGCAGGCACGTAGAGGAGCTATCGCGTGGTGATTGGCACGGCGCGAGCATTGCATTGAAATTCAAATTAAAATTATGAAATTATCCGGGAAGAAGCGGAGAAAGGAACGGAGAAGCGAAGTGCCGGCCAATTTTCGGGCAATTTCGTCAAGGGCCAACTCTGCCCCTTCCTCTCCTCCTTCCCTCGCCTTTCGCGTTTCGTGTCCAAGATCCTGCCAGAGTTGTAGAGTGTAGAGCGTAGAAGACCGTAGGCTGTAGACTGTAGAAAATAATGGGCCAGGCAGGCCGGGTCCCGCGTCGTCGGCGACCATATGGTGAATCGCATGGTAAAATGGCCCGGCCAAGACCAACACCGAACAATGAACAAGGGCCGTCGCTGTCCAATAACGAATATTTAAGGCCACTTTGACATGTACCGACGTTTCTGCTCGCTATCGCAATTGATGGATGGTCGGTGATCTGCTTCTTCTCGGTTCTTAGCGTTCATCTACTCTCTACTTCTAGAATCTCTCTATTTCTAGAAACGCGTCCAAACCCAAGCAGGATACCCCTCCTACTTCCTACTCTTTCCTCTTTCGCTTTTTATTTCCGCTCGTATTCCCTAATTATGAAATTCTATTTCCCTCCACATTCTTTATTATCTGTATTAACTTCAAGATAAGTTTGAATAAATTATCGACAAGCAGTTGTAACTGCACCATGGTAAATATTGTATCGAAGTTGAACGTCACTGCATCCGCGATAAACCACGGCGTACCATCTGTTACGATTTTTTCGAAATTGTATCCGCGTCGAATCAATCCAGGTATTCTCCTCTAAACCCTACAAAATAGGAACCTTAATTTTCGTTCAAAGGCCGGTCAAATTGATCGTCGAATCGCGGAACGAGCAGGCAACCAAGTCTCGTTCGTCTCCACCTCCGCAACATTTTCGGCAGGCGGTCCGAGGGTATTTTTTCCGTAAGTCTTGAGATAAGTCTGGCCCGCGTGCCATATGTCGACGATCTCGGAATGGCCCATGGCCACGCGTTCTTTTCGAGGATCTGGAAATTCTCAGCGTGATTGCGCACCACGCCGAATTTCCTACAGCCGAGATTCTTTCGGAAAGATGCAACTTCTGGAGGCTGAGCTGTTGCTCCAACAGACAGACACGGCGTGCGACGATCTTTCGATACTTTGCAACTACCGATTATCGGCCGTTAAAACCGCTGTTTGGTCAAACCAAACGTAAAATTGTTGGATTCCGCGTAAAGGAACGACGCTTGTAATTTTTAAAGGGTTTCAATCTACGTTGCAACAACCACGTTATGGTGGCAAGGATAATGTTACAGTGCCTCTAGTCTGTTCGATGGAAAAAGAATGCTCTTCTCTTCTCAGCGTCTTTTTATATTTTTCTTTATGACAAATCCAACTACTGCAATTTGCCCTGAGTTTTCACTTTTTTCAAGAGACCGACTATCAGCAATATTTAGCCAATATTGTCCGGCTTGGTTAGTCATCCAAGGAAATTTTCGACCATCTTTCGACTAGATATCGTTCTTACTGCGAGTAATTCTTGGGAATTTTAGGCTCAAAGTCGCCAACATGCAGAAACGATGATAAATCGTACGACGAGTCTTCTTCTCTCCGACTGCTTTTACAATGACTGCTTTCGAATAGCTTATCGAACATTCTTCACAAATAATGCAACGTTATTCTCTCCATACGTTGTTAATGCCAACTGTCAATGTTAATGTCGTCAAATTAGACAACAGTTAGATGTAACTTACAATTTGAAAATAAATCTCATCTCCGTGCACGAATTTCTTTTGATTTCTTCGCGAAAGATTGCACTATCCCTAAAAACTCGGCAATAAACCGGCCGTTATTGTCGGAACGCGTTTCAGCTGCGCGTGGCCACGAGCGGCTGAAATTCTTCGGAATCCATAAATTGCGCCACGGCGAAAAACCTCCGGCCAACATTGGACGCACGTTTATTATAAATCATAAAGATAATTACGCCAAGAGTCGCCATGCCAGCTCATTAGGTCGCAAAATATCATGTCGCGTCGTTTTCTTTTCATTGGCCGTTCGACGGCTGAGAAAGATCCCCAAGGCTATCTAGTCGAGACAGAGGGGAAGCCGGCATAGAAAACAATTTCGACGGTGGATCCTGCTCGGGCCGCCTTAATTAGTTCCACCCAAGATTACCAATCGACAATTTCGGAATCACAACGCACAGCGCTGCGATTCCCAATATCGTATCTCCCCTTCCGTCCCCATCTTCCTCTTCCCTCTTCCCTCTTCCCTCGCTTGTTTTCCCCTTCGAAATACTATATTTGCACATGTCTCCCACCACTTATACACTCCCCCTCCCCTGTCCCACGGAGTTGGATTTTTTAATCAAGCGTAAAATATCGTAATAACGTCGAAACGACAGATCGTCGATCAAGATCGAACGAAACGAATAAGTTGTGAAAACAGCGTCGCACGCGCGTGCCATTCTCATGCTCCACGAGAAGAGAAGAGATACGATGTATGCAGCCTAGCTTTTATCCCAAAATTATCCCAAAATTATCCCACGATTATTCGCACGATCGAAGATGCACGCGCGTCAAAGAGATTTTCATCGGCCCTTAAATCGATCCTGCAACCGCGAGGTTCTGAAGAAACTGTTAAATCTATTACGCGATTGCCGATTACAAAGAGGTGTGCGTCGAAGGGAAAAGGGAGAAAGGAGAGTTC
>KQ435763.1:56371-76557 GCA_001276565.1 Melipona quadrifasciata | reverse complement strand
GAAAGGAGAGTTCAGGCAGATAAATGTGACGAAAAGGAAAAGGGCAGAAGGGGAGGCCTGAAGAGAAACGGAGGTCGTTTTGTAGGCTCGGTGGGCCAGGTTACAGGTAGGTAGTAGACCCTAAAAGAAAATCGATGGAACGATCAGCTCGAGACTAGAAATTTTAGACGACGTTAATCCTGCGTTGAGTCTTCGTAGCATCCGAACAGCGTTGTAGTTTTCGATCAAAAGATTTAGTAAAATGCGTACAAGAAGAGTCGCTCTGCCTGCAGAATCTTCCCGACATTTTCCCGCTCTTATCGATTCGATCTTATTCATTATCTAGAGAGGGACGATATTTTTCAAAATCACGAATGCCAAGTGGAAACGTTGCTCCGTTACGATTCAATGAGCGAAACACGGCTCTTTGACGCGTGCTGTATCGTGAAACTCTCCACGTTCTATGATAATAGTTGCAACCTCAGATAAAAACAACCGTGGAAAAATCTACAAGCGTGACGAAGAATAATAAAACAGAAAGGAAGACTTCGTGGAATTTCTTATCTCGAGAACGTTCGTCTTTGGAGCGTCCGTCGAGAATGTTCATCGGAGGAGCCAACTAACAATGAAAGAGGTGCAACAGCAACAAAGGCGGTTAATATGACCTAGACACGTTATCGGAATATTAATATTCGTCCCTTCAGCGTTTCTGTTGCTACAAAAAGGCCGTCCCGCCATCTCGGTGACAATCGATCGTCCAAAGTGAAAACGTGGAACGAAAAAAATCGGCATGTCGCTTTCAAGGGACGCTTTCCGATGCACGCCCGTGATAATTCTCCGAGACATCTTCGCTTCAGGTAGGCTAGCCGTCTTTTTCGGGACTCGACAATTTTCATCTTTGCTTCGCCACTTACTTACATATATACATACGTACGTACCTATACCTACATCAAGCTTGTTTTCTTCCGTTTAAAATTCACAATTAACGACTCACAATTGTTATTCCAATCTTGTCTATGCTTTTATTACTCGCCGTATCAATTTCCTTGTAAATATTATGTAACCTTAATAACTTCGCAGTTTCACATTATGCAGACTTAATAATTTCACAACTGCCGAGTAGAGTTTGCTACAGAGGCAAAAAAACAAAATCTTACGCTACTTACATATCTTATCAAATTCACGCAAATACGTAAGTACTTTATCGTCACTGTCACAAACCTCACACTCATTAAACATTCGAAATAATGAAGTGACATTTTTAAATAGCCCTTTTAAATAGATCTCTCTTTCGGATAGAACCGATTTCTAATACTATTATATTAACGGACCTACATACGTTCGTGATACGAGTGAACAATGAAAATGAATCGACTGAGGAAATATACAAATAGAGCTACACATATGTACACATGTAGATCACCACTGGGTGCGAATTGGTGGGAAAAATATAATTCGTAAAATAAAGAGAAGAGCAAAGAGGAAATCTCACTGACTGTGAGTCAATGTCGACGGTTGCCGGTTGTTGGCCTGGTTGTTATTCGTCGAGCTGGCTCGTTCCGTGGTCTTGTCTTTCGGCCGATCTGTCGTCTCGACGACCGCCACCGACACCGTCGCCACCACCGTTTCTTCCTCCCTTTCCAGATCGACGTAATAAACGTACCTTGCCGCGTAGCAGAGCAACAGCATCTCGATTAGCATCAGAACATTGTAGGTAACTGAAATCGGACGAAGAAGAAAGTGCTCGTTTTTTTTATCTGGCCTCGCGTATGGAACGCGTTACGAGAGCCTCGTGCCCTTTCATCGTGCTCCACTACTGGTCGCAAACCAGTTGCACCGTGGCTCGTCCGAGGAGCAGCTTTTTGAAATTTCAACATTTTCGTATTCCACGACTCGTTCGTGTTCGTGTTCTTCTCGACTCGAAACATCTCACGTTGTTAATCTCGCAATTTCTTTCTTCCTTTTTAAAACAACTTGCAAAAAGATTCAAAAGCTCAACGGATATTTCTCATTGTTGAATTCTCAAACTACGGGCATAAAAAACAGAAAGAGAAAGAAAGAAAAGAAAGGAGAGAAGAAAAGAAGAATTACCATTGGCATAAATTTCCGGCGTAATTGGTGGATTGCATGGAAACAGGCCCGTTTGCGGTAGGTTTTTGACGATGAACGCCTGCAGCTTCGAGAATAGCAGCACCATTTGGAGCACTGTAGTCTTGCGGTGTAGCTTCGCCGCTATGAAATCAAGAGCAGGTCAGAAGCGTAGATATATCTACTATTAACACTATGGCAGCAAGGGACAATAGGACTTTCCAGAAACTTGGAAATTACTTCCGTTCGCAAGTTACATGTGCAGTCTTTGACGTGATAATCGAAAATGTTGAAAGAAACGAATCGTTCTGTTCTTAATTTCATTTTCGTTCAGGTTAACGTTTTTCTCGTAACGGGCAACTGAATTTTTACGATCGAATCAAAAGAATTCTTTTAACGGTTCAAGAGTTCTTTTTTAGAGAGACGCGTAATTGGAATGTCGTATGTAATTAAAGAAATGTTTTGTAATCGCCGTTCCATATAATCTCGCCCAGCGGAGAGCAAAAATAGTATGACACGTTAAACTCGGAAACCCCCCCCCCCCTTCCTCTCGATAAAGCATGCGCAATTTTTACCTGTAGCGACTTCTTGCAGACTCTTTACGGCAACAGTCAATCCGTACATTCCCAGAAATATGCTCATCATTACGAACGGTTGCAGATAAATTCCATATTGCGTTATAAGGGTTGGCTCTTCGATCGACATAGAGAGAAATATACAATAAATCAATCCCTGGAATCAATAGACACGATATCGTCAATGCTAGAATTTACGTTGAAAATATCCTCGAAAAAAGGCTCGAGAAAAAGGCGGTCACGAGCACGGACGCAAAAGGTCAAGGTAGAAAAGACGAAATAACCTGGATAATGGGTAGTTGCAAGACTGCTAGTCGAAGCCAGGACAAATTAACCTCGGTCATCTGAAGATTCGGAAAGGGCAGACAGGGCCAGCAGCAACAGGGGCCAACCTGTAGCTTCAACAGTGGCGTCTCTGTCATCTTTTTACGCCCTATGTAGACCAGCAGCAAATACAATCGATATAAACCTATCGTTAGGAAGATTTGTGTCACAGCTTCCGATAGCAACTGAGTTCTAGAAATAATCGAAACGTTGCTCGTTAAAAACAGAAATGAAAAGTACTTTCTCTGCAATTTCAAATATCAAAATATATGTATCTATGTATGTATGTATGTATGCAGTAATGTACGAATTATTTTTATTATTCTTGTCCGTGGCACGGCGAGTGTCCAAATTTAGAATTTAGATTTTCCCCGACCAAGTAGAAAATATGCGTTTGAAACACGTTGAAAATATCAATGAGCATTGGTGACGATAGAATTTTCGTGTCTGCTCTAACCTCCGTCCCGGTTATCGAAGGGACTCATCAAATTTCGGACACGAACGACACGGACACGATGGCGACGACGCGATGGCGACGATGTGATACGGCGGCGCGACACGGTCATCGGAGCAGCACAATTATCTCGAAAAATCAACATCGTTCGTTAGCTACGACTCAGGCTTGCTTTTCTATTATATATGCTCGTTACATATATCTATCGCGTCTTCTTGTTTCATCTTTGTACGTTATCTTATCTTGTAACATTTCAAAGTTTTCACTACTTTTAATCGTAAAGTTATTGTTGTAAATTTATAATACAGAATGCGTCGAATATTATGAAAAAAAATTGAACAGAAATATTTTCTGTGAAGCTAAGTCGAAAATGACAAGTACAACAAGAATTTTTAATACTCTTTGATGAAAGAGACATTTACGAAAAAGTCAAATTTGAAATTTTTTCAAGCACACGTGTACGACACGTGTACGTAGATACATAGGTATATAAATAAAACTACATATAAATCTAGGAATAATTTACACTGAGAAACAATTTACTGTTTTTTCTACGGTAACGAATTTACTCTTGAGTATTCTATTATGTATGTATGTAATGCATTTTTCGATGAACAGAGATGCAAGAATAAAGAACAAACAACAGACACTGAACGATCACTTCACCTTGGTATTCCAAGAGCCGTAAGACTGCAGACACTTGTCACAGGATATATCGAGAGAATCATGAAACAATTTGTCTTGTAGAATCTCGTTTCCTTCTGGTGGAAAATATTGTGACACGCATCCATGGCAAAGTATAACGTCAACGTGGACAGCATGGTACCGAAACTCAGCAAACCTATACCAAATGCATTTAAACCTAAAACAGGAAAAGACTCAGTGTGAGATACGTAAAAAATTACCACATTGTGTATCGCAATGTTTTTACAAGATTGCCTTGTCCAACTTCCATGGAGGGCAAAATACTTTTTCGAAAAAAAAAAAAAAAAAAAAATTGAATTACCAAGATTCCCACTGCGCTTTTTCAATTATAATTTTCGTTAGCGAAAGCGCGTCATTGATGTCGCGTCAATTGAGAAAAAACTCAAGATCGATACTCCCTTATTCCTTATGTAATTACTGCTTCCATTTATTCTGCGTTCGCGATACGTCGCAGTATTCTCATACTGGCCCTTGAGTGTTTACTTAGCAGAAATTAGAATATATGGGTTCAATTTCAATTGACTCTGAGCGTAAGTGCAGAAATCTTGGCTTAAAGCTCTACAATTTCCTTTCCTTCTCCATTTTCTTTCTTCAAATATATCATTTCGAGAAAGCGTGCATTTCGTCATCTGAGTTCCGTTATGTAATTTCGTTTCGACATTTTCTAAAGCGAAATTTAACTAGTTGTATTTCAGTGATATTCAGTAAAGATGATAATAAATATCAATGATATTCAGTAATCGTTTATGAACAAGCTATGAACAATTATGAACGAACGTTTATGAACATTAAGTTTATCGCATTTCGTGTATACTCAAGTATATACACATCCAATAAAACGTACCGTAAATTACAATTGTTGAGCAAAACTTTCACCGATCGACACGCTCGCTTCTGCGCACGCTCCGTAAATCGAAACGCTTGAAAGGTACGACGCCAACTCGAGCGAACAAAAATATTACGTGCCAAGACTAATGACAAATTTCGATAGCATTGCAGGGTTTTATAACAAAGAGAAAATTATTTTTATCGAAATCGGAAATGTTACGTAAACGTATCGGCGTGGTAAAGCATCATTCAAAACCCAAAACATATTATTCGCAAATTGTTTCAAACTATCTCGTGTTCTACTTCTTAACCGCTTGCTGTATGCTACCGCTTACCTTTTTCTTTTTTCCTTCTTTTTTATTAATAAAATCGTATAAAAGCGCAGAAAAAAAGCAGCTCTCACGATATAAAATTTATTCTTTAATTGGAGTTTCCCTTTTAAACTTTCGCCAAACGCACATGCCAAAGTGATCGATCGAGTTGAATATAAACAGTCGCTTCAGTCGCAAAGTCAATCGGTCCAAGATAAATACGAGAAAAAATTCACTCACTTTCTATCTGTTCGATCGCGGATGGTACGTAATTGTGATTGCAGCTCAGGTTCCTGAAGGAATTCTCCAAATTCTTAAATTCCATCTCCATCATGTACTAGAATGTAGGTCCACGTTCAGCAACGTGATTTCAAGCAGACACTTTCGTTTTTTCTTTCTTCGATTTTCGATCGACTTCTGCCCGTAAAACTCACCAGCAAAAGAGGCGATCTTACAGCCGTGACGTTTTGAATACGACAACAGTAGCGAATATATCCATGTAAGTACCTTAGCCGGCGTGGCGCGGCAATCAGTGAGAGTGAATTCCCCACTTTTTTACCTTCGTTCGCTCGTGCTACAAAGAATAAATAAAAAGGAGTATCTCGTTGTTATTGATTGTTTATCTTTTCGTTTGATCACACTCGTATACATTGTTGAAAATTACGCATTGCGAAGTTAAGAAATAAACAAACGAGTTGAAAATGTTGTAATAAAAGTACAAGCGTATAATAAAATACGTATATACGTGTATTTTTGCGTGATAAAACTCATATACCTATATGATTATCTTCTAGAACTTGGCAAGATGAGGAGTTATACATTGGTAATGTAAGTACTAGTTGTCTTCTTCTGTGTTTGCGCGCAGCCACCGCTGAAATTTAAATCGTTACGAAACGACGTTTCGATCGCATTCTGATCCCAAATCAAAGAATAACTTACACCCGAAGATAGGAATAACGAGACAAATCGCAAAAGTTGATTCAACCATACATGGACGATCATCAATCTTTATTTGTTATTCTTATTCATTTGCATGTGTATGATCGACCAATAATAATCCAAATCTCAAATGTTGTTTGTTAAAATTAAACATTTCACCAAGTGCTTCAGCCTATTGAGTAAAATAATTTGTAGACCTTCGTTTCATTGTATGTAAGCCGAGGATCCAATTTTACCGATGCGATTAAAAAAGCTCACGAATTGAATAACGTGTATTTGGCTGATTGTGAGTATTTTGATCTATCGAATAGAATTTGTAAATCTTCAATCGCACATTTCGCACATTTAGGTTGTATTGCAAGAAAGCTGGAGACCTAATTTTAGAAACACAATTTAAAGAATTCACAAATGAATCGCATTAATTAAATTTTTTGCAACTGAAAATTTACTGAATTCGTGGACACTGAAATGCTACTGTCGCGTAGCGGCGAAATGATGGAACAAATCGTTGTCTTTCGTTCTTGTCGTACATTATTGCGCCTCTTGTCTTGTAGGTACAATGATGATAATTTAATGAATGTACTACAAATAATCTACTCCGTATTATTGTTATAAGATAATATATTTAATAATAAATGATAAAATAACTGATAACAAAATATCTGATAACCAAGGAATGAAGAATGAAGAAAGAATGAATATGTTTGATGCCAGCTATATATACGTTTATAAAACATCTCTATGGTAATAAATAAATAAAATACCAATTTATAAATTTTCTATTGTTTGTGAGTTTTAAGAAAGTTGACATCGGTTCATCGGAAATGTATTCCTCGGCGGAACGATTGAGAAAACGCAGATGGCGTGTGTAGGTACTATGATGATAATTATTTTTAATCACAGTACTACAAATAATAATAATGATAATAATAATAATAATAACGATAACTATATTAACTTCTGATAAACAACAAAATATATTTAATAAATCACAAGTATAAATAACGCAGTTTACTCAATGAATGTTAGCTAAAGAAAGTTTTACAACTGTTTTCTTAAGACTATATATATAACGATATAAACATTTTAATTCACTATGACAACGAAACAAATTGAAATATCAATTTACAAATTTTAAATATTTTACAAGTTGGCGCTGCTCAATATCTCGAAATCGAACTTTTCTACGGAACGACCGAACGAACGTAGGTGGCGCTGATTTCTCTCTTGATGAGATGACAGTCGCTACAGTCTACACGATGGTGTTGCCACCTAAACGTCTCTCAGCTTCGATTGAAACCACGAAAGGATAAAAACAAAAACTCCGATAGATGGCAGCACCACCCCATCCGTATGGAGGTTTACTCCTTTAAATATATTACGAGATTTAACGCGAAACTATACACGGCGGTGCGCATTATTAAAATTACGAGTTTAACAGTGGGGATGATTTGAAAATGAAGAAAAAAGAAAATAAAATGGCGGAAAATAATTTATAACTTTAATTATTAAGAATCAAACAAAGCAAGCGGTCGTTATAAAGATCTTGTTATATAGAAATTAAAATAAACAGTAGTTGTTGTTTGCAAACACTGGTTGTTTCCTTCTGTTGACTCTCGATATTTAATATATTTATTAAAAGGAGTAAAATATCCTCTATATATGTATACACCTCTATATCCGTATAAATAAGGAACCAAGTTAATACTCCACCGTTCCACCGGGACAAATAGTAAATAAATTTCGACAATAAAATTGGGCAAATAAATAAATTAGGAACATATAGTTAGAAATAAATAAGAGTAATAAAAAGACTTGTGAAACAAGTAGCGTACATTTTATTTAAACGTTTCGAACAACGTATAATCCACAATGAATAAAACAAATTTAATCGTCATTTTACTCGTTATTCAAAATAATTTCTTAATATTTTTTCTTGTTTATATAAAAAAGTACTTTTATACACATATTCGTGTATTCATTTTTTAATATAAATAAATGATAAAATACCTGTATATATACATGTATATGTATATAATACTAGCAATAGGAGAAAGACAATTTTAGTTGTAGAAATTTTTTCAAATCAGAGCGAATTGATGACAAAATAGACTTCCACGACTATTTTGAATTTAAAGTAGTATACATACGTACATATACAGTCAGATAGATGAGATAACTTCTTTTTGATGATAACTTGGAATATTCCTCGTATTTTTCCTTTGTCGAAACTAGAATAACATTTGCAATTACATTGCGATACATATGTGCTACGCGCGTGCTAATTGAAAATGCGTAAGACTCTTCATTTTCAACATGTATTATATGAAATCATTTATGACCGACAAAAAGATTCGTTTGACTGTTAAAAGAAAGAAGAAAATTATTTTTCAAAATTGAACGCATAACTCATATTCTTTTATCGCACGCGCATGAATTTTTAATGTTTTACTCATTTTTAATGTTTGCTATAATAACTTAAATGTAAATTTCTTCTTTAACGTAACTACTAAATGCCTCACGTTACATTATAATAGAAAATATATACAACAAAATATATACAATCATATTTTCACAAGCAAAATAATAGCAACTGTTGCTGAATGATGCCAAAATCGAATTATTTAATTGTTTGAAATTTTATTTGTGCATATTTTCATTTTTCAGCATGATCTTCGGTTTTCGAGATATGCGACGTTTCGTATAATATTCTAATTAAATTGATAATTTCATGCAAACAGTATACGTGATGATATATATACATATACAAAAGACATGCAATTCTATCAAAATAAAACTTTTAATATATATATTATATATATTTCTCGAACCAAGTGTTTTGCAATATCATTGTAAGCTCTATATGCAACTACATGCATGTACTTTCATTTGAGTAATTACTTTGAATATCCTTTGAATAAGAAATTTGAGGTAGCAATCTCTAGTTATACGTAGTAATACTTACTAAAAATATCCAATTGAAGTGTTAGAACTAAAAGTATTAAAATAAATTAGAACCATTTTCGCTTAGTACGTTTCAACGTCAACTCCGTTTCATCTACATCTTTATCAATATCCTTTTTCAATATCTTTTTCAATTTTTTCTCTTTTATTTTCTCCTTCAGTTTGTTTTGTTTTAGTTTCTTCTTTTTGATTACATCCATATCATTGCATAATGATTCGTTTTTATTCTTGGCTATTAAACAATAAACAATGTAGTGTTTTATAGATGTAGATTATTAATAAGTAATTTCATTTTATTATACTTGAACTTACCAGCAAATAAGTCCATGTGACGATGTATACTTCGATCTTCTTCTATTTCTCTACGACGATCCATTTCCAAGCAGTCCACTATTTCATTTCGCTTTTCAACAATTTCTATTAATCTGTCGAGAAGACGTATATAATATAATGAACTTTACATTTTAAGGGATAAAATATGAATTTTACGTACCTCTGTATCAATGCTTCTTCTCTTTGTTTGTCAAAATCTGTTTTTGTTGATTCGTGTTGCGTCATTAAACATCGAATTTGATATTCAACATCAGCATGTTCTTCTTCTAATCGTTGCTGTCTTCGGAGTAACATTAATTCGGCTTGTCGTCTAAACAGTTCGTTCTTTTCATTTACCAACGTAAATAACTCTAGAACTAATTCTTCCACATCTGCCCCAAGGGAAATATCTATAATGTTTACGATATTATGTATGTATATTGCATAATATAAATTTACTCACTGTATACAAATTCATATACAAATTCTTCCTTAACTGTATTATTCATGTATTATTAATATATTTATTACATTCATGTATTATTCATTCATATTTCAATTTTTCTATTTCAATTTTTTTTTATTTGAGTTGATTATTTCGAATTACAATATCGACACCGACAGCGAATAAAATTTATTTAGGTTTTCCTAGATTTTCATTATTTTTCTTCTTTAGAAACGAAGAGTGAAAATGAATATTTCTTATAAATTGTAAATAAATATATCGACTTTTTTCTGCAATGTTTCATTTACAGATCTCATGAAATTTCTTTACGCGTGAAATAAATGTATATATAGAATGTTATATTTTGATACGTATAAAGATCATACATAAGTAATAAACATAATTACCATCAATTCTTAAACCAGATTCACATTTACTTCTTATTAATTGTTCCAATCGGACACCTTGCTTTTCTAAGCCTTGTTGTTGTAATTCTATTTCATCCAATTCCAATTTAACGTCTTTAAGAGACATTACTTTTATCTAAAACGATCGAACAATTCTATGTTTTCAATTACATATATCGATGCAAAATAAATGGAAACTTACCTTTCTTCTATGTGGTACTGGACAAGGTGGAGCTGGCCCTTTCTTTCTTTTCCATTTCCCTTCGATACTTTTATCTACATATGACCTACAATGGAAATTTTCTTCGCATGATATCTGTGTGAAACTTTGTCTATTTCTATTTGTTTCATCTTTATTAGTCTTTTGATCTTCCCATACGTTATATTCTACATTTGTGCTGTGTAATTTACTGATCGGAGACTCTTGAAAATTTGTCGTTGGTGGTGGCGGAGCTGGTTTTTGCTTGCGTGTTTTAAACGTTGTACGTGCAAGTGGATCCTAATGTAATACTTCATTATAATCAATGAAACAAATTTTTACGTAAATATTAAATTACACAATATTGTGATAAATTACGCGATACTCAGAAGAAGTGCTGCATTGCAGTTGAGAGGTTGAAGATAGAGGTTGATCGGAAGCACATAGTTCCTTTTTATTTGGTGGCAACGGTGCTGGCTTCTTCTTTCTATAAGCTCCTCCTGTACACATTCTTGATTCTGGACTTTTTAAACAATTGTTTGATACGTACGAGTAATCGTGAACTTGGCTTGATTTTTGTTCATTTGTATTCATCTCCTCATTGCGTCTACGAGAAAAAAAGGAAAGCAGAAAAACATCCTGTTACTTAATTTAAAATAAGTTATGAACTTAAATTTACTTCTTAAACTTTTCCTTGTTTAAATTATCACCTACATTGCTTAGTGAAATGTAGTAGATATCTATAGGTATATGTATATATGTTTGTGCATTGAATTTGTGCATAACAAACTAATACTACTTGATGCTTAGTGTGATGCTGTAATGTGTACAGGATAAATAGAATTTTGTTCGAGTACTACACAATGAAAAGTACTCTATTTCTTTTTTTTTTTTTTAATTTTAATCTTTGTACATACTTGATAGTGCGTGGTTTAGGAGTAGGTACAATTTCAAATGCCTTCTCTTTAGATTCCAAATCGCTATCGCGATCCTCTTCATCGCTCCAAAAGGGATTTAGATTAATTTGCGGCGCGGCCAAACGTCGCTTTGTTGATCCTTCTGCGAAATACTGTTGGTAAGATTTATTACTGTTAAAATTGCTTCTAGCTGCTGGTTTTGGTGGAATAATTGACTTCTTTCTGATTACTTCCTTCTCTGTTTCTTGTATATTTTCAACAGGATTTGTTAAGTCTCTGGTAATTTCTAAACTGTTTGTAGCTTTCATGGATTTATCAGCAATTTTTTCTTCTTCTCCTTCTCTTTCCTCGTCTTCTTCTTCTTCTTCTCCTCCTTTTCTTTGCATCTCCTCCTCCTCTTCCTCTGCATCACTTTTGAAAGGATTTAAATCTTCAGGGTAACCTTCATCAATGCTTATAGACGTTTGATGTTCACTACTCTCTCTATCCGAAAGAATTGGTAAGGTTTTACCATCTTCCGATGCATTTGAATTGTTCAAGCTATTAACATTGTCTTTTAAAGTATCTTGACTGATTACTACTTTCTGGATTATCGTATCTGGATTTGTTATTGAACTTTCACTGCTTTCAGTTCTATGCTTTGCAGTTTGAATTTTCAATTTTAATGCTACAACGTCACGATTTTTAATCTTGTTTCTTTCAATATCATCTTTCTTCTTTTCAAACATCCTGCATCTTTTTTCAATTATCGAACAATTGCTTTCAGCACCGATTTCATCCAATAGTTTTTCATCATTGTTGCGAGATAGTGACCCTTTATCCTCAAATGTGTTATGGAACGAAGCTACAGAAGTCATTGCTAATTGATTCTGATTTAAACATGTGGCAAAATAATCGAATTTATTTTGTTCTTCTGTCTTTAAATTTGTACCATTCCCCTGGATGTTATCTCGATTTTCATTCGTATGTACATTATCATCGGGAATCTGTTCATCCTCTTCTGAAAATAGTTGATTCGATATGAAATTAAGCCGTAGTCGAGAAGTCTGTGCTATTAAATCAGGAACAACGATTCGAGCCAGGGATTCATCATCTATTTTTTCGATAGAAATAGAATTATGATTAAATATTTTCTTATCCGTATTTTCCTCATTGCTGAATTGCTTAGAACTCGAATCAACGTTATTTTTTTCAATTTCAGTAAACGTAGGATAGTTGTAACTTTGTGTCGATTCTATTGGAATATCTTCATCCGGACAGGTTTCACAGCAATACTGTCCATCTTCAGTTTCGTAATAATTACCAATAGTTAATTGATTGGTACATCGAGCACAGCGAAAACAAGTACGATGATAAGCGACATGGGCGAGAACCAATTTTTCCGCCAGGAAAATTGGAAGTCCACAGACAACGCAGTGATCCTTTCGCATACTACCCAGACACGTCGCTTCCTGTAGAATTTGAAACAAGTAATCTTAGTTTCTTTCATTGTGCAGCATATTTTGTTAATTTACAGCAGATTAAATATAATTCCATGTCGGAATTTATTTATTTATAATTTATGAACATTACTTGATTTTATAATAATTTTTTTAAATAGTCCAGAAAAAAACCTATTATTCTATCTCTAAGTACGTGCCAGAAGTTAAAAATTTAGTTTGATAAAGAGATTTATAATAAATTGACAGAACGTGAACAAATCGTGGTACCTATTAATGGACGGTGGATGGGATATTTTATCTTTGAAAATAAGAAAAATTAAGGAAAATTTTTCTTATCCGAACACCTATTATCGCAACATTTCATTATCCGAGCTTTCAGTTATTCGAATGTATTAATGTCATAATGTCGTATGTACATGTGAAATAATAATCTATAATTATTCAAACAAGTTTCGTACCTTATTCTCGTTAAAGGTAGATAATTTGTCATTATTTAAACATGTGACGAATACATACATAGACTACTACCAGTGAATGAGAATCAAGCAAAAGAGATGTAAGCTAAAATAATTACACATTGGTAATTAATAATTATTGGTTGTAAGAGAAGAACGATTCCGAGAATGTATGTATGTACGTATGTATGTATGTACGTATGTATATGCTTATTGTTAGATAATGATATTGATATGTACAGGTACGCGTATGAAAATCAAAACTTCCACTATAAATATTTAGCTACACGTTGCAAGAATATATAACAGTATCAATAACATGTTCCGCGTAGCTCTACGATGATGTTCTAACTCCTTGTTTTCTTTAGATTTTTGGAACAATATTAAACAGGGCAATATTAATTAAAACACTGTCCATTAATTAAACACTTTCGGATGTTTGAGACGTTGCTGCGGCGATTTAATGGAACTCTTACTACAGTTACATCCTGTACGAATTGTCAAGAAAACTGACAATGAGACAATCGAGTTATTAACTACATCAACTATGAATCTGCAATTCAAGTTCAAGAAGCGGAGGAAAAGAAGACGCTATACTATAAACTTCGTTTCAATCTTTTACCTTTTTTACCTGTCTGTCTGATTGATTCATGGTTGCTTTGTAAAATTCAATTATTTTACATTTCAATGTCTGCAAATGGCAACAAAACTCAAATGAATATTTTCAGTCTTCGTGTTTTTTGAACCTTTTGGTTGTGCCTTTCATTTTATACATTTTGTGCAAAATTTCATCGTTGAATCGTATAAGTTTTCCGTAGCTCATTCTGTTCATCGAATTTCAATTTATTCGTGAAAGTAATTAATCAATCAATTTCTTTCAAAATCCAATGACGATATTCTTCGATGAATTTTATAATTTCTTACGAGGTAAGCGACTCGTTAAATTTATAATTTCATATGTAAATCGAATAAGTGATGTCAATCTTATTGTTGAATACGGATGTAGTTAAAAAAAGCAGTCAACATCTGATGTAATATTTGCATTATTTAAATATATTCCGCCATTCGATCCAATAAATAAATAAACGGAAAAATTTCCAAAGCTAACTGAGGTGTACATTATCATTTCATGAGTTTTAATTAAAAAGATTAAACTTTTAAGGCAGGGAAAAATAAACTTCTTTTCTGAATTAATATTATAAAAATTGCTTCGTACATGTATGTGTGTATGTATGTATATATGTATATATGTATGTATGTACGTATGTAAAGAATATAAGACTAGTAAAACTCATGCAGAGAAATTCAATTCATTTAAAGATATCTAACAAACAAAATAAACATGCATAACGGTAAACGACGAAACAAGATTACCTTCTAGCAGAATATTTCAGGTTTATATTGTCCCATTAAGTCCAAGCTTTCCTCCTGGGAAATAAAAATATATAGTAAGGCAAGTAGAAACGTATGTACTCACGATACGATAAAAAAAATTGTAGGTAAGATCCAAATCGATGAATGTATTCACATTATCTACATCGCACAATTCCAATATCTACAATTATTATAGGTACTATAAATATTATGTTATATCTATAATGTAGATAAATATATATTACGTAGATATTATAAATTATAGAACCTCGATAACTTTGAAACAAATATTTCTACTAGCGAAATTATTTCTGATTTTGTTGAAAGATTTAGATTGAATACTACTGTTATTTATTGTACGAATCGAAACGTTCATTTCTTAACAATCTTTTATCTCTAATTATCGTTTATCGGAACGAACATCTTCCTAATCTTTCGAATTTGTTTCTTTTTTTCATTACTACAATGCATACGTAGTATCACGAAAGCAAACAAAATTGAACAAAATTGAACATAATAAATACGTATTGTCTTTTAAATACCTTAACATACTAGGTGACATTCTGTTCTCTCATCATTTTTAACGATGGTAAACTTGAATTAAAAAAATTAAACTCCACAGAAAATGACGGTTTAGATTACTTAAACCAGAATAAGTCCTACATTCAGATAACAGAACCTTTAGATAGTAGGTATTCGGATAACAAGCTGCTGCATTTTTCAAATTAAAACAAAGTGTAATGAAATATTATAATAGCGAAAGATAATTTTTTAAAATAAAAAAATTTGAAAAAAATGGCATCGAGAGATGGTAATAGTGAGGAAATAATTTCAACGATAGATCCGGAGTAGCATCGAGACGCAACGTAGTTATAAATCAAGATAAGGCAAATTATTCAAAGCTGTTTATTTCCTTAAAATAATATATTATTATATTGCATGCGTACGTGTGCGTGTGCGTGTGCGTGTGCGTGTGCGTGTGCGTGAGTGTGTATTTCTGTTGGGTTTGTTTCCGCGTATCGAGGATAATTAATCTTATAGTCGATCGTTTTATCTTTGGTCACAGGGATGCGATATTCCAAAATAATTCTTCCACAATTGTAATCACTGAACGCTTCGTTGCTCCGCTATTTTCATTCTTCGAATAATTTTCTCAACGCGGCTATGTCTTCCCATTGCTCAGACTCATATTTTTTAATTTTTTCGGTAATTCTCCCATTGTTGTATCTCCGTTTAATTTTTATTATTAGGTGAATTTCTTTCGGACTATTTATCGAATTCTCATCTAATTCATAGTAATATATTCATTTAAAAAATAAATTTGTATCACTTGTGTAGTAAATGAATAGGAATTTTCACGATAATTCTTTCAAGGCAAGCAGTAATATTGATACTTATCCCCATCCGCATATCCTCAACTAGCTCTTGAAATATCACTTTCATTATGTATCAATTTTTCTTCTCTTTTTTTCTCTCTTTGTTTCCTCTTTAATAGTTTTATTTCTCATAAGCCGGTGCTGAGATTAAACTCATAAAGATCAACCATCCATTGCTTCTTACAAATCAATGCTTCCTTCTTTGATTTTTGTTGCTCTTATATTCATCAACGATTCACAAAATTCGTGAATGAATACGTCCGTGGAATCTGGAAATCACTACATTAACGCGACAGTTTTCTTGCCGGATGTTTGGCGATCAGTATCTGCTCGTAATTTGCTTGCTGTATAAAGTTCGTTGGTGTTGTTAGCCCCGTAGATAATGTATTCGTAGTACTCATTTAAAATATAGTTCTTTGATTGGAACAATGTAATTTACACGTAATATTGTTGCATAGTCACAAATAATTTACAAAAATTAGAATCCATAAAACATTTAAATACTATAAATAAAAGCACATTTTCACATGAGATCACATAAAGTCACATAAAATCACGTAAACTTACATAAAATTGTTATACATAAAGTTACATAAACAAAAATTTTGTTTAATTGTACAATTCACATATCGTAAATTCATAAATGGCACACACAAAAGTAAAACACTTGATTGCACTAATTACGATCGTCAAAATAAATCACACTTCTGAATTTATATGAAATATGGGCGTTTATTTATGAATATATGTACGTATGCATGTAGAAACATGTTCTCCATGATTCTACATGACCATCTGCTGACGCACAACAGTTCAATGTAGAAATAAATACGAATTTTTCGCGAACGGAGTATATCGAATCATGCCTATCTAAAGTTCCAATGCTTGACAATTGTGCATCAATTGCGTCATACGTAAAAAACTTGTTACTAGTCTATGAAATTATAAAACATGCATACGATGATAAAGCTTTTTTTCTCTTGTATAAAATCATCAAGTATTAAGGCAATTTTGAATATGTGCATAATATTTAAAAAAAATATACATTAAACTTAATACGAAAATACGAAATATCAATATTTATTAAATTAACAACATGAGTAAATAATAAAATAATACTTAACTTAAAAAAGATATAAAACGAACATTCGTAAATCACTTGAAAGTCTTATGAAACTCTTTAGCAATAAACTTTACAATAATAATATATGTATAACATACGAAAGTATTTTACACAGCAGAATATAAATAGAGAGCACTAGTGAAAATTGTGCAATTTTCATGAGATTTTCAGTTATTTGTACAGTGTCTAAATCTATCTTTTTTCTCTCTAGATAAAATTATCTTTCTATTAATAAAATCAGTAAGTATATCAGTTTTGTTCTATAATATCATAATACGTAAATGCCCTATATTCGCATATTCCTGAATAAAAGTAATTCTGGACGTACTACATTGTTATAAGTAACCTATAGTTAAATTTTTAATCTAATCGGAATTAAAGTAAACAAATATCCAATAATAATTTTCTATGTTTCGTACAACAAAGGCTTCTGTACCTTTTCTTTCGGAGATTCAGACACTTGTGCTCTACAGTTTCAGATGTTCTACTCACTGCAAGTCGTGCTGGAGATGAACCTGTAAAGTTTCGGAAAGAACAATATTTATAGTTTATAGCGTTTTAATGTTCACGTTATAAACAAATTTTCATCAATTCTATTAATTACGAGGTGAATCGTTTTTAAATTTCTTAAATATCCTTCTCTTTCAAATTTCTTTTTCGAACAAATATTCATAGTCAAAGCTATATACATAGTTACTACTTGTAAAATGGATTTTTATAAACGTCAAGGTTTCGTTCATTTCACAGTTCCGTTGATGGAAACGAAAACATAAAACGTACAATTTATTTAAACATCGAATTCAGATATTCATACCTATATACGTATATACCTACTTACCTACTACCTAATATCTAGACAATTGTCTTTATCGCTCGTACTGGATTCATCGAAATCTAACTAAAAGCTACGCTAAATGCATAACTGAGAAAATATAAATTGAAAATTTTTGTAAAAAGCTGAACATTTTGTCTAGAGTGGGACTATTGATATCAAATTATGAAAACAACATTCTTGAAACTAAATAGGAACGATGCGATGCATTCTTTTTTATTGATCAAAAGCAATCAAGTTACTTAGGTAGCCAATGTTAGATACACATGTATGTATATATAATACATATGCTTCACTCTATACAAGCGTATATATCCGTGTGTCGTTGTTTTCATGGACTCACCGCTAAAAGTTTGATAGAACTGTGAAAGATACGTAAGAATCGATAAACGATCAGGTACAGAACAGGAAGCCATGTCTTCCGCATCCAAAAGCGCTGGTATTCCAAGATGTTGCTCTGCGATTCTAAAAGCCAGTTCATTGTTCCCGTATACGTCGTTCTTGTCTAAACTGTCAAAGTCACTGCAATCAATGCAAAGAATAAGTTTCTTTCATTTATTATTCCATTTCGTGTATTAAGTTCAGCAAAATATTATCATTAGAGTGCAATTTAAATACTGTACAATCTCTATATTAATAGTTGTTATGCTAATAAATGAAATATCCATAAATATGGCCAGATGATTAAAAAAATATATTTTGGGGATAAACAAGGACATATACATGTATATTCTAGACTTTATTCCATGAATAATGCTAATACTAATAGGAATATAAAAAAAGAGAGAGAGAAAACTAAATATAAAATGATATTACTGAGCACTAAATTCTAAATACGCTGCGTTTGTATGCTGATCATAATCTTGCGTATTACTTAATAAAATTATACCATACATTTTTGATACGTGTCTCGCTGTTACATCGAGTCGTTAAGTGAATTGTAAATTCATTAAGTGAATTGTATTTTCTTACCGTTCGATTCCGTACATTTTACGGCGTAAACAATTTTATATCGCTACTTAAAACGTTCCAAATATACTCCATAGTCCATAAATCCTACCACTCTTACAAAAACAATAATCGCGACAACCATAAATTACAATAGTAATATATTAATAAAAAATAGCTATCTAATTAAAGCATTTTTCAAAATTGTATTAACTAAAATGGTTAATTGTTTAAAAAAAAACTTTCACAAAAGTGTAACTTACTAACAAGACAAGTCCAATATCTCGAAATCTTGGATAAAAATCTGAAACGTTGCAGAAATATACATTTGTATATATGTACATTAAATAAATTCAATGTTACGCACCTACTAATATTTTTTTTATTACGAATGAAACGATCGCAACGAAACGAATCTAAGGATGAAAATATCTCCTCTAAAAAAGTGGAAGATTGCTATTATCTGAATGATTTTCAAAATCGTATTTCTTTAATAAAACAAGTACTATCTACATGTTTTACGTCCAATTAAACAATAGACAAATTCTGAAATCTACAAATTTTTAAATAATAATGGCAAAATGTAGTGTTCCTATTTCTTTTTTAAAGCATTTTAAAAGTGTAACTAGTGTTGCCAGATCAAGTAACAATCGTTAAGAACATAATAATATACCGTTCATTTGTATTATTGTTTTAGTTTTTCTATAATGTGTACGTACAATGAAAAAAATACAAAATAAGAATTATTATTCTCAAGAGATTAAAATCCTAAACAACTTTATTACTTGTATTGCACAATTTTGTACATTCTCAGATAGAAAAATTACATTTATAACGTAGACTCTATTACATTCATATTGTAGACTAGATAAAATAAATAAAAAAAAGAAATCTATATACATACATACATACATACATACATACATACATACATACATACATACATACATGCATGCGTACATGTATACATTTATATATAGACATATATACATGTATATGTATAAATTAAATTTCATAGTTTGTACTCTAAGAGTTAATAATAATAGTAATAATAATAATAATAATACTGGTGATGATAGTAAAATAATAAAAAGAAAAAATGAAAATAATATAAAAGAAAATCTGATTTGTATATCGGAGAAATATGTTTTATGATATACTATGATAAATAATACTATTATATGTATTA
>KQ435763.1:21848-43034 GCA_001276565.1 Melipona quadrifasciata | reverse complement strand
CGGCAATAAATACAACTTAAATCTTACAATTAATCTATAAATATCAAGATTTAATGATACGATAATAAAAAGTAATTAAGATTTCAGCTTTAATGTATTTTAATTAACAATGTTATTTTGATTGCCTATCGATGCATGTCCTTAAAATATATTTATGTTTTTCTTTAAATTTCCTTTAACTTACAAAGAGTAAAATGATTGTAAATATCTGTATCGGAATATATAGAGCGGAAATATGTATATACTCTAAGTAGCATTTAAAATATACATTATAAATTCTTACACGATTAAAAGCAATGGAGAAACAGAGGATTATTATATTAATCCTTACAGTGTCGAATAATGGTATATCGTCAGTGCCGACGACGATACACATTGACCAGCATTTTCTATTAATTCTGCTAATTGATCGAATTTGATACGAGTTCGATTAAATTTCTCATTAATATAAATACATTTATTATATTTATAACGTACATAGATTTTTAATTAAAATTTTAATTTTAATTAAAGTCACATGTACTTTAAATCACGTCTAGAATGTACTTATCACCCGTCATTGTGACAAAATTTATGATTAAATAAGGAAGTTCTTACTCATATTGTGTACCAACCAGTATTGTATTCAAAGTACACATGTACATCGCATAAAGTGTTATAAGACAAGTCTTGTAATTAGATCATAACTAACTATTTTTTCTCTTGTTTATTTCTGTAGTTGTTGCAATTTATTGAGATCTGATTTTGTTCAGATAAAAAGAATGATAGCCTAACTAGCTACCACTATTGATCACTGTAGGAAATCGAGGGATCACTATCATTTGTTTCACCAGCACCTTCTTGCTGAAGGTCTGCAGTTTTAAATAGGTCTCTTTTATTACGATATCTTTTTTCTGCAACAAACATAGTCTATTATCGTGTATTGTTAAAGATACAGTTACGATTTTTATCTTTAATAAGACTTCCTAAAAAGAGGAAAAATAAATAATAAGAAAAACAAAAAATAATAAATAGGATAAATAAATCAACTGTGATGATTATGGAACATATAGCAATTATTTCATTCACCGAATACTGTAGTTGATAATATCTTTATCATCTTTTCCATCGATCTATGCATATATGTACTTATTTACAATTAAGAATAATTATACTAACAACGAAACATCGAAAATAAAATATAGCAGTGATAATCTTAGTATTTATGAAAGTTTAAAAAATGCGGTATTCAAAATTGTCGACACCATGGAAGAAAAATCTTCGAACATGCATATATAGAAATATGATTGGAACTTCAATATTATTAATTTGAATACTTCAAAAATTATTAAGTAGTTCGCTTTCTCTTTCGTTCAACAAATAAATACCCGTTTTGTATATATAAATACTTTATATTATAATATTTTACGTATGGTATATATTATATATACATTTGTAGGTATATATCTCGAAATTCAACTTTCATTTTTCAAAGATTCTCTATTCATACAAAGTTTGTTGTACCTGTTGCTACACCTTATTTGTAGTTGTTGCGTTCTGTTACTTTTCATTAGCTTCGTTAATTTAATTTTCATTAGTTCTAAACAGTAGTTCTAAACTACGTGTACATGCATTGTCTTTTCATTGAATTTGATCGAGTAAAGAATTATTAAAGTACAAAATAACGAAAGATATAGAGAGATGTAGGTAAACACTGCTTGAGCTGAGAAATTGTTTGCAATAAAATAAAATTCGACGAAGAATTTCAATCGAGTAGCAACAACTTTGTTCATTTCCCAAAAATCTAAAACAAAAAGAAAAATAATTGGTTGTTTTTCAGTAATGTGGCTTTCTTACGATTAAACAGCATGCGCCGCTCTAAATATTCGCTCTGAATAAATGGCTGGTCGTCTTAATTGCTATTCATCGTGCGATATACGCGCAGTTTGGCAAAAAGACTAGACGAGTTGCACGTGATAGGTATCACTCAATGCCTTCCGTCAGGTATGAAAGTAAATTGTTATGTTGACAGTAGAGGCGGTCCATATTGCCAATCAGCTCTGCCAGTATGGCTACTTCTTCCCGGTGAATGACTCCAAGACACTCACCGTAAGGGATGATAGTTCTCTGTATAGATTTCAGGTACCGTACTTGTACATATTACATGTTTCAGAATCGAGTAACTTTTTAACTTGTGTAAATCCATTATGCGCGATCGTATACGCGTATATATCTATAGCTACATATAATATACGCTACATTTATATGTTACACGTACGTACGTACGTACGTATGTATGTATTTATTTATTTATTTATTTATTTGTAAAATGTGATCGACCCATTCCTTTTTTTTAGCTCGTTTAAAAAATAATTCTGAATTAGTGTGGGATAATTCGGGGTAGGTCGTCTCGTCAAAAAAATAAACATTATTTTCCGAGATCACTAGATATCTTCAAACGCGAAATTGTGAAATTGTTCAGCGATCGCTTCGTTAACATTTACATCGCATTTTGCAAAAAATTAACAATATTTTCAGCAGTTACCAGATGTGATAGAAACATAACAAGTATCTACATTTGCTTTTCTACAAAGCGATATTGCTGATACTTTGACAAATATATTTCAAATATGATCTTGGAAAATGTATTTTCATTACACGCTAGCTTTTCTTTTCTCTCTTTTTTAAAACAAACAAGATATGCGCAGATATATATATAACGTATCTAAATGTTTCTGACACTAGCATCTTATAAAATATGTACTTATAGTTTCATCGTTATCGTTATCGTTATCATCCAAGTACCTGAAAGAAATTTAACGAAGATTTAGTTTTATTTTTCATTTCAACTATGATTGATACGCGTTAAAACTACATCCATGTATTATTAAATACGTATTAAGAATGCAATATGATACAATACCATACAAAAACATATTGATAGATCGATATACGTACGTAAATATATATATTATCAATGTATGTATATGTTAGATATTTTTGCAATGACAGCATACATATGAATTTTAAAGTTTTTATGTATTTTATCATGCATCTTCATCATATATCTACCTGTACGTGAAACTAGTGATCTAAAAATACAGCATAAAACATTATCATATAACAATCGAATACAACAAATATCCGCACATACGTACGTACGTAGAGACATTTAGAAATCGTAATATGTAGACACATTTAGAAATCGAGGAAGTAATAAATTGGGAATATACATAACCAAATATCCGTTTAGGTCTAGGTATTTAAGGTCTTAATATTTTTGAGAATATGTGAATACAATTGTTGCATAATTATGTTCTTCGCTATAATTGGATATATCGTCAAACTTGAAATCATCAGGCATTTGACTTGGGTCGGTAAAAGAGAAACGAACAGCTTCGATTTGCAATAATTAAGCAATTTATTACAGTATTACGAAAAATGATTTGACAGACATTGAGTAAATGTTTAAATATGGCTAGTATGTTTAGCAGAAAAATAGGCTAACTTTCCTGTGCATACTTTTTAAATCGTCAATATATCACTTTTTTTTATTTAACAAATAGACACCATGTTATTGGCCATGGCAACATAGAATCCCCGATAATGTGGAATATGCTATTTATCTGGCTAAAAGAACTCTAAGAAACAAGCAACGACACGCTCTTGAAGAATATGAAATTGTACGTAAATTTCCATGATTTTGTTTTTCAAATATTCGATATGTAATACATGTTTTATAGATTACTTAATATCCGATGTCTAATATTTTTACATACTTTTAGGAAGCTTTACAAAGTTTACGTAGGAACTTGCAGAACAAGTGGGACATTATACAATTACAAGCCGAAGAACAGGTGAATAATCGATCATTCGTCATTCTCGTAATAATTTATTTTTCCGCACTGTTTCGCTAAGACTAAAAAAAAAAAAAAAATAGTTGCAACAATTGGATATTACGTCGCGTCAGTAATCTCCAGATTTTATTACTACAATATATTGGAATAAAGAAATCTTGGATTTATCCTAAAATGGGAAAAACTCAATTCTATATAGAGTTAATAGAGATACGGTTATATTTAAGAAAATATGTTCAATATATGTTTTCTATATACGTATGTATATTTCTATGTTTATATATTATATTACGTATGTTTTCCTTGTGTGTGTGCGTGCGTGTACACATACATGCATAATGAAAACATTATACTTTTGCGCATGTAACTCCTTGAAATGTTAATTTTGTGGGTTCAGGTACGCTTAGCGAAGGAGCGAAAAAAGGGAGATAAAATAGTAAGCGATTCTCAAGAACGAGCATTTTGGAGAGTTTACAGACCACCACCTGGTTGTCTAAGTAGTCTCGAAGTAGCACCCGTTCCTACGCGTTTTCGTCCTGGACTTTCGCGTCCTCCTTCGCGTAAACGCACTTTGACCGATCTGCAACGCGAGGTAAATACACACACATATATATATTAACATGATTTTCCTTTAAACCTGATATCTTATTTCGAATCGCTGTTTAGCTACAAGATACATATGTACCCATGTACATATTCCGTTTTAACCATCTTTCTAGTGTATTTTTGAATCTCTAACGATATGTACATATTACAGACACATGTTACTATACACTATATTTTACATTTACATTATACGTTATAATTTTTTTTTAAATAGTAAATCTTCTTAAATAGTATCCTTTTCTTTTTCTTTGAATACCAGGTGGCCCTTTTGAGGAACAGTTTAACGCGTACAAGAATAAAAGTTTCGGCTGCAATCGAAAACTTAAAGTCATACTTTGATACATATGTGGAATATGATCCAATGTTTGTGCAGCCACAACCTTCTAATCCATGGATCACCGAGGATCAAACATTCTGGCAGTTAAATAGTCCTCTGTTAGTATTCCAAACGTAATTAAAATTTTTCATGCAAGTAGCGTATCCGTACAGTCATTATGCGCAATCGGATGTGTGTTTGTCGTATCGCCGACTCATTGCTTCAATTTGTACGATATTATTTACATATTATTTCAGGGTAGAAGTTCCTACGGAAAAACGCGTCAAGCGCTGGGCGCTATCAATGGAAGAACTAATGTCTGATCTTACTGGTGAATATTCTTTCGAAATTTTACATTATACACGAGTATTTATATCTACGATATACATAGATCGTAGATTGCACATGTGTTCTTACAATGTATTACATTTACAACAGGAACGATTCATATTTATTATCAATGATCATTTTGAAAACATTTTTATATTATTTATAATATATATGTATATGCATATACATATATACGTAGGAATACTACATATACTGCGTACGTATACTGTATAGGATAGCAATAAATTTCTAACAGTAAAATTGCTAGTTTTACTAATATTATGGGATTTTGCTATATACTAATCGTACATAGCAAAATTCCATAATATTTATTAGACAGACAAGTATGTATGTGTTTCGAATGAATTCATGTTTCCGTATAGTTATTTCGTAAAACTTATTTAAACGCAAGAACACAAGCGACGATAATCAAACGTATATTCATTGCAAGAATCGAACGATTAACGTTTGAAAATTGCATTTTCATTTCATACATTTTATTGTAGGTTTGCAAGAGTTCACAAATTATTTGAGGAAAGAATATAGTCATGAAAATATACGATTTTGGTTAGCGGTTAAAGATTTGAGGCATAGTTTTCAAGCACAAATACCCGACAAAGTCAACGAAATTTTCAAGTATGTACACTGTTAAATACTTTATTACATTAAATCGATTCGTCGAAAACGAGTTGTATATACATATATATATATATATACGTCATATCATTGAATGAATTTGGTGTATAGGATAGGAAAATAATAAATATAATGTATTTTAGAGAATTCCTGGCACCTGGAGCACCTTGCGAAATAAACATAGATGGGAAGACAATGGAAAAAGTACATCAAGAAATGAAAAATCCAAATCGATTCACATTTGATTCCGCTGCTGAACATGTGTATACGTTACTTCTAAAAAAGGATTGTTATCCTAGATTTATTCGCTCTGATCAATATCGAAATATTTTAGCTGCTGGTGTGCAACCTTCGCAAAAAAAATGGTACGATTCGACTAATTTTACTCTCTATTTATTTCTCTACTATTTCTTCTTTCTGACTTATTTAACGTGTAATTCATATTTTTCATCTCGGATATCTTTCAGTGTTTATTACTTTATATTACGTTGTAATTTTTTTTCTTCAATGGCATTCTACGTAGGTTTTTTAGCTTTGGCGGGCAAGCTAAAAAGAAAATTTCTTCGACTTCAACTACGACTTCGACTTCAACTTCGACTGCTACTCCAACGACTACTGCCATTTTACAACAGCATGCTGTTGGCAGTGTAGGAAGCAGTAGTAAACGCAGGGGAAGCGATCGAAGTCTTTCCGGATCTGCTCATGAGTTGGCCGTCTGTGGTGTTCGAGATACAACGTCGGTGACTAGAGTGCCGCATTCTCACAGTCAATCAAATCTCACCGACATTCCATATAGGTAAACCATTGATTTAATATTTTTTAAAAGATGGATAATATTCACTTGCTTTAGAAGGTACTCTTGCGTCTATGTTGCTCTTATTACGCTTTTTGTTCTTTGTCAATCTCATCTTTATTTCTATTTTCAAATTCACATAACGATGCTTCTTAAAAGAATCGATATTATAGAGTATATAAATACTGTGTTATATGTATGTGTGAATAGAAATAATGGAATGTAATTAAAGTTTAAAAGGATGTACATACGCAAAAAACGTACAAGTAAAATAGCAAGTAGTGAACCTTTGGGAAATCAAAGTGTCGAATGGTTTTAAGAAATTAATTCGTTCGATCGATTGCATTTTCAAGACTATTTGCACACTTTTTGTCTTGGTGACGCGATAGAAAAGCCATCGGAATTGTAACTCTACAGATCAATCGTAACATACAGATCATGTTACAGATCATGTTACAGATCATGTTACAGATCATGTTACGTCCTTTTCGAATTCGTGTTTCCGAAATAACAATCAACAATGAAAAAGATAGGTTTTATCGGTGCGGTATTTTCAGGGGAGATCTGGCTCGACTTGTAAAGATTCCAACAAGGCCTATCCCGCATAGCGTTCAGTAAGTCCTCGAAATAATTTGATAGTTCCCTTGAATCTCTTGACTTGTTCCAATTTTTTAATAAGTCCTGTTACTCGATGTATTTTTCCACGGTGTTGTCGAGCACTTGTGAAAAACATTTCATGTATGCAAAGCTGTTAATGTTTTATAATATTTTCTAACATTCCATATTCCATCTCGATGTGCGAAGGGCAACTTTGCCCTATTTCAAAAACTTTCTTCCGTTACTGCATTCTAAATTCTTGAATCTCGATACTATACTTGTACGTATACGTGCATATATACTTACATGTGTATATGTTCGGCTATCTTTTTTTAGTCTTTCGCTTCATGCCACATTATACATCTTTTATTCTCATTCTCATTCTCATTCTCATTCTCATTCTCATTCTCATTCTCATTCTCATTCTCATTCTCATTCTCACTCTCACTTTCATCTTTACTTACTCTATTATCATATTTACTAATAGTTTTGCCAGCACCGTTTAATCTTCTCACGTGTCCAAAAATAAGCAGCTAGAAGATATTCCGCATCATCTTGCTTGTCAAATTTTAAATTAGTTTAAATTTTAAAAAATTAATCGAATTTACCCGTATTTGTAAGCTTGTCCGTTTTGAATCAAATATTTGTGTAATTTAAGTAGTTTCCAGATTCCAAAATATACGTATACCTGTCTATGTACCTATTATATAACATTATATATAGAGAACAATTTAAAATTTGAAATAGACGATTTAATTTAATCGAACACAAAATAACTCAATTCTCATTAATTGTATTTTATCTTGTACTTGTTGTCAAAAAGTTGGCTCCTCTTTTTTCTTTCTCAAAAAAACTATTTTTTTACTCTTCTGTTGCTAAAAAAAGAAAGATGAAAATAAAAACTTTCAATTTAGTCAAACGTAATTTCACAAAGCGTGTAATTTTCATCTTATGTGTTGAATAATACAATTATTTGCATGACTTATCGATATATTGAAATGAAAGATAAGATGAAATGAAATGAAACGAAATGAAACGAAACGAAACGAAATGAGATAAAACGAGAGGAAACGAATATAAATGAAATGAAATGAAATGAAATGAAATGAAATAAAAACACGCCGTGATACTTTAACGAGAGAAAAAAGTAAAAACTAAATCATATAATAAAGTTCATGTTGTCAGGGATGCTGGCACATCGGAAACAGTAACTCGCCCTATGGACGATGTTTGCCCGTGGGAAGTAGCTCCAGGACCGAGTATAGAACGCGCCATAGATACCACACAGCTACATCATCAAACATCATCTGGAGTAATGTCGTCGGTTGAGAGTCAAGGAGAAGAAGGCAATAATTTGATTGCTCAGTCACAATCTGTCGAAGTTGTACGTGCATCTCGGAAAAATTCTTCGCAATTGGATTCCTGTAGTTCTTCATCCGATGTCAGTTTAGTGGTAGCAGAGGTCTCTGATCATCTTCGAAAGTCTTGTAGTTTGCAACACAGTAGTAGCACAGGTAAATCTTTCGCAAATTAATTATGCATAAATTATAGTATTTCCATCCTATTAGTCTACTATTTCGCGAAACGATACTCGCACTGTTATCGAATATAAAAAGAAAAAGAAAAACTGAAAATACGACGAATTTTAATGAAAAAGTAAGAATGTTATTTCTGTGCGAAGATATTATTATCGGCAACGTTATTTCTAAATAGATATTCGTAGACTATGCTAAAACAAATAATTAAGAAACAGTAACGGTACAGCTTTTTATCGCGATCACTTTCTAACACAGCTGGTGTGACGACTACCGAACGAATTGGCATACCAACGCGAAATTATTCCATCGGCCCTACTAGCGGAAGAGTGAAACTTTCAGAGATTAGTCGGCCGTTCGCTTCGTCCTGTAATTATCCGTCGCCGCAACATTCGTTCGAGTACTCTCATACGACAACTGACAGATTGGACATGTCCATCACAGGGAAGGGTATTGTCGAGGTGTCTGAAACTAATAAGAGGTCAAAGTCTCTTGAGAAAGAACTGACGACTAAACCTTTAACCAAAGCTCCTCTAATAAGCATTAGTGCGATCGTGGGCGATCTAGCGAGCGATACCTCTACAGTTGAAGCCGAGGGGAAATCGAACGATAATCATGCGAAGATAACAAAAGAAGAAGAGACAGAAATCGAGGAAGGAAAGCAAAAGTTGGAGCCTGATAAAGGTGATGCAACGGTGGCAGTTATCGCCGAAGGAAATTTGGCAATTTCTGCTCAAGTAGAAACTGAGACGGAGGAATCTCTGGAAGAGGCGCAGGTTGTTCCTGTTTGGGAGCCGGACACCCAACAGGATGATCAAATAGCGCCCGTTACCCAATCAGCTCCTCAGCAAAAGCGTGACAATAACGTTAACGAAGTGTGCCCGTGGGAAGACGAGTAAGTACACATTCCGCTTAGCTAACCGTTACTAATCTATCTAATCTATTATCTGTTACAAGTTGTTTCAATTATTTAGTATTTGAACGTATTTATATTTATTTTCTTAGCAAGTTATAAATTATAACTGTAGAATTTGAATTTACAAAAACTATTACGCACGTACATCTTGGTATTTCAATCCCGCATTATTAAAATTTCGATTACAGTGTAACAAATTTGAATTTACACGATATGAATCTTGGAACGCTAGCTTCTTTGATTAACAACAAGAACTACCCGACGTAGTAACAAACTGAACGTCCACGTTTGTTTCGGCGAAAACTGTAGAGTGGATGCACCCTATGTGAAAACCTATGCGACTTTAGGTTACTTGTAACTTGACATTGGTACTAATCATACATAAATTTTACATGTAAACATTCGTAACTTTGATTATTATTTTACTTCACTTTTGCCAAGTTCGAGTGCCCGAGCTATCCGAAATATCGGCTATTATTTTTTTCTTTTTTCCATTTTCAATCAATGTCGATAAATTGACTGATTCGTCGGATTATTTTTTATTTCTAACATTTTCCGAGGTACATATATCCGAATCGTTTTAACGAAAAAAAAAAAAAAAAAAATGGAAAATATACGCAAAAAAAGATATTCGCGCGTGTTTAACAATAAAAAAAAACAATCGCCAGTTGTTTCGAATATACGATCGATAATGTGTATAACAATAGAGCTTTCTTTAAATCGTTATAATAAACTCTCGCGTAACGAATTTTCAATCCGAAACATTATCGATCATTTTGTCTGGAGTCTCACAATTAACGCAGCATAACGTAAAAGTGTATAATTTTATTCTCAATTTGTGTAAATTTAAATAATTTCCTGTATACGGAAACGTCTCGTTTTCCGATTTAGATTCGATAATCGGCACAGGAGATGCGCAATTTGTAAATGTGACAAATAGAATTATATCTCTCTATCCAACGCAATGAAATAATAATTAATACTTACCCGATTAAAAGGACAAATAGACTAAACAAAATGTCACGCATCTTGAAAGATAAAAATCTCTAAATCGATCTACAAAAAGCAGAATTCTACAAAAGTATTAAACGCAAAGATGCATTCTATGGGTGCCTAGTCAACCATGAGCCCATTGACCGCTCCCTTAGCACGCAAATTTCTTTAATACTATTTGCAACGAAGAATAGCTTGGTACGTTACAGTAAGTTCTGTATCGCAGTTCTTTTATCGCAGGTGAAAATGAAATTTTAAATCAATTTCATTTTCTATAAATGGAAAGATGTAAACGGTACGTACGGAGAAAAGAGAAATTTTACTATTACATATAGTGTATCATCGTACTAAATAATTAGTACGAAACGGTAAATTAAAATATTCATAAAATACCATAAAACATCTAAGCGATTTAGATCACTTATAATTAGCTTCGCTCGATAAAATCACTTCAATGTCGCGATGTTTGTCGTTTAATCTAAATGTTAGTCATACATTTATCCGATACATAATAAGTGTCTAATGACAACTATTTAATGCAACTTTAGCCTGCTTAGGGCCTCATAATACAATACAACGGCCTGTTAACGACTTTTGAAAAGTACAGATAAAACGAAATTGTTGGATTTTGATCCTAGATATTTGTAAATCGTTACTACATCGTTGCTGTCTATAATTAGATCGAGTTGAAATTAAATAGGAAAGAGAAAAGGCACGAAAGAAGAATATAATAATAACGATTCGTTTGTTTGATTACAGAGAATATCGAGTCTTGTTCTCTTGAGAGAGAAAGAAAAGGTGGTAGGGGGAGGAAGGGAGGAGAGATAGATAGATAAATAGATAGGTGGATAAATAGAGAGATAGATAGATAGAGATAGATAGAGACAGAGAGAGAGAGAGAGAGAGAGAGAGAGAGAGAGAGAGAGAGATATGTAACGTTTGTTAGAGTATACTATTACTGGGTTCTGAGTATTGTTACTGCCCCAATATTCAGATCCCACAAATCGAAAATAGAAACTTACGTTTAAGAAATATTTGACAAAACTATTGCACTTGAACTCAAAGATGCAATTTTTCATTTTTTAGTGAATTTATTCGACTGCTTATTAAATACCAGAATGGTATTGTCTTGTATCATAAAATATTAGAATTAGAAACACAGAATGATAAAACACTCATACTTGAAGTACGTAGTATAATAAATGGAAAGGATTAATTTCATTGTAGATTATGTAACAAAAAGATTGATTAAGAATCACGATATAAGATAAAAGCACAAGATCGAGAGACATTGTGCTACTATTTTTAATATATATTGACAAAACCGATCGGTAATCGATCGGTAATCGATTTGTTTTTAAATCGAAAGATCTTTGAAACTGAAACTACGAACAATAGCGAAGTTTTATCGTTACTTTGAATTATACATATATAAATACAGATAGTATTAATTTATTTCCTATATTCTTTGAAAACATGTTTCTTTCTTTCTTTCTTTCTTTCTTTCTTTCTTTCTTTCTTTCTTTCTTTCTTTCTTTCTTTCTTTCTTTCTTTCTTTCTTTCTTTCTTTCTTTCTTTCTTTCTTGCTTTCTTTCTTTCTTTCTTTCTTTCTTTCTTTCTTTCTTTCTTTCTTTCTTTCTTTCTTTCTTTCTTTCTTTCTTTCTTTCTTTCTTCTTTCCTTCCTTCCTTCCTTTCTCTTCCTTTTTTTTCTTTTTTTTCAGTCATTCGTTACATTGTATTTATGTACAAAACATATTTAATAGCAATGAGTTTAGTAACGATAGTGTAATAAATTTCGAATGAAAGTTCGGGCACTCGAGACTAGTCTTAAGAAATCTAACGTATTCACGACGATCATACTGTTAATTCAAAAGCTCAATTTAACTATTGTAAAGATCCTTATGAAAACTAGATAGTTGATTAATAAGTTAAAAGTGACGTATTACAGTCCCTATGAAAATGAATATAATATACGAATCGTAATGAATACGATATAGATATTGAAAATGTTCCGTTAGTCCCAGCATTAGCAAAGGTAGTTTTGACGTATGACTGACAAATAAATCTTATTTACGAACTGCGATGACTCGTGAATAGTAACGATTCCGACTTGACTTGCATATGTACGCATATGTAAGTATATACCACTTAAAAAAAAAAAAAAAGAAGAATTTCGTTCGATGAAGCATGCAACAATTATTATAGCAAATAAGCTTCGAAACGAATCAAAAAGCTATTTTTGTTCTCTTTTTGCAGAGACATTTTATATACTTGATATACATAACGCATTACTGTTCCGTCGTTAAAATTTGAATCACAGATCATGGATAATAGATTGATTCTACTTGCTATTGTTTAACTAACTCACTCGTCGTTATTGTATAATACAAGGGGCAATCGAAAGGATCGTTGTGCGTCCTGAATCTTTAAGCGCCATCTGATTTCACGTTCTCTTTTTTCGTACGTTGACGTGTTTTTATTCATTAATCGGTTAAATGAAACGTTTCATCGACATATATAAAGGTCATAGTAGCGAATGTGTGTATCAGTTGGCGATTATTTTTTCATTAGCGATATTAGCGACGCAATGTGTGCACTTTTGCGTGATGATGACGATAATGACAACGACGACGATGACGGCGACGACTGCGACGACGACTACGACGATGACGATGGTGGTGGTGGTGGTGGTGGTGGTGGTAGTGGTGATGACGATGGTGATGGCGGTGATATCAGTATTACGAATATAAAAAGACAGTGTTCATAAACGACAACAAAGTACAACAAACTATAACGATCGATAATTATTTTGATATTATTTTGAAGATGAACACCGATATGCACCGTTGGATAAATTTTTACGAAATATTTTTTATAATTCATTATCATTATTTTCAGCAGGCACTAATATTTTAAAATTGACGCAGTATATACAAAATTTCAAAATAACAGTTCACTGTTGTAATTTCTATTCTAAGCTAACAGTAAGTATCGTTATTGTTTGTGATGCGAATTGTGTGTCTCGTACGACGCAAGTAGAGATTTGATTGCCGAACGAGTTTCGAGTGTCAAGCTTTCGGATAAAGAGAAGCGCAAATAAAACGAAGAAAAAGAAATATCATATTATTTGATCGTACGATTCGGATTATGTCGCTCCTCGTACTTTAATGTTTCCGAATTACGTACAAAGTGAAACAATCGTACGTTTGTTTCATAATTTTTATCTTTCCTCGATTTTTAGATTCGCCAATAGTACAAATACAATTTAAAGTATAGCGTAATTTACGGGTAAGCCTGACTCAGATAAAATCTAGACCTAGCCCAAACAGTAAATAACTTTTAAGATCTATTCGAGTAAATGAAATTGCTGTTAGTCGGAAAATTGAAATTTATTCGATTCGGTTATCGATTGTTGGAATTATACACAGGTATTCGAAGTAAAGTCGATTATTAAAATTATCACAATTTTCATTACTTATCCTTATTTATGTACTGTTACTGTTCTCCGATACGACGATCTCCTCATATCTACGATATCCCTCAATATCTACGATACAACTGTGCTAGATGAGAGAATGAGCCATGTTTACCAGGAAAAGACTGAAAACGTACCTGAAATTTGCCTCTCCCTCGAAAATGCACGTAAAAGATTCTAAGACTAACTAAGTTTTAGAATAGCTAGTATTCTGTCTCATCGTTTCGATAAAAAAAAAAAAGTAAAACAAAGTAATAATAAAAGAATACATCAAGACAAGGACGAAGAAGATGATTAATCAAGCGACATAGGTGAGAAAAGAGGTGACCGATTCAAGATTTCAGCGATCCTTGACGTGTCCCGAGATGTTTCATCTGTATTTTGTATTAGATCGATCCATCGCCAAACCGTTTTAACAAATGTGCTAAACACGCGTATCTAGTGAATTATACTAATAGAACTGAGAAACTAGCGTAGAGAGAGTCTTACCGCACCGATGTAACATTTATTCAGTAACATGCTGTTCTTGTATCATCGACTCAAAGAGAAACATCGTTTCAATTTTAATTGGTTAAAACGCACGTTGAAAAAAAAAAAAAAAAAAAAAAAAAAAAAAAAAAAAAAAAAAAAAAAAAAAAAAAAAAAAAAAAAAAAAAAAAAAAAAAAAAAAAAAATATCGATAACGAAATAAAATTTTCAGAAATTTTAAGAAAATACATTTGCACGAGGCAGAACAGTTGAAACGCATCCTGATATGTATGTACATTTCCTACATTTGAAATCCTCGACAATTATTATTTTCGATTATGGCGTGATCCTGTATCGCAATATTTGACAATGAACGAAAGGAAAGGAAAGGAAAGGAAACGAAAAGAAAAGAAAAGAAAAGAGAAATACATTCTTTTTGCGAATCGCATTGTCAATGAAAGATTTGCGAATGAAACAAAAGCAAAATGAGAAAAAGAAAGGATCGATTGAACAGATGTTATGATACAAAATTATATATATTTATGTATTACGTATTAGTTGTTGAAACGTTCTGTATGCAAGCAATGATAAAAATTAGACTATCAACGGAAATAACCGAAAATTGTCTCTGAAAAATCGAGTCCAAGTGTATGGATTTCGTTACATTTTAAATTGTGGACGTTGAATAGTTGCTTAAATAATGATATTACAATAGGACGTACGTATAAATGAGGGGAAACGAAGTAAGTAAGTAAGTAAATAAGTAAATAAGTATTTACGATGACCTTTATATTAGTTAGATTGCGCTAGTGACTTGCGATGCGTCTGTCACAACTTGTTTCGAAACTGTATTATTGACACGTTGAACACACTATTGTTCACTGAATAAGTAATTATTACCACATACATATAATAAAGTACATGCAAAAAAATGAAACAGATAAAACACGTTACTACTACTTAGACATTTGAAAACGATATGTTATACGACGTAAAAAGCTTTAGTGTATATAGTTTTGTAAAGTATCAACAATGTATAGAGACAAAAAGAAGAAAAAAGTATATAGAAGGTTGAACCGACAAGATATGTTCGTATTAATCGAGGCCGATACAAATTACGAGTTTTCACTGAGAAATCGGACCTCGGCCGACCGCAACGCGATTCGATGAACAATACACCTGTATAATACGTATACAAGGTACACAAGTACATGTACGTGGGTATACAAGTACATACGCACGCACGCACACACACACACACACACACACACACACACACACACACACACGAGTATGTAAGTACTTGCGTATAATGCGCGTGAAGACAATTGTTGCATTGAAAACGTTTTGCGGCTTATAATTAAACAAATGACTGTTTTGTTAACTGTAGCTGCATTTACGCGTATGTAGGTATGTATGCGTACGCATGCACACGCACACGTATACGTAAAAGCAGAGAGAATGTTATTCGTTACATACCTATATAATATGTGATATATGCGTACTATTTTAAGCTGTCAATAGAATGTCCTAACACTAAATACACCATAGTGAGATTAAATTCTGTGTCGTATTGAATATTCCCGACATCTCCTTTATTCATTCAAGAAAGAAAAATAATAACTTTTCAAACGTAACAAATTTTCAAACTTTTCATCTATAGTCGTACAAATCTTTACAGAGATCCGTCCCTACGAGATGTTATTTCATTACGCTGTATCGTGCACAACGAATGTAACTAATTCGTACGTACTGAATAAATAACAGCTAGATAGCAGTAAAAATAAGTAACAAAAATGACGATAATGACGACGATAACGTACTATAAATTTACTTACTGGATCAAATAAGCTTACTTTTTACCATTTAATCTTAATCTAACAAATATCACGTACCTAGATATATTATTCAATAATACGTACATAGGTATGATAGTAGGAATTCATCGTATAAGAAATAAATAGAAAAAATGGCGAATACGCAATTATCAAATATCTACTTATTAATGTATGTGTGTAAGTTGTTACGAAATAAATTGGATAGTTATCCATGGTGTGGAAGTTGTTTAATAGCAGATATCAATCGTATTTCTGTACAAACGTAAAAGCAGATGCCAATTAAAACGGGCCAATTAAATTTGCTAAATTAGTTTTGAATTTTAATTAAATTTCTCACAAGTGGGGATGCTTGACGAGGTGCTTTATTCGAATAATTGTCTTCTAGTTGTTTCTGCCAAAAATACAAATAACAAATAGTCGTTGAAATATTAAAATACCTACAACAATTCTGTTAATTTGCATCAATAGGTGCAAAGATACAGAACTATCGTCGAAAATACAGCGTTTCAATTCCTTGCGAAGTGAATCATCTGGCACGTAATTGAAATTTGTTTAATAGCAGCGGCAACGTTCCGAAGGGCAATTGGAAGGATAAACCAGACACTTGTCCATACAATAAACGCTCGCGCCGTCTTTGCCAGCAATGTCTCCGATCGCATCGCACACTTCCCTGTTACAAAACATACGACGAAACGTTTAATAAATTTTTTCATAAAATTTCACTCTTCGACAAACTACGATCACTATTCTTTGTTAAATAAAGCAAAGAAACATTGGTTATTTACATAGTAATACGTATGAAATCATGGAATTGCACAAATTTGTTTTATACGAGTGAAAAGATTATAGCATTCGTACAAAGTTGAAAAAAATATAACAAGAACACACACACACACACACACACACACACGGCCCAATTTAGATTAAATCGATTTGGCTCGATCGAATAGTTTGTTAAAAAGTTTGTTCCTACAAAACAGCTTTTGCAAGACATTCCCCAAAAGAGAATGATGCTATATGTACATGGTAGGTATTTGTAGGTACAAATAACAAATAATAATTATTACGTTATTATCGACAAACGCAATTGTCATTAAGAAATTCTCGAATCAAGGGTGTCGAGCCATTATTTTCTTAAAAGATATACGATCTTATTGTCAAAACAACTTACGGGCATTGACAAATAGCTGCTGGACAGTTTGGCGGATAGCGAAGACAATTAGTTTGACACCAGTCGCTCATTCCTGGTATACGTCGGTAAAGGAAAGTGGACGTGCACACCTGAGATCTGCAATCGAAAAACAGCTTTTACGAACAAGTTTGGTGCTTGTTAATTGCAGAAATGTACATTTACCTAACGACGAGTGGGAATATGTTGTTTGGAGAACGGTAGTCTTTGTAATAGAGCAAAAAGGGATTGTCCTGTTGTACAAAGAGGGGTGGAACTCCAGCCGTGCTAGTAACAATGCTCACATCGGCGCAATTTCGAAACGTCTCCGGTCTTCCACATCCATTGGCTTCAGTTCCATTTTCACAAGTGCCCCACATATTGCCTAACAATTATTATTCGTAATACATGGGAATGCAAATCTACGCAAATTTACAGTACGCAAATATAAATAGTTAAATATACAGCTGAGAAACATTTGAACGCTGCGGTACTGTCGCATTTTAGAAACATACATACACGTTATGAATAAGTTTAAATAGCAGCTTTTCTTTCAATTCGAAGAACGGTAACAAGAGTAAATTGCAAAAATAATTAGACAAGTAGATGTAGCGAAGCTTATATCTATAGAAGCAAATATTACGTAAAAATACAAACCAGTGTAGTAGTTCCATTGAATCACACATTGCGTACAAGTGACGTAGGGCGGTAAAGTTACCTTATATCGAAATATAGCTTTTCTTTCAGTGCCCACAGGTATCTCAAATCGAACGTCCCGGGTCCCAGATACATACAACGGATACCTTGAGCAACGATTTTATTTTATCAGAGTTGCGAGTATCTTGATTGAAAAGAAGATAATTACACAGACGACGACGGATACTAAATTTCCAAGAGATGTTTCGAGACAGTATCATTTCGAATCGCGAAGGTCTCAAGACCTCTCGATTATCCGAACTTGACACAAAGTTTGAAAAGTGTGACAACGTAATAATTGCTGTCTAATAAAAAAGTTGCTGTTGACAAAAGACGCTTTAAATTTAATATTTTTAGTACGATATTTGTACATACGTATTACCGTTATTTTTTATACATCGGTAAAATTCAACGGAGTAGGTACGTATCTATGCGAATACTACGTACATTGGTAACAAAATAAAATGAAATAAAGTGAAATCTTGTAGATTTAAACATACTACAACGAGGTATTTTGAAACAAACTAATCGCAATTGCACGTTACAACAAACACAGCTAACAACGAAGAATGCAATGGGAAGTAAAAAGTAAGCATAAAAGCAATTTAAAATACGCGTGTCACGCGTATAGTGCTTTTACTACACAGCGGGTAAAAAGACATTTGTACAAATTAGCATCGAGATAAATGAACGTCATGAAAAATTTTGATTACCTATCAAAGCATTCCTGACTCGCCACATGCCTTGGATTGTTATTTGGACAAAGATACATTTCGAATCTTCCTAAATGGTTGGCTGTAAGCTCAATCTCAACATCGATATCCTATAAAAATATAGGTTCGAACGATGTATTCGGTCGATTTAATTCGACGAATTCAATTAAAAATTCAAAACGTAGAAAGAGAGAACCTCACCTGACCAACCGTGTAATGCCGAACGATGGTGCCCTTTGCATATTCGCCACCCGCTTCGTGTGGTCTCGGTTCTTTCAAGTGATAAGCATCGCCACAAACTCCACACTGACCTTTGTTCTCCACCCATTGCACTATAACCGATAATTACATCGTACAATATACTACATAAATACGTGGTTCGTGATACCGATTATTACGCGTATACTGTATGTTAAATGTGAAAAGTGAAAAGTCGATCTTGACGGCTCCACGAAAAGTGGAGCTGACCGGTTTTTACACCAAGCCCTTGAATCTCTCTTAAACGTATATTACGTAACGCGACATAAATTTCAAGCTGTATTTTATTCATCGTCTATCTATCATACAATCTACGTTCAAGTTTCTGTATCGTTCCGTATCTTTCACTTACTACATAGATATAGATATCAAGTTGGTAGATATTTATCATTAAGATAATCATTATGAAATGACGAACCTGCATATCCGCCACAGAAGAGTTCGTTGTCATTGTAATTTACAGGATTTGGATATCCAAAACGCCACATACTATTTCGTGCAGGTGGGTCCATTAAACGTCCATGTCCATGTACACGAATGCAATTAGGAACCTTAAAAATTATTGCTTTACACAACTAGAAATATTTCACTGCAAACAGAACGTTTACAGTTGCAATTTTACAATTCTTAGTAAAACGAAGTAAATTTATTTATTTATATATGAAAATAGTTTTGAATGAACGCAAAAAATTTCGCAATTTATATACAATTAATTATCACAGATTGGAATAAACGCATTAACATTTTGTGTTTCTCAATCAAACTTTGTAAAATTCAAATGAAACAACGATTATCGTATGTCCGATAACTATGTTTTATACTTACCTGAAGAAAGAAACAGGCTATTAAAAATATTATATTCCGACATCGATATCTGCTAATCATGACCACCTAAAATAAGATTTAAGACTTTTCGAATGATAAAATACAAAAAAGTTCAGAGCTTTGTGTATTTTTATTCTCTCCCTCTCTCCCTCTCTCTCTTCCTCTCTCTCTCTCTCTCTCTCTCTCTCTCTCTCTCTCTCTGGCAGAATACCTAGACAGGAAATTATTCCATGTACGAAAACAAATATAATTTCGTTTTTGAGAAAATCAAATTTGTTTAGTATGAAGATAATGATAATGATAACGCTAATGAAACAATAATATGACATTGCGGTAATAAATGTATTAATGAATCAAACAAAGTGTCCTTGAAACTGTGCTTAGCATTGTAACAGAGTACAATGAACTCGTGAAGGCGCAGAGATTTCAACTGTTGTGAAATTACAAAAAAAATCCATTTACATAATTAGCCAACGATAGTAATAATATCCGCTTTGATTTACGTACGATAGGATTATTTATATCTCATTTTTAATCATGTTAGAATAATAAGTGGCATCAAAATGATCGTCAAGTGGCGTCATATGAATATATAAACTAAATGAAAAAAAATAATGAATTGAATTCGTTAGTGGAAATGAAAGCTTTCGTAAGAATATAAATATATGTAAGCATGTGCATACGTACGTATATACGCGTGTGTACATACATAGTGAATATCAATCAGGCTGAGTTGACGATTGAAACGAATGTCCACGTTTTTGCGTAAGAAAGTATTTTGTGAACTAACGAAATTGATAGAAAAGTACAAGTGCATACTAAGTACCTACATTTTTCTCGTAAGTATATACATATGTAGATGGGTAAGATTCGTATTTACATTTCGTATAATGCAATATAACGTAGTAATGTATTTTAATACACCCGTACATTCATACTTATGTATGTATATATATATATATATATATAGATTTGAAAGGAAATGTAAATTTTTCAATTTTTCTTCAATCAAAGATGTAGTTTCATTATAATAATCACAAATTTATCATATGCGCTCGAGTTTAACAATACTTGTTTCGTTATTCCAGTACAACCTGAGCTTGTGTGTCTTTTTGTAAAAAAAACATTTAAGCGCACGATAATTACATAGATTATTCATGTACATAAGTTATAGCAGAATCAAAAGA
>KQ435763.1:3596-21798 GCA_001276565.1 Melipona quadrifasciata | reverse complement strand
AAAGAATGAAATTAGCATAAATTTAGACCGACATTAAACCAGTCGAACGATAATATCTTTGCACGTGAGTGGACATGTTTGACAATCAATGGAATTATAAAACCCGTAATACACTTACACGTATCTAAAATTTGATATGTTTTAGCATACGGTGAATTAAACGTCGTAGATGTTGAACAAACGTACTTTTGTTACTATATATTACAGGATGTAATTCGATCATTTTGCGATGAAACAATACAACGAGGCATCGTACCATTAAACAATAATACTCTCTTCCTTTCAAATCATACGTGAACGAAAAGTATATCAAAATAATAATAACGAGAATGTGTCATGTTAGAATAATAGAGCAAATGTAAGATAGATAGAATAGAAGAAAAAGGAAAAACTTGGAAAATATCAGCTATCTTTATGGCGATTTCGCAAAGAAGTACAAGTAACGATATAAAATGATCAAACGGTTCCCGTAATTTGGGAAAAACGATAAACTTTTATCTAAATTTCGATTACTTTGAAAAATATACTAGATAAAAGTATTGGAACCAGATCGAGACACTTGTCGAGTACAGCTAGCGATTAACATTTTTTCCATTTACATATACATATGACACGATATACAAATTTTTTTCCGCATTTCAATATTCTTAAACTTACCCTTTCGTTCCTTTATCAACGGAATTCGGTAACTCGAGATAAATCGGTGTATCGCCTTTCTCCAAAACGGCGAAGGTTAACCAGGTCTTTTTTACTCGCCTTTAACCAACTTGTGTTTTTTTTTATCGGATAGTGAGATATTTTTCATGTCGCCGAATGACAATTTAACAGCTATTTTTTCGCGAAATATTGTTCGTCAAATATTATACATACAAAACCAATGACCGTTTTCATCTCAATCATATTTTTCTCTTTCTTGTGGAACAAGATAGTCGAAGGATTGGGAAATATTTTAACAAATATATGGAAGAAAAGAGATAGTACGCAACTAATCGAAATTCTTTATTGGGATACACGGCAGAGTTGCAATCGATGCGATCTAACGTTAACGAGTGTCAAGTAATAATGATTCGTCCGTTTGTCTATCGAACACGATCCATTACATTACCATTGGTGATGTAATAATCACGACAGCTTATGTATAAGTAGCTTAAAAGCTATACAAAAGCACATCCGAGCTTTCCCTGGGTACATTCGTACAATTGCGTTGGATGATAGAATCATAATAATTTTTAAAGATTAAACGTGCCAAAAATGCAACTTGTCAAAGTTTCTTGTATTATATAAATTGTAATAAAAATATATGTCTCAACACTAGAGGAAGATGAAAGAATTATGAAATGAAACGAAAAAGTCACAACGACCGACAATTAGACGACAATTAGACAGTTGCACATGTTCGTACAGATGTACTTGGTTAAAGTCGTGTGTTAAAAAAAAAGTTTAACGTTCCCTTTGCTTTCTTTCTTTTTTCTACGTACATATTCTATGTACATGTATACAAGAATAATCGAAAGTTTAAATTTGGAAAGAAAGAACATATTCAAGTATACGTGTACGTACACGTGTATCTTTACATACGTATTAAGGCCAGCAAAAAGATCAATTTTTACTTTTCAATTGTATTTGCAAATATTAAACGAAATAGATGATAAAATTCTAAGGGGTCTGATTGTAAGGAGATCAACTAGAAAGAAATCTTGTAATCTTTGGTATTATTGCAGAGAAGAAATTTTGATCGTTTCAGAACAAACTGAACGACATTTCAGAACAAACTGTCAAAATTGTTGTTTCGTATCTATAAATAAAAAAAAATTGGAAGGAATGGAAGAGTAATCGATTCGTGGAAGGAATATCCGAAGTCAGCATTCGCTCTTTTAACATGCGCGTAGCACGTTCACGAGATAACAGGAGAGAAAAAGTTGAAAGGTTTTTAAGAGAGGCATTAGCCTTTTGCATCGAGAACATTGTCGAAGGTTGATGACGACTAAAATCTGGATACACGTATTACGAATCACGTAAAGCATCATCCGTATCGTAATACTTTTTCGTATCGTTACTTGTACTTACTCACTTACTTCATGTACGCATTACACTTTAACTCGATCAAATGACGTACGTACAGGGATATTAATATAACGATATTTGTGACGTTCTTTTTATCGGGTACTTTCCAATTTTGCAAATGTCAGAATATCAAAAAAATCAACAAGTGTCTTTAACCGAATCGTTACGATTTTACACAGCAAAATTATCACGTACAGCTGATAAAATATCACCAAAATCGTAATCACAATGCATTCGAAAAAATTAAAAATATGCAACGCGTTTTCTTTCTCCACTTTTGAATACTTATCGAGACTCAGTTTCGATCGTAAAACATTCGTGGAACTTTTGCATCTTTTCGTATTTCAGACGACAATGGACTTGGATGGACAAAAGACACGAGAAAGGCAAACAATGGATTCTCGCTCGTCCTTTGAAAATTCGAAATTACTCGAGCGATGATTTTTCCACAATAATGCAAGTACGTCTTCGAACAATTGCGTTGTTTGTATCATACGTGACCAGATATGTGAAATTTCATACCGATATTTTCGCATACATGCGAACGCTTATGGTTCTAGAATTTATCATGGTTCTAAAAGGTTCTTTCTTTTAGATAAGTTTCTGTCACCTTCGTTACGTTCAAGTTGAGCCGAACGACAAAAGGATATTGAAAACAAATGTAAAATAGTGAAAATGAGAGAAAGGAGTGACGGTTCTCTTGAGTCAAGGCTTCAGTCAATGTTTCCGTCAAGGTCACGAATAAAATAGAAATTCGACAATCGAAAAACATAGATTCGTCGTTGGCTAATTTCTAGCTAGTAGAAAGGAAACATCACGCTCTATTCGATCGTGTAATTCTCGAATGTTCTTTATTGCTGCGCTACTGGATCGCTGTAAAATCTGTATCGTCAAAACTATCGATTACTAACAAATTTTTCAACCGTTAAACAACTTTGGAGATGAAGGAAATCTATTCGAAAAAAATGTTTGTATTCCCCGCCCGGTGGGAGCCGTCCTTTACAATGAACTCACAAATGGTCTTTGTCGAGGTGAATCTTTCAACTTTATTTAGCGGAAAACCGTTTCGACGGTTCTTGCCAGATGAAACTGTAGATCGTGAAATGTAAATCGTAAAATAAGCAACGTGCAATCGGTACCGCAAGAACGGGAGGATACTTACTGGTGAGCGCGTGATCAGAATCTTAATATCGATGGTCGAACGATCGCTGTAGGTGAAAATTGTCTAGGTCACTCGTTTGCTGGATCAAGAAAAATCTTTTTAGAGGAGATTCCTCTATTCGACGATCACCTTTGAATTTCGTAAATCGTTTGCTACGTTGAAACGTTGAAACGTTGAAACGTTGAAGCGTTGAAGCGTTGAAACGTTGAACCGTTGAAACGAGAAAAGCGTATGCCATTCAACGAGAAACGGAATAAATAAAATCAACTCGTTCAAATTTTGCGTGCACAAAATTAAGTTGGGAGTGTTATTAATCGAACGAACCGTACAACAAAGTAGCAACATACAGCGGTCGTGATGTCGCGCAGTCGAACGAACAGACTCGAATGCGTTGGCGCGAACGAATAATGCTCGTGCGACACAGCATGGGCCGCCACAGCCGAAAAACTCGACTACCACCACCAAGAGTAATAGCATCCGAAATCCGAGAGCAAAGGATCAACAGTCAGCTTAGTTTCCAGTCGGATAATACCAGTGTGGAACAAATCTGCGAAACCATCGCAAACCAAATCGAAAGTCATTCGACACTGACAACGAGACTGCCAACACGCTCGTTTATTCTACGAAACTGGCAGAATGTCTTCTGTTAGCGTGATTGTTTTCCTATACCTTGTCACGTCACGTGTCGCGAAAAAAAAAAAAAAAATTCTTTTGAAAGAATAACTTGGTATAATTTGAAACTTGATTTTTATTGAAATAATTTATATGGATCTAGAACATGTATTCATTTTCATTAAATCGCTCCAACTGTAATTACCCGTGCGCAAGTATATGCAAGATATAGCAAGGATTGTTTCGATTGTTTCATAAAAATTGGATTGACACGCTCGTTCGAGCAAACGGACGTTCTTACGTGGTACGTGAGTATGCAACGATACAAAGAGGTCAGGAACGATGCAAATATTAGTGCAAGATTTTCGAACGTGACAGATGAAATTGGCTCAACGTTGAAATTAATCTCATCTCGTAACAAGCCAGTTTCGCAAGTAACACCGTACGTTAAGAAAAGCACAGAAATTTTACTTTCACTTTCATTATTCGGTTAGTCGTTATTCGCAACAATCGACAGGCCCATTTTTATTCGTCGCACGAAACGTACTGGTATTTTAAAATCAAGCAGACGCTAGTCGCGCAAAGGGAAAGCCACAGTCTCGAATATCTACGTACATAATGTACGTTTGTTTACTCATCTTACGTACGTAGCTGTTGCATCGACAATACTCGTAACGTATGTATCTATTTTAACACATGGGTACATGTTGATAGCATCTATTGGACAATCGTACGAAAGCACATTGTACGTACATTGTAAAAGTATCTCATTAAAGTACCGCAATAAGATTACGATAATTCATATTATTATTCGCGAATCCAACGTACTATTCGATATAACGATCAAGCGAAAAGACGAAGAAACGCGCGAAATTCATTCGCGACGTACGAAAATAAATTTCAGGCACCTCAAATAACGATTAAATAACCTCGTAACGAATCTCTGTTGATAAATATCGTCGACACGATGATCATTGAGAAAATCATTGCCTGCAAGCGCTGGCAGAATTTCTCAAGTTGGAAGCGATTCGAATTGGCTGTACTATAAATCGCGCCATTAGGTTTGAACATTCGTAAAAGTTCGTACACGTCCGTGTTTGATCGAAAAACGTGCCGTAGGGTTGGAAGTACATACTTATCATCGGCAGTTAAACACGGCTGATACACACGGTTGCAAGACAGCGTGACGCGTTGGTACCTACGTTCCTTCGTTTTCCTTATTATTTTTCAACAAGTATTAAAAATATCGAAAATATTGGAAATATCGAACTCGAACTCAAACGAACAAACGAAAATTATATCACGAGCAACGTTCAATTAAAAATTCGCGGTCAAAGTGAAACTGAACGGGTTCGTGAACGTTCGTACAGTTTCGGAGGCGATCAAACATTTCCTGCGCAAGGATCAGCAGAATGTTACATCGGTGGTCAGTGTGAATCTATCCCTCTAGGAGAACGTTTTGTCTGCTCCGAATTTCTCGTGAAATTTAACCTCTAGGCTGGTGTTGGAGTATCAAACGCAAGATGCTCGCTAACAAGTGTCAAACTGTATTCTCTGTCCGAAAATTTTCACGACAATTGTTCAGAGGTACAAACTATTTTTACGAATTTTTCTAATTCAATAACTTTGTTTCGTTCGTTCGTTCGTTCGTTAGTTCATTCATTCATCCATTCATTCATTCTTTCTTTCTTTTTGCTTTCTTAATTTTAAACAACCAAAATGAAATAGCAGTAGCTAGCAGTATTTCGCCCAGTAAATCAGTCCGCGCACGCGATACAACCAAGCCAATCGATAACTCGCTTTTCTCAATCTTGTCTTTTGTTCATTCTCTGAATATAGTAATAACTATTTTTCTTACCGTTGTAATAATAATTTAGCACTTCAATATGATATATGATAAACGAGCAAACGAGCAATATATCAAAACTAAAAGTAGAAAATATCGTTAGACGAATGCTTTTCACGAGATAGAAATTTTATCTTTCAAACATGTTAATTTGCAAATTGATTAAAATAGTGGAATTGTCGTACTGTTCTGTCGTTTATACTTGTATACTTTGTAGAAACACTACATATTACGCTCCATGGCCATTTTATTCTAATGGAATACTTGGATTCTATCCTCGAAAGATGGTCAAATTTTGTATCGTTTATCCAACAATTACCCAACAATTCCAAGTATAACATGCTTCGGCATTATATAGATATACGTTTATACATAAATGTATGTAAGTATACCAATGGTAGGTTAAACTGCTATTATTCTTTTCTCGACCTTTGAGTCCTCGTTATTTCCTTCTCATCTGAAGAAAAAGAAAAAAAAAAAAAGAAGAAGAAGAAGAAGAAGTAAAATCCCATTTCGTCGCGTATCTTATCGAAATCAGAAATATCACGTCAATTGGACGAAACATCGATGTTTACATCGTACGAAGTATCTTGTTAAACAGCTACAGGATTTAACAACAGAGAGCTTGTATTTTGAGAAATAAATTTCAAACGTAAGTAGTTGTTTTCTACATGTGTACAGAAATGTGCGGGTCAATTCATCACGAATAAATCGATTTATTTGATTGAAAATTTTTAATTTAACGTGCATCGCAGATGCTTCGATCGTCATTGTTAGATATAAAGCAAGCTCAATCGGCACCGCACCACATAGAAAATTCCATGAAACGTACTGAATAATTAATCTTGCGTTTATCAATGTAAACGGTTTCAAAGACGAAAAACGGAAATAACAATTTGAAAAGTATTTATTACGTTTGCTGCTATGCAGCAGCTGCAAACGTAAGAAAATCCAGTAATAAAATAATACCTACCATCGCAATCTATTTACATACATGATACTCGTTGGGACAATGTACAAAATAATCATCTAAATACACACATACTCTTCGAAATTTTCGACGATACATATATCGCTATCAGTTATGATAACGATTGCAGAGACCACAAATTAATTCTACGCGATAACAGCGATCCAACAAGTAACTTGTTAGTTATTGTAGCTGGTAAATACAGAAGAGACGACAACCTGCTCGAAATTGAAAATATATTCTTTATGGATGAGAAATTCGTTTGTTTCAAGACGATTTAATAAAGGGAGATTATGAGGAAATACGAAATATTCTCAAGTACGAATAGGTACGAATAAACAAAATGTTATTGGACATGTGTACGTTGATACGACAACCAATTACTCGTAACTGACATCAATGAAACTAAATGCTCGATCTATTATAATCGAGGGTTCTGAATAACTCTGAACGTGATTGAAGTCGTTACACGTTACGCTAGCCTACTTTAAAATAAATCTTATCGGGAATAAAACACGACATCTTACATTTGAAACTTGAATAAAAGGATTTGCGTTTCGTTCCGTATAGAACACGGAATATATGTTGCATTGAAAAGTTTTCCGATAAACGATACACGTACCTACGCACATGCGAAGATGTGAGAATATTCGAAATATTTGGAGTATTCGAATCGTAGAAGAGCTGTGATTCATTCGAAGGAAAAAGAAGGAACATCGGCAAGAGTTTAGTTTGAATGATTTTTCTTTTTTACATTTTTATCTTTACTTGATACTTTACTATATACAGACTTGCGCAGGATATTGAAAGAAACTGTTAAAATACAAATAAAAATTTAACAGAAAAATTAACATACTCGGAATCTAAGTAATAACAAAGAGATTTATTCGTTTAGTAACGTTAGTGACGTTAGTAAAAAAGAGAAAGAGGAAATAAAATAAAATAAAACTAGATCGTGTCTTGTTCTATCATACATATCTATTTCTTTCGACGATCTTACATTCATTTCTCGCGTATGTATATGTGCGTGTTGCACACACGCATCCACATATATCACGTTATATACATGTAAATATACGTGTTTAGGATTTCTTAAAACTAAATTAAGAACGACTCGTTTATGGATTTACTCAGGGCATGCAATTTCTTGGAAAAGATGCCTAGCCGTATCTTTAGCGGAGGAACCAAAAAAGCCAGTGGTAATAACAGAAATACCAGGACCTCGATCACGTAGTTTGTTTCAAGAACTCAATTCGATACAAGTACGTTTTTTCAATTTTCAAAAATTCTTCAAATTTCAAATATTTTTATTACTTGAAAAGAGACTCGAAATCTCTTTTTCAATTATTATTACTTATTTTTGCTTAATTCGTTGGAGAAAACCTATGTACAACACGTTACATACACATACAGGTGTATGCGCTTTGCGCGTTTGAAGAGAAATTGTTCATACGTGACTCCAACATGATATATTCAATACGTGTCAAATATATTTTTTAAAAACAGACGTAACAAATTATTTTCGAGTAATAAAATGATTCATACGTTGTTTGTAACATTTAGTCTTCTTCGAATATGTATACTAGAGATGAAATGGATTACATGTTGAAATCTGCAGCAAGCTTCTTCCGTACAATTCTTCGCAGACTACGAAAAATCAGTGGGCAACTATATCATGGACATCGATGGGAACGCTCTGCTCGATGTTTACATGCAAATTTCATCGATGCCCCTCGGCTACAATCACCCGGCTATGTTAAAAGCTTTGGCAGATCCGGTTAATCAGGTAAACAAAATGTCTTTAAACTTGTTCCGTCCCAGCTCAAAATGGATATTTACGCATTATTTTATCGCATTAATACGATCGAGTGAAAATTAAATTTTACACGTAGAAAAAAATATAGAACGAGTTAACAAAAGCGTCAATTAATAAGTCGATAAGCAAGTTGTTGAAACATCATCTACATCTGTATATGTGTAAAGAATCGCAAGTATAATCGCATAATCACGAAATCATACGTATATGTATACGTACGTATACATCACATTCAAACAACAAGTATATCGATTTACATTTTTACCAGAAAATTATAGCAAATAGGCCTGCGTTGGGTGTTTTTCCTGGAAAAGATTGGCCAGATAAGTTGAAGAAAATTTTGCTACATAAAGAGGTACTTATCTTTTAACGCATCAAAGTATACGATTACGATTGTAACAGATATATTTATTACGTATTACAGATTGCCCCACCAGGATTATCTCACATCACGACTATGATGTGTGGTTCTTGTTCAAACGAAAATGCATTTAAGACAATTTTTATTTGGTACGCTGAAAAACAAAGGAATGGTGCTCCGTTTACGAAAGAAGAAATGGAAAGTTGCATGACGAATCAAGTTCCTGGTACTCCGCGATTCTCGATACTCTCGTTCAAAGGTAAATTCACGAGCGTGCAAATTGTTCGCAGTGTGCATTACGTTAGATTTCCACATCGAATCAATTAGTCGAAAAAAATAACGACATCGATGACAGGTGCATTTCACGGACGAACATTGGGATCTCTTTCGACGACACACAGCAAATACATTCACAAGATAGATATTCCAGCGTTTGATTGGCCCATTGCGTCATTTCCTGCTTACAAGTATCCCTTGAACGAAAATGTTCGAGAAAATCAGCAAGAAGACGAACGATGTTTAGCCCAAGTACGTGTTTAATTATCGCGTTTTGTTTGCGTTATTAGTGATTTGCACATTGGGAATATCGTTCTAGTTACTTTACCAACTAACTACTTTGTCATATCAGGTAGAGGAGTTATTCGAAAAGTATAAAACTGAGAAGAAAATGCCAGTTGCTGGTGTAATTGCTGAACCAATCCAAGCGGAAGGCGGTGACAATCACGCGTCTCCTGAATTTTTCCAAGAATTACAGCGTATAACGAAAAAAGTACTAGTTGATCAGTAAATCTAAATCAGTGCCAAACTAGTCGAAAGTAGATCATCTATCTTGCAACTTGAAAATATATCGTTGGTATTATTGTTTCAGCATGACGCGGCATTGTTGATCGACGAGGTACAAACTGGAGGCGGTCCAACGGGAAAAATGTGGTGTCACGAACACTTTAATTTAGTTTCTCCTCCAGATTTAGTGACCTTTAGCAAAAAAATGCAATTGGGTGGCTACTATCACGTCGAATCTTTAAGGTAAACTTGCTCCTAAAACGCGTTTGTTATTTCAAAAGATTCGTCGTCTCTTCCGTTAAAAACAGAATCTACGCACTTTACAGACCTAAGCAATCTTATCGCGTGTTCAATACCTGGATGGGAGATCCTAGTAAAATAATATTACTCGAAGCGGTATTGGAGACGATAAGGAAGGAAAATCTTTTGCACAGAGTTACCACCGTTGGCGATTACATGTTGAAACAATTGACCAGTTTACAAAATGAATTTTCCACGATCATCAATTCGATACGTGGACGTGGAACGTTTATCGCGTTCAACTGCGTCTCGCCTGAACTACGAGATGCCATCGTTAAGAAACTTTTGAGCAAAGGTATCGCAGTTTCTCGAAAACCTTATCGTTTACTTGATAAAATTAAAACAGTCAACGATCGATATACGAAGTAACTATTAACTAACGAACAGGTATTCAAGCCGGTGGCTGTGGAACTGCGGCAATAAGATTAAGACCTGCCTTGACATTTACGGAACAACACGCAAATATATTCTTGGATACTCTTCGATCTATATTGAAACAACAATAGTTTTAAAGAAACGATCCTCCAGCTGGAACACATTCTTCGGGGCTTCCAAAATCAAGTCTTCCATAAAAAGAGACGATATACACGCGCGTCAATATGTATGAAATTTATAATATTCCATATCGTTGTATTATTTTTCTATAGTAATTTTAACGACTCGTACAATACACGATGCGTGATACAAATATTAAATTAAATATTTATCATTACACGTTTATTATTATGCGTAAAAAACTTGACAATATCGTAACAATATCGTAACAGAATTCGACGCAACTATCCTTCGTGGTATTCCGACATATCGACGATATACATACAAAATCATATTTGCATTGTACCTCTGAATCATACGAGTACGATTTAAAAAAAAAAAAGAAAAGAAAAGAAATTAATCAAAGAGGTTTAACCCATTTTTTGGCGTATATTTATCCATGCACTTGATCAATTTACGTACAATTCCAATCTTTCGTGAATCACTCGTTACGTTCATCGATGTATTTATTTCAACATCTTTTTCAATATGTCCCCAAAATGTTCATACTCTTTGTGGTGACTTTTTTGTACTATATAAGCTATCATTTTCATCTGGAAGAAAAAAAAAAACAGTTGAATTTTATTTGAATTGGAAATATCGCTTGTGCAAAGTGATCGTCGTATCGTGGCCTTTTACCTTGACTTTTGAATCTACGAAACCATGTCGTACAGATAAATTCCATAAATTCACAGCTATATGTGCCAATTGTGGATCGCGTAAATCTGCTCTAACAACGAAGCAGTTGAACAGTTCCAACGCAAGCGCCACTTGCTTTTCCAATTGATCGGTAGAACCAAGATACTTCAAATGGGATAAAATTTCTTCCACGATCTTCGAACTTATTTTGTTTACTTCGCTTATAAATTTTTGATCGGATCCGTATAATTTGTCATTAGAATCGACCTAAATACAAGAAATACCGCACAACACTGCTGCGTAATTTATTTCTTTTACGTATTTTCATTTTTATTCAACGTACCTTCTCAACGTGATACGGATAATTTTCTTGAACAATTGTCGACAATAAATCAAGCACGCGTAAATATAAATACGTTTTCATGGACGTATTTTCTTCGAAACATCGTTGAACAGCATTAAGTAAACCTCGCATTAAATATAAAACTCCATGTTCCGGACTATCCTGTAATTCGTTGCAATCTCTCGTTATTCTAACATTTCGATTCTACGTTGTTACGTACAACGTTTACGTACAAATCAGATCTGACATTACTCGCAATGGTACATACCGGTACAACGAGCAACGTTGACAAAAAGTTGGATAAATACGAAAGTAAATAAGGTTGCGAACTTTTCTGTCTTCCGTCTATATCAATCGTTTTGGGCATTTCCGGAACTAAACTCAAGGCAGCTTTAAAACACGCGTCAGCTGACAAAATAAGTTTTGGTTAATCTCAGCGAGTAACGATAAACGGATTGAATTTCGATCAATTACCTTGCCCCAAGCACTGATTTAAAAGCGCAACTTGGCCCGAGAGTAAGTATAACTGTAACCTTGTATAAACTAAAGTCAACGATGGAATGGTAATGAAAGAAAATGCAGCGCAAGCACGTACAAACGCCGACGTCCTTCTCGTGTGATGTCCACGAACAATCTTTCGAGTATCGACCGATAATCTATTTACACACTATACGTACATTGAGAAAAATTTTAATTATACACATTTCCTAAATACAACGCTCGTTTGTACATCAAGCACGTAATTAAGGAGCAATTACTTGTACAAGTTGTATATGAACACTGTCGAGATTGGGAAAGGCTGCTCTAGCTTCGACATAAAAATTAAGTTGTTTCTCAAAATCACGACCGTAATCGACACGTTGAACCAAACCGCATATAAGTTGACCAATTTGACGTTTTTCATCCTCAACGGTGAGAGCACTGAAATAACCTCGTTGTCAGGTTATACGCACACGTGTCACACATTCGTACGATACTTTTTTCGTGTATATAAACATATCCGAAAAAATAAACGTACAAACATGTCGTAAAAAAAGAGAAAGAAAAAAGAAGGAAATTACCTAACAGAATCGTGCATTATTCTAGCAATGAACATGAGAGCATTTATAACGATAGGATCGGTAATTGGACTGGTTTGAACGCTTACACCTTCCACGACAGTCTTACACACTTCAACTTTAACGCTTTCTTTGTGAAACAAATCTACGAGAGGTAAGAAATTATCCTGAAAAATATACGTTGCTTGAAAAAAGGAAAGAAAAAAATTAAAATTACAAGTAACGACATAAGATAAGAAATAATTACCATAGCGAGTAACGATTCAAAATCTTGCGTGTGAGATACTACTTTTTCGATAATATTTTGCAACTGCGGGTAATACTGTTCGAAATTTTTGTTTGGACCAAGTCGATCGATTATTTTTCCAAAGAATAAATTCAACTCGTTGACCTGTAACACAATAAAATTTTAAGAAATAAATATTTTTTAACTTGGATAGAATTTTGGAACTTACAGAAAAACGAATAGCAGTGAATTGAATCCAAATTTCAATGCAATGCATAAATTTGGTAGGATTCGTTAACTCTGTTATATATTTCCAGATCGTATTGAGAATCGATTGACAATCTTGTTTCGGCGGTGATTCTAACACGAGACTTTGACCTAAATTTCGGTACAACAGATACTGTGGAAAACCTAAAAGTATCGACACACACGTACGGAATTTACAAATTTTAAATCGATTTAGTCACTCGCCGCAGCATCGTTAAATTACCATCGTCTTGGACTGTAGTTATTAAATTTACAAAATCCATTGCACGTTCTCCGATATACGAGGGTTTAAATGCTGTTAAAATACTGTTCAACAATAACGAACTAAAAAGAAAAAAACAGAACTATACGTACTTTTATATTTTAATCTGAGAAAAATTAGCGTTCACGAAGTAAGAATTGCACGCAACACAAAAGGACGAAACAGACGCATAATTACCTATTTGCTTGATTTTTACACCGAAAGAGTACATCTTGCAAAAGATTCTCAGAAGTTGTAGCTACCAACACTTGCAAAATCCAATCCAAAGCTGGCGAATAAAGGTTCAAGTAAGAATATACGGTCATATTTTGTTCAATTAATTCATTTTTCACGAATTGACCAAACAGCTGTTGATACGTAAAGAGAAAGTCGTAAAAGTTTTCCCTTACAAATTCAAAATCAGACGTCTTATTTAACGCCAATCCCACTCGGCATAAATAACATCTGGCATATACAGCTATGAGAGGATTTCCAATACCTCTGATCATTCGCGTTATTCGTAGTAAAGCTGTATTAAATTCACTAGAAACGACAATTACGATACATTGCATGATATTTTTAGTACAATTACACGTACTGCACTACATAGTAATTATAATTATACGAAAAACATTTACATCATTACCTTGCTGTTAAAAAACTGTAAGACTTTATTATCGCCATTTCCACGTAGAGACGTGGAACCAATTCTCTTATCGACGCTATTTTGTAAAACCAATTTCTGCAAGTTTCTTTCGCATTTTCAGGTACCATATCGGGTGTGAAATTATCAGGTAAACTCGTAGGTACTTTGTTTCCTGGTCTTGGGAAATTGAAAAACTAAATTAAGAGTTGAAATTTATTTTCCAATCGATCTTTGCGTAACAGCGAGACCAAAACTGTCTTTAAAGCGATAGCTTTTTGTCACGTGGAAACAGTGAAAATGAATTCACTTTCTCAAATCACACGGATAAACGAACTATGAATAATAGAAAAATGTGGTTGTACTAACTTGTAATATTCAGCTTTGACCTTTAGCCTTTCGTAAACCAACTTTCCAAAAATGTCCAAAATATCCGTGATGAGTACAAACTTGCCAGGATAAAAAGCCATAACGGACGTATCTACTAACAATTTGGCACACTAAAACAATTTAATTTACAATTTTTTTTTTTTTTTTCCTTGGAATTTAGGAATCAACGACGAAAAGGCAAAACTGAAAACCTGAATTGCAATTTTGAGCGCTTTGACTCTTTGGTCGGAGTGCCAGGCTTGTACGAGTTCGTTGTTCAATTGCTCAACTCTCGCGGTATATTGTTGTTGGGATAAATCCAACATTTGTCTAATCGATCCTTCTTCAAAATCGTCCAACTGTTCCAATCTCGTTCGTACTTTATCCACAACTCCACCACTTGGTTGAACTTTGACGACAACTGTAACGTATTTAAGTTTGTTTCTATTCGTACTTTTCGCTCTTTTAACATCGTTTACTAGAAAAAAGAAGGAAAAAAAAAAAAAAATACCTTTTTCACCGCCTGGTAAGAAACTAGTAACTATGGATAACTTTTCCGACGTCGTGTATTTGTTTAATATCGCAGTGCGCCTTGCCAACCATGGTTCTACTAATTCTTCCGCGGTATCCATAGATTTTTTACCAGTAACTACCGCGTTGCAAGAGTAATCCCACTGCATTATATTTTAAAATATAAACGACAGTCGACGCAGATCGTCGGATCGTAAATTTCTCTCTGGTTCTCTCTTTTATTTAAATTTGAGAGAAAATATAATTTTACAAACCTCGTCTGCAGCCATTTTAGACAACGGATCTAACTCTTCCTTGGCAAATTGCGAGAGGGGATCCGAACCGTCGAAAGAACAATGACTCAACAACGGATCTGTCAAAGAACTACCTGGAACGGATGTGTGAGTTGGCGTTGAGGTAGCAGTTGAAGAACCAGTGCTCGTGCTTCGTAACACGTTACGTTTCGTCCCACTGCGTCCATCGACTAACTAGAAACGGATAATTTACAATACATCGATATTTTTGTATTCTTTCGCGTACATTATACACGCAACACGTATCAAATTGTACGTAATAAAATAATTGTACGAATAATTGAACTCTATACCGTGCATAATTACCATAATCACAACAGGTTTTAAGGGATGCTCCGTTACTTCTTCCAAAGATGCAAATTGTATCGTTCGATGATTCATAGATTTGGCAATCCTACAAGAAAATTAATACCTCAGAAATTTCTATCGATCAGAAACGACGTAAGACGCGTTATTACCCGTACCAATTTATTTCTGCCATTTTTCAAACGCGTTAAAATATTTGTGCAACTCAATTGGAAGAAAACAATAGGTATCAATTTATAAATTATCACACATCACGTAAATGTATCTATTCACCGTTGCATACTTGGATTTAACGTTTAAAACATTTGTTACAAAATACGAAGATAATTCCTGCTAAAGTTTCACACGTAACATTATAAAGGAGCATATTCATTCGCGTCGTAACGCGTAACGAGCACTACGTGAAAAGTCTCCAACGACAGAGACTATCCCATTCTTGCATCTACATCGTTATACGTTACATTTTCGTCGTACACATTTTACACGAATAGTTGTGAATTTGACGTTATCAACCTGTGAGATGAAAATTCTTATTTGCGAACGAGTCGATCAATCGTAGAATCACGGTCACGGATCAAGAACACGATAGACACTCGTTATTCGTCTATTCGGTGTTGCTCGCGATAACACAGCATTGATTTCGATAAAAATGAAATTTTTCTGTGAAATTGCAAATGAGAGATACGAAAGATCCTTCTTGCAAAGATTATTTTCGTACAAAATAAATTAACGTGTAATTAACTTTGCGAGGGTAATTTGCAATCTGTACGTTTGAAGAATGGCGCTATCGAGTACGTTCACGGATTCGATTGGAAATACTTTACGCGAAATTAACCTGTAATACCAATTAACTTTAAAATCAAACGAAATGTAAAACGAAAGTCGAAGATTCAATTTAGAAAATGCAATTACAAAAATTCGTAATTTCATTCCCTGAATTAGTTTCTTTCGTTGTTTGTTTATTGTATTTTATGTTGCGCAATGTATAACAAGCGATAGACACGATTAATTTACAGTCATTTCGTTTCCACGTTTAAAATTTACACTGGAGGAATTAAAGGAATACGCACGCATTTGGGGAGCCATTTTTGATTAATTTAATTAATTTATACTATAAAGTATTAACAATCGATTCAACTTACGTAAAAATTTTCACTGCGTTGTGAAAGTTGAATTCGAAGAGTCATTTGGTATTTGACGAATAGACATTCTTGTCAAACATCTCCGCGATAAGAAACAAACGAAACAACTATTTGTAAATTTTCCAACGTTTACGAGTTTTTTTAGTTGGTTTATTGGAAACGCACCTTTAAGTGCTGCCGAGGTAACGGTTGCTACAGATTTGTAGGTACAACGATGGTAATTAACTCAATGTACTACAAATTGTAACTCCGTATTAACTATCAATAAATTATGTTGAATATTATTGAAAATTACAAAGATATATATTAAATTTTACAACGTAGATGATACTGTTTTCTTTAAACGTTGACTAACGAATGTGTAACAATTTGTTTTACGTCCACTATATATACATTTTTAACAACAGCTCTCCATGGTGAGAAAATAAATAAAACATCAATTTATAAATTTTCTATTATTTACGAGTTCTAACAAAGGTACATAAGATATATAACTCAACTTGTCACGTTCGTAGTTTAAGAATGGAACAAAATCACGACCAAACAACATTGGAAACTCACTACATGAAAATATGTCTATGAACAGCGTCCCCCTTTGGAGGGAAGCGTTTCGTCAAAGGTAATAATTTTCGGGCGGGATATTTGAAACTAATTTTGATTGATTCGGTTGTGAGTAGAATGTGGTACTTGATTGACAAAGGAGTGTATCACGTGTAACATTTTTTAAACCCGTCTTTGATAAGAAACAAACAATTTTTAAATTTTGGAACTTTTTCTTTTCACAATTATTTTTTCGTGCAAAATTTGCACTCGAGGACTCAATGTACGAGTACACACACATTTAGGAGAAAACTAGCTTAAATTGAAAGCAAAATTCAGGCTTGAACGTTTTAAATTTAACGCCCGTGTTTTAAAAGAAATGTTTTAAACGTTCGAAGTGACTAGGCGCCTCGACGGTTATATATACTCTTACTGTGTTCTTTCCAGTCAAGAGATCGGAAAGTGTATGTTTTTCTTGCAGGTAGTTTTCCTCGTGATCTTGACGATACTCTATTCTGGATCCACGTCGTGAGAATTATATTTACAATGCTGCCTGGGTCGTGTCGAAAGAGTATTCCTGTTTCTTTCTTTCTTTCTTTCGCGTACAAACGCAGAGTGGTTCGAGATGTCGGCACCATTTTGTCGGCAATTACTTTTCCTGCGTTTCTTTTCTCCTTTCCCCCCCCTTGTTTGAACGTGCAGTACGAGCTTAATAAGATTTACAGGAGTTTTTTAAATTGCAAAATTTTCAAAATTTATTATTTCTTCGTTAATCCGTATATATTTTTACGTTGTTTTCGAGATCGACGTTATCGTTTACGTTTGAAAAGAGAAATTGCGTTCCTGTTGCGCGTAATTAAATGGCTTCAATAGGATTCTATCGATTATAGGAGTTTTAACAATCTTTAAACGGATTCTAGAAAAGTATGACTCGATGTGAAAACTCGATAAATTTTACTTTTCGATCAGTTCTTGGATTTTGTTCGGACGTATATGGGAGTATATACGTCGGTGTCATTTTGTGGGCGTATACTTGGCCATGTAAGAAGTCACAGTAAGAGAAACGGACACGAAACGGACGATAGCAGCACTTGTCGGGTGCCAAATATCACGCCGCGACACCAACACGAAACAATTCTTTTCTTCGCTTTTTTTT
>KQ435762.1:2182461-2209962 GCA_001276565.1 Melipona quadrifasciata | reverse complement strand
TTATAATTTTTAATGAAAATGTAATTTTAGAATGTTACATTGCAAGTTTTATATAACTCTGACGAGTCGAATGATGCTGAATTAAAATCTAACAGTATAGAAGCTGAGGTTTCGAAAATTGACAATACAGAATCAAAAGTTTCTGGCTTTATACAGGTTTATAATTACTTTTTGTTCGTTTCATTTCAATTTTGGATCCGCTTTAAAATACTTTTTTTTATAGGTGTCTTCTATCTTACAAAATGAACCACCACCCATTCCTCCTCTAGACACTGAGGATGATAAAGACTGGCTACATTAATGATTGTATTCTTTGGTTTACAACTCGAAAGCACACAAAAAAATTATATATTTAGCTAGAGATGTAAAATTTCGTGAATTAGAAATTTGTATAACATTTAAGGATATCTTAGAATTCTTTTAAAAAAACCTGTATATTGATATTGATAAATATTATTTTAAATACATCGGTGACTTATTATTCTGTTGTAATACTAAATAATAGGTTATTAAGTCTTATGATAATTTACGTAACATTTGATCCCTCGACATTGAAGAAATTATCGACAAAATTATGCCGATGAGAAATTGTCGATAGTTTATTTTGCGGCTTCGATTTCGTCGTGATAGAATGTAAAAATTATTCGAACGCAGATGAAAATTACAACAGTTGCGCTGTAGTTCAGTCACTTGTCTTATATCAGAAATGGCGCAAAATCAAGGTGCACGCTTCCGTGAAAATCAGATATTATAGGGCATCGTGAAAAAGAAGGAATGCTGCGAAAAATATGACAGGACGTAAGTCACACTATAAAGATTGAAAATTAGTAGGAGAGACAAAAAATCCCGCCCGTCTTTGTTCGGCTCTTGAGTAATTCTATCTGGCTGTGTTCACGGTTTCATCGCCTTGGCTTCTACCACGCCAATCAAATTCAAATCTAACCTCAAAGTTTCGAATGAGAGAAACAATGTTTTCGCCCGAGTTGTATTGTTGTCGAGAGATTTATTTCGTCAGTAGAAGTCGAATTAAATAACAATGCAAACAACAATTTCAACGATGTTATTTCATTTGCCCCAATGTATTCTAACCTTCATTTTATTTTTATGTTTATTTTTATTTTTATACATAATGCATCATCTTCGTTGATCATTTAAGATTCAGATGTTGCAACATTTATTTCGTATAAAATTATCTATGAATATTGATGACCTTCTAGCACATTTTATATAGTTTCTTAATTAGATAAATAATAAGTGACACATGCTTATTTATACTATATATACATGTTTATATCTCTTTATTTACAAAATAGATCGTTAATTGTCACTTTTATGATGGATATAAATACTGCAGAAGATGAAGATGTATCTTTCCATTTGGGGGAAATGTTTGATAGCTATGAAGAATTGGAACACAAGTTGGAGAGATTTTCAAAGCGCAGTCTAGTTCACTACTGGAGAAGAGACAGTAGAACTGTTAATGGAGCTCATATGAAAACTGCTCGTCCAATTAGCGAACGTTTAAAGTATTATTCTGTCAAATATGCATGTATTTATGGTGGTCAGAAGTTTTTGCCACGTGGAGCTGGCAGAAGGCAGTCCCAGTTAGTTTATAAAATTATGTATTGTTCAAATTAAACTGTTGCAATAATTATTCAACGTAAAACATACCTTCATATATTATTCTTTTGCCTAGATCGATAAGAACAAATTGTCCTGCTCATATTATGTTAAGAGCATCAAAAGATGGTACAAAGCTAGAGGTAACTAGTGTCAATAATGAACATAATCACGAAATTTCAGAGGTAAATAATAATAATGAAGTAATAAATTGTATAGCATTGTATTTGATTTGTATTTTTCACTAGGAATTGTTCAAAAATCTTCCACAAGAAAGGAAGTTATGTGGCGAAATTAAACAGGAAGTACAAGATCTCATGCAACTACATATTGATCGAAAAAGATTGAAGGAATATGTAAGATTACGAACAAACAAGATACTTAGGTCCAAAGATTTATTTAATATAGCAGCAGCTAATAAGCAAAAGAGGAATATAACGCCCGAGAGAGCATATCAGTTGTTTAAAAAAATTCACGACATAGAGAAAATGCAAGGCAGAAACAATGATAGGAAAATGTATTCTGAATCTGAAGATGAAATTGCACAAACGATAAAAAGGATAAAAAAAGAACAAGAATCTCCTTGGGGGCAAGATGTGAGATACCTAAATCTTACGATACAAAATTCAACAGTATATTTAATGGAGAAATTATTTTTTCAGGGATTACCAGCTGAATTGGAAGTGGGTGAAGGAAATGATGGCGATGATTCTTACAGTGGTCAATTAACACAAGAAGAAGTGGTAGACGAAATTGATACAACAGAAGGTGAACTATTGAGAGCAAATAATGACGGGGATATTATAGCAGCGAACGGTGAAATCGTAGGAGAGTTAGTAATGCAAGATGGAGATCCATCTGTAATTGTCGAGTCCATTGTGAACGCTGATGGTTCTGTTTTTGTAGATGAGAGAGAATTTAATACCTATTGTAACAATCATTTATCACATACCGTAGATGGTAGTCAATCTCCCAGTGCTAGAGGTAATTTCAAATAATTGCGATAATGTTTTTATTTATGAAAAGAAGAATGTGTGGTATAATGTTTTGTCAGTTTTAGACATTGAAACCATCGCGCCTACTGCTAATATGGAAAAAATAAAAGGAACATCTACTTCTCCTAAACAGCAAACTAGATCTCTTACACCTCAGTCACAACAAACTGAAAAATCACCATCAAATACTTTCAATGAATCTGCAGACTCTAGGATTTGGATCATGAAAGAGGCTACAAATACAGAGGCGGATGCTGACAGTGGACCTGAAAGTGAAATAAATTGTTCAAAGTCAACGACAACTGTAAAAGCAGATGTTGATACCCCTGAGGTGATATTGTCGGACGAAGCCAGTCATCAATTACTTCAAGAACAATTAGCAGTACTTCGTGCAGAAAAAGGAAAGTTGTATCATGAAACTGAAATGTTGAAACTTAAAAAAGACAAATTAAAATTACAAATGAATTGTTATTCAAATGAGATACGAAAGCAAGAAATGGAAAAAGAAAAGTTACGACTTGAGATTAAATTGCTACAGTCAAAGGTTATGGAAGATTCCAATGATGTTTCTCATTATATTTTTGTGCCTTGAACGATACTTTATGGTTAAAGAAATAAGTAATTACAGAACAAAAATAACATGCAAACAAATTAGGATGTTTGTTCTGTTATAAAAATTTGCATAAGAATCATTGTTCGAATGTTTTCAAACGTTCTCGAATGTTTCAATAATGCTTATTTATTCAATTTTAATACCAATTGCATTAAAAATGTTGTTTCCTGATGAATCGAAATTTAAGATATTTTTTTGACTCTTGACGTTGAAACGATACGAATATATTTCATAGTATTTTATATTTTGATATAATACTGATGCAGCAATCATTTCCATTGCAACTTATATATGTATATTCTTTTGTGTCAATATGGAAAAGAGACATTCAAAGCGAGAAGTTATTGCAAGTATTCTTAATGTTAAGAATGTGACTAAATATAGGAGAAATGTATAGCTAATACAATAAATTATTTTGCAAATAAAATCACTTTTTATTATATGAAAATCCTGTATATTAAGATAAAGTAATAGTTTACAATAGTTTGCAACTAAATTTGATAACGTATTTTACAGTCCAATTTAAATACTCACTTCTTCTTCCAATTTTTTAACTTCTGCAATTAATACTTTTATATCTTTTGCCCTAGGAAATAAAAGAAACGGATTTCTTACTGTGTAGAATAATAATAATAATGATAATAATAATAATATATTTTTATGACACGATAACAATACATACATCTGCCTAAGATTTTTTTTGATGGCGTTTTCTTGATCACCTCTAAAAACAATTTCTCTTTTCCTTTCAATACTTTCATTGTGCTCTATAGATTCAGTTTGCTCCGATTTCTTCTTCAGTTCTAGCAATCTGATTTTCATTCTTTTTATTTTTGTCTCCATTTTCTTCAACTCCTCTGCTTCCGCCCTTTCAATAGGAGTTATAGAAGGTTCCTTGTAATTCACTAAACGTAATACTTCTTTTGCCCTGTAAACGCACGATATTTCAAGATAAATCACTGTAATACATATATTATTAATTTAGCAATTATAATTTTACAAATTAATCCTGTGACACACCTTTGCGCCAATTTTTCTTGCTCGTCTTTAATATCTTCGTAACGTTCGGCCAATCGTTCAGCAGTCTGATGCAATTCTTTCTTCGTTTCCAGTAAAGCATCTAGCTCCTTTAACAACTGGGTTTTCATTACTTTCAACGCACGCATCTTCTTCCCGATTTCTTCCCTCACGGTATCATGTTTGACGAAATGTTCTTTGCGAAAGATATCCGTCGCGTGATAAAGAAGCTAAATTGCGAAAGTCATTTTCTTAATTCTCCCTCAAAAATCAGTCATTCGTCAATCTATATAATTAGGTACCTGTAAACATTCGCGCGGAGAGACAGATCTCGAGCCGATTTTGATAAGGGGTTGCGACGTTTCACGTTTCAGCAACTTTTTTATGTACACGTCGAACGTCTCTTTGTTCATCTGTAACTAATATCAGATAATAATATGTAGCAATATCAGAATGTTCTTTCCGACTTGTGCGACCTACGCAGAGCGACGATTAATTAATTTACTAATGACGGAAAGACAGATTGCTCACTTTCTCCTTCTTGTCAATTATAAGTTCTGGAAGCTCGATTTTCGGAAAGTAATAGAGATCGATAACAGAACGGGCGACGATGTCACCGGTATGTAGCAGAGCCACTAAAACGCACGGCTCCTGGAGAAGTCCAAATCCAAGTATTGGCGTGGCTTCGTTTACTTCTGTGTGCTTTGTTCTTCTACAAATCAAGTACTGCGAGTTGGATTGATTCAAAAGCGATGGTAAACGCGCGTCGTCGTTTTCTGAAAGAAAAAAAAAAGAAAAAGAAACTTGCTTCTTTCGTTGTTCATAAATGGGAGGAGATAAATACAATCACTTTACTAGAAAACTACCTTTTGGAGCGTTGATGTATTCCTCCAGTTGAGAAACCATCGGTAGTGTGATCATATGAATTCCCGCATTGTGAGAACAAAAATACCTGTACATAAATAATTTACAAATTATCCTCGAGTAACTGTGAAACTACGAGACCGTAACGCGAATAATAACTAAAGGGAAATTTACCTCGATTTGTTGCCCTTGTCAGCGCGAAGGTGTATCGGACAATTGTACTTTTCGTCGTCATCTGCGAAAAATAGACCTAATTCTATTTCGACGCATTCGTAAACGTACAACGCCTCCTCTGGCATGTGAAGGCTGCAAGTTGAACCGTACTGTGACCAAGTCTGAAAGTGACAGATATTGATCGAATGTCTAGCGAAGAATTCATTAATTTCAAATTTTCGTCAGAGAGAGAGAGAGAGATATTACTCGAGGCGACGATTCCAGTCAAAAGTTCGAAACGTGGAAAATTCATGGATCGCCAAAATTAGAACGCTTTAACGTAAAGTTAAGAGAGAAATGAGAAAATCGCTCGTGAAATTTTTAACAGAAACACTCACTCTTTTGTCGTTATTGTCGTCGTTTCTCGCTTCTTCTTTCAGTAGAATCGCGTGGTAAATCTTCCCAGTGCACATAGCGACAACCACTATCGGGGGTGTAGTCTGCAGACACATGATGGAGCAGGAGTCTATTCCGTAATTATCGTCGGCTGGGGGATACATAGAGAGCGATCCCGATACCACCGGATTTTCGTGGCTTGATCAAGTTCACAAGACGCGTGATGAAACAAGAGTTAATTAATTGCATGGGAAAGTTATGGTTTTACAGGGTGGTCCAATAAGAATTAGCACTGACATAAAAAAAAAAAAAACTTTATCAACAAAAGTTGTTAACTTTTATAATAACGTTTCGGAGATTTCAGGATCATCTCCGCTTTTTTTTTTTAATAAAATCACGTATCTTTCATATTCGTCGAAGAGACACGAATCTGTATCGTCCTAGATTTTACAAAATCAGAGTTCAAATATTTTCTAAACTAATAATTTTTTGACGTGGGCCAAAATTATCTACGCCGAACAACTTTTTTTTGTCGACAAAGTTCTTTCACATTCTCAAAAATAACAGAGTGCCAATTCTTGTTAATCGTGACATAATAAAGTGAAGCAAGATTTTACATCGATTAACAGAAATTTTAGGGAGGAAAAGGATGCGTAGTTACATACACATCGTGTAAAATGTTTCCACGAACAATGAGCACTTCCCCGCTTCCGCGGAGAACCAGGATGGGCCACTCAATTTGATTCCAGTCGACAACGTTGTCCTGAAAACAATCCCCGATTGAAAGAACAATCGGTTCCCAACAGCACTTCGCATCGTAGAGTCGTACCTTGTTAATGTCTTTGCCGACGAACGTTTCAGGTTTGCGCAGAGTGGGCGTAGCGAAATCAAAGTCCACCGCCGTGTCGCCTAAAGAGGTGAAGTCCGGTATCTTTGACGGCGAGCTGAATGGTACACGACCGACTTTCCAGGATTTTATGAACTTTGGCCTGTTACCCACTTCGCACTCGTACAAACTGGCCAGGACGAAATTTTACTTGCTGTCAGTTATTTCTTTTAACGTTCGTGTATTTTAAACGACTTTAAAAAATTGTTTGAAGTGAATTTCATGCCGGATCAACAGTTGACAATATAGAGGAGTTCCGAGTGGAAGACTCAAAAGATTCAAGCAATTTAAGAAAATTGAGACAAACTTGTACTTTTGGTTAATATTTAATCAATGAAACTTTACTGGGTCTGTTATACAAGGATGATTCTTAATTACCGAAATGTATTTTCGCATGTCAGAACTAGCAGATGAGAGTCGTTTGTGGATCCTGGATGCCACCTTGCTTTCCGAACATCTACCGTTTCGTTGTAGACTCTGCAGCATTGGAAGAGATTATTATTATCATCGTTACACAAATCGGGGCAAATCCACCCGTTAGATTTGCATTTGGAAGTCAATGCCGCGAGAAAGTCTAAGAAAGAAAAACGTAGAAAAGAGTGTTTTCCGTGAATTCAGAGAGAAGAGTTTTTAAAAAGTCAGGCGCGAAAAAAAAAAGTTCTTTTTCCTCCAACTAGTCTTGTCTTTATGCACTTTCGTCCGTCCATCTTTAGGCGTGTCCTCGTTAAAATTTAAATAAATGGCAGAATGTTCTGTCCAATCCAGAAAAGTTTACGAATTTTCGGGGGCGTCTCCTACGTAATGTCGTGGACGCCCTGCACGGCCGTCTGTCAGGTATAAGTCAAGTATGACGTACGTATATCCCGCGTGCATGTCAACAGTAATTAAAAGGTCCGTTAGTACACGTGTCCATTATTGTCCACCTGTGTTTAATTTCTCGCCCGAAGACTAAGGTAACGATACAGTTAACTGCTTCTGTTGCAGCAGGAAATGTTTCAAAATTCTCACGGCAAATACTTTCAATTGCAAAATTTGAACATAACCAATCGTTTAAAAAGAGACACTTAAAGTCTTTCGAGATTCTCAGTATTTTTCTTAATCGCAAAATTTGTTTAATCGACACAGAGTGAATCGTTTGAACCTGCAAACTCGTGTAAGAAATTCGGCGCGATCAGCTATCTTTAATAAGATCTAATATTTACTTTACAAATAAAAAAGATGCTTTCGATGAGAGCGATGTAATCTCTATAATCATTCATGTTTTTCTCCGATATAAGTGACTGCAGAAGGTGTCAATTGTACGACGAGTGAGACTACTTGCCTGACCATTGTTCTACTTGTACTACTTACACAGGCAAATCTAAAGTCTATTTTACATATAAAAAAGATGCTTTCGGTAGGAATGCCATAATCTCTACAATTATTGATGTCTTTCTCCGACATAAATAACTGTAGAAGATACCAATTGTTCGATAAACGACATTATTTATCTGACCATTGTTCTACTTGTACTACTTACACAGGCAAATCTAATGTCTATTTTACATATAAGAAAAATATTTTTGGTAAGAATCTCTATACTGATGTCTTTCTCTGACATAAATAACTATAAAAGATGTCAATTGTTCGATGAACGATATTACTTGTCTGGCCACAGTTCCACTTATACCACTCATCCAGTCGGTCTTTCCAGAAACTGGACGATTCTACTTAGGTAGATTCTTCGCGTCTAACCTTTTCCCTCCATTTCTTAATCACAAATACAAGCGAAACGAATCGAAGAGTACTTTCTTTGCAATTGCTCGCACGCTTGGACAATACTGATTGCGATTGCGAGATGAAAGTGAAATGAAAGAGATCTGTAACTGGCGGAGGCCGAGCAAAGTGCCGAGAGCTGGCTGGCCGGGCCCTTTTGCTTAGTTATCCGGACGTGTCGTTATTTAACGCAAATTACCCTAATCTTTCACGATCGTCGGTACGCCTCGTAGAGGCGGGCGTAACGAAAGGAATACAGCGGAGCGTGTCGCGGGTGTTTGTTTTTCGCGGGGCGGACGAGCCGGGGACGAGCCGGCGACGATGGTCGCCTACATTTCGTATATTTTATTATTACTCTCGCACTTTCCGTGGCTGGACACGGTAACGCTGGCAAAAGGGGTTGACGGTGGTTAGCCGTGGCCGTTATTAATGTCCACGGCACAGCGTTGGCCAGAGGCGGGCGAAGGAGAGAGGGTGGAGGGAGGGCGAAGGCAAGAAAAAGAGAGAATCACGCAGAAAAAGCGTGGGGAAAGGGGTTTGACGCAAATGGAGAACGGGAGAGGAGAGAGGAGAGAAACGTGCAGGAGGAAGGAAAGGGACAGTGAAACAGGAGGAGGAGAAGCAGGAGGAGGTGGGTTGGAAAAAGAAACAAAAAATCGATGGGCATAGGGTATCGTCGACTGGTTACACTGGATATACCAACGACAAGGACGAAAGCAACTTTACCATCACCGACGCCCCCCCCCCTCCCCCCACTCCCTACTCCCTCTCTACGGTTGCAAAAGCACGCCGGAGTTCTTAATAATTGATAAAAATGTACGCACGCATGCACGCATGTACACACGAACGCACGGACGGACCGGTGAAAGAGAGAGAAAAAGGAAGGAGAGCGAGAGGAGGGAGAGAAAGAGAGTCGGTCGAAAACCAGACGACGTGGTCAACCCCAGCGACTCGGTCTGCTCTCCCTACCCTTTCCGTTCGTGTCGCGTCGTTCTCGCTCAGTTTCTCCCTTTTGGGTTGTTGGTCGCCCCTCTCTCTCTCTCTCTCTCTCTCTCTCTCTCTCTCTTGCCCCTTCGCACGCCCAACCTTTCATGTTTCGTTGACAAAGGCACACGCAACGATTTATTCGCACTTTGCACCGCGGCCTCGTGGGGATTTTTCTTCGTTCTGTCACAATTTTGGTATTATCAAAATTTATGTGCTATCCCCTACCACCGTCAAGCCGGACCATACGTGTTGCCCTATCCCTGCCAGCCAGCTGGCTAACCGGTTTACGCGTTTCTAAATGCTGGAATTTCATCGTGTCCTCCTTCACCTTCTTCCCCCTTCTTCTTTCGATTTTTCTCGATTTAAGAAAGGGGGATACGCGCGACTGCCGACTCCCGATGGACCATTAATTGTTTAAAACGTTTCGTTCGGTATTTAAAATTCGGAATAGAAATTGAATCGCCCGAAAGCCGTACAAATTGCACGTTGTCGTTAATTGGAGCGCCGCAGCTGGCACATGGTAGGCGCTCCGAGAGCGCGAAATCCGAGAGAGATCATATTCTTAGGTATGTGGTTTCATTACGGTCTCAATTACAAATCTGACAGAGTCTATTATCTCAAAGGAGAAAAATGTCTAATAATGCTCGAATATTTGTACGCGAAGCACGCGTCGAGTGGTATAGGTATAATAACGCCGTCGTGTGAACTATCGTGGAGCTATATATGTATACGATACACACACACACACACACACACACACACATATATATATATATACACGGTGAAATTTCTTGGCCGGAAAGAGAAAAGAAAGAGAGGGCAGCGGAGAGGGCAGCTGCTCGAATCTAATTAAGAAATTCTTACACGGCGGTGCCGCGCATTCTGCCACACCCTTGCGCCCGCGTGCTTGTACACCACTCCCCTCCCTCCCTCTTTCTCTCTCTCTCACGTCAGAGGCGGTTCTAAAAAAAATTAAAAATAATTTTTCCTACATAAACGTATTAACCTCCGGGCAGAGCGGAGCTTTTTACGCCGCGCTTTCCTTCCAATTTATACAAAGAATGGCGCGGACCTGACTTCAAAGGCGGGATCTTACGCAGTGTCGTATCATTTTGTTCTAGAAACTTTCCCGTCGTATTTCCCTTCAGTTTGCCCGCTTAAGTTACCTGCAAGCTTCCGTCGTGGCTTTCACCGACCCCGCTTAACCCACCTCCTCGTGTTCTCCTCTCCTCTCCTCTCCCCCCTCCCCCTCCCGCCCCGATAATTTACCAAGCTTGTTTGTTCACTTCCTCGCATTCCGTCCGCCTTGCTGCGTTGAATTGTCTTCAAATTTGTCTGATAAAAGTCCCACTGTCGAGACACACGGGGTCGCCTGGGTTCTCGCCAGGTCCGTGGAATAAAATAGACCTTTTCGAATTTGAATCCCCGAGAAGAAAGCGAACGGACGCGTTGGGAACGAAAGAGTGGAAGAATTAACGAAATTCGGTACAAGTGAGAATAGAATTTCGTCTCGGACGAAAGAAGAATTCCTCAACGACGATCATCATCTGTGACGCAGAAATAAGTTCGAATGTTTAAAAATTTAAATGATCAAGAAAGAAAAAGCATTCGGAATGTGTTTGAAACACGATAACAAATAGATGACAATTTGGTTAATTTCCTGTCGAACCAAGAAGCATCCTTGATTCTACCGATACCTCTTGCCCTTTCATCGTAGACGTCGCACACAGCCGGGTTAACGAGTTATGTCTAATCTATGCATCCGCTTATCATAATGGCTCTCGTTATATCGTGAGCATAGCTTCGCAAGCTCGGCAAACCGCCCCCTCGACTACCGCTGTCGTCTGTGTGCCCCCTGGCCACCCTCCGCTCCCTTGCGTACTATACTGCCGCGGGAACGTAATAAAAATACTCCGGGTAACTGAACGATATTACGTCGTTACGGGGGCCACCGAGCGGAATTAAGTGCTCTGCTTTCTTCTCGAACATTGCTGTCGATTAAGTACCTGCTACATATGTATACTCGAAATCACTTTCGCCTCCAATTTTCCAGGGATCCCCTTTTGGAAGGAAATCATTACCTTCTCTCTTTTAACATTCTTAAAACGCGCTTTGCGTCCTTTCAAAAAGTCGGAGCTTGCATTTGGAATCACTTTCCATTTGAAACAAATGCAATTTATTGATTCGATTTATTAACTCTTTCGATTCGAGGATCGTAGATAAAATGGATTTAATGTGAAGCCAAGTGTCCTTATATATATATATATATATCTTTTTTCGTTGATGTCAAGTCAACGTCACCTTGCCACTCGTGTAATAAATACTTCACCCTATCACTCGAGGATCGGCGCAAAAACTTTCGAGCACGATTAACACGCGCGCCGCCGCAGCTTCTTCTAACTGAACGTATCTTGAACGATGTGACGTCGAGGGCCCGAAGCTTTTCACTTTTTTCCCCCCCTTCTACCGTTAAGTGATTACAAGATTACATTATTGTTAATTAGGAGATAAAATTATAATTAAATTATGGTATTATAAATAAATTTCATTATAATAAATATTATACTAAAATTATAATAAAACGATATTAATCAACGCTCTGTCGATTAATTTAAATGTCTGTGATGTTGATGATACTCTTAGCCCTTGGTGTCGTTTTAAATTTTCTTATTTTACCGATAAACAAATTTTTGTTCATCGGTGTTTGACGCGTATTTGTTCATACTTTATTAAAAAAAAATACAGAAAAATATAAGCAAAGAGTTTTCTCGTGCAAGAATTTTTCATTAATGCTCAATGTTACACTAGTGCAACACAGGTTGTTATATTCATAAATAAATGATTACATTCGCAATGTGAAGAGAGAAAAATCAATTGAAGTTTTTATTGGAAATTAATCTTTAAACAGAACGTTTCGAATTTTACACTTGATGAAACCATTGTGTACTATTATTCCTTGAGAAATACATTTATGTAAAAATATAACGTAATATGTCGATACGAATTATATAACACGCGACGCTCGAAAAACTTTGTTTCTTCTTTTTCTTTTGTGGGAACAAAATCAAAGCCCATTTCAGTGGGACGCGTCGGTCTGAAGGCGAATGAGAGATAAGTGAACTCTCCCGCTTTCATCTTTTCCTTCTCGGGCAATAAATCCCGGGGAGAAAAAAATCTATCCCGGATCTCCCGCTGGCCTTTTCGCCGCTTAACCTAAAAATTCATTAGATTATAAAGCCATTAATGCTCATACGCGCGACCGGATTCCTCTTCCGGTTAGCCGAGTCCCCATGCTCGAATTGATAATCCTGCCTGGCTGAAACTTTGATTACATTTCGTCTTTGGATTTTCGTCCGGCGTGATTCTTAATCTGATGCTTTTCCGTAATTTGGCGCGAGAATGCTTTATGACGTTCACTGTTGAATCGAGAATTTCTAGAACGTAAGAGGCAAGCAATCTATACAGGATGGAACACCACGCTGTGATTATTATATTGTGGGTCACGCTTTTGAACATGCGAAAGAACTTTGTTAACAAAGATTGTTTAGCACAGACGGGGCCGTAAAACGACAGTGATAGTTCTTAAACTTCCAAAGTTTTATTACGTTGTTGTAAACAGTTGTTTATACAATTGAATTTCAACTATACTACAGATTGTCTATTATACGGATTTTATTTTTATCTGATTTCCAAATTTTAAGCGTACTAGTGTTGACGGCGGAGGAAAAACTGCACGACTTGCACCCCAGTACGATTCGTCTCACTGAAAGGCCTAGAAGTAACTGTTCAAAAAATTAAGATGACCTTTTTGCCATAAAATTTTATTGACATACAAACATTTGAAACAAAACAAATTATAGGCGCGATCGCTCAGTACCAGACAACGCCACTCCCCACACGAATCACGTGACCTAAATCAACCAATCGCTAATTTTCGTTGCATCAGCGTTGCACCCGAAGAAACCCGATTTTCTAGGTTACCCCCGCTAAAATCACCTTCAGTGATAAAAATCTTAAAACTTAATGTTACGTGTCTAAATGTATCGAGCGTAACGTTGCCAAGAGCCAGCAAGAGATTCGCGAGGAGGAATTGTTGCGAATCTGCGTTGCGGGTCGCGCGTTGGATGGGCGATGGCGAAGGAGGACGCGAGAACGCGGAGATGGTGTGAGGCTGGCCCATAAAATCGGGATGTTACGCAAAATATAACGAGCAACGTTCTGCCGGGCTGGCTGACGCTCCCGTCGTAATTCATCCGGCTCTCGCTTGCGTTCGCCTTCCCGACGACACCTGCGTCGGCAACTAAGCCCGTTAATTCTCGAGGTTGCGTCGCGCTTTCATCGCGGCCATCGGTATCCAACGGGAGTTCCTGTCTGCGTTCCCGCTACTTTGCAGCGGCCGTTCGTCCTTGCGTGCCTTGCTTCTCGAATCCCCGGATTCTTAAACCCGAAAACTCCTCGTTTCCACCTACTTCGAGGTTGCAAAACGTTTGAACAACCGCTGAACCGTTGAAGAAGCATTTGCCTTGATACACTGTTTACAAAAATTATGGGACATTTCAAAATGAATATGAAGCGATAAAAAAAAGAAGCATTTGATTTTTTTTTTATTATTGCTTCGTACGACAGAGTTTGAAAAATGGCGGAGGATATTATTTTCCCAGAGATTGAAACCATGTGCCATTAGCAAACCCATAATGCAAGTTGATGATTGCTTTAAATTATCGTCAAATACCATTCGAATGATTACTTCCAATGCTACATCATTTTATTCGAAGTGATGTATTTTATTGGTGAATGAATAAAACTACTGATAGATGATACATAAAAAAAAAAAAAAACTGCACGACTTGTACCCCCAGTATGGTTCGTCTTACTGAAAGGCCCAGAAGTAACTGCTCTGACTAGGAAATGAAGACGACCTTTTATTGATGTGCAAACATTTGAATCGATACAAAACAAATTACAGGCGTGATCGCTCGGTACCAGACAACGCCACTCCTACGTCCCCCACGAATCACGTGACCCTAATCAACCAATCGCTAATTTTCGTTGCATCAGCGTTGCACCTAAAGAGGTCCCCGATTTTCTGGGTTACCCCCGCTAAAATCACTTTCAGTGATAAAAATGTTTTCGAGAGCAAAGGGTCAATTTGATCGAACTGAGCCGTCGGTTCTAAACCATTGACGTTCTTACTGAAACTGAACAGCGCTAACGCCGTCTATCAGGAAGGAGAGAGTTTCCAGGCGAATTCTCGATTCTCGGACGGCGCGGTGGAATCATGCAAACGAGCCAGATCTGATAGAGTATGAACGACGAAGGTTGACGGGAGAAACGGAGCAATAAAAGCTCGTCGACGAAGAAGAGAGAGAGAGAGAGAGAGAGGGGGGGGGGGAAAGAAAGAAAGAGGGAAAGGTAAAGAGGAACGGAGCGCGGGACGAGGGACGAAGAGAAAAAGGAAGGAAAATGTAAGGTCCACGGGTACGGTAGCCTCTATCCCGAGCCACACGTACCGCGGTAATTAAAAGAACCGACAGATGTCTCTCTTTTGCCGTCGGGTTTTATTTCGTTACGACGACGTCCAGGACAATGACGACGCAGCAGACGACCACAGAATGCGTCTCGCGTATTTAAATTTTCCAGCGGCGTTCCACCGCGCTGGGGAATTCTTTGATTAGAAGAACCCGTCGCAGGTGCTCCCGGCAGGCGTACCGCGATTACCTAAGTGCGTGTTCTTTTTCTTTTTCTCTCTTCTTTTTTTCTCTTCTTTTTTCTACGTAGAGACGTACGCCGAGTTCTCATGGTGGCCCCTTTTCCCCCTCACCCTCACCTTGTTTTCACCGCGCTAAACCGGCGTGCGTTTGTACAGCGCGTAGAATGCTGTCTCCCATGCGCGGCGACGTCAAGCCACCGCGAGAAAAGATGCCGACCAAAGCAGCGCTGGAAAGCCATTCGAGGCCCGCATTGTGTTTCCGCTTACGATGTTCGAGGCTGGCGGCGGGAGTCTCTCTCGTACGGGTGGGCGACGCGTTTTGTCGCGTTCTTCGTCCCGGCGGAACATTGGAATTAGATTGCCCCTTTTCGAGGGGTAGTTTTCGAGCACGCTGCTCGGTGCTGCACGGTTTCACCTCACAGAGAGGAGATCATCTCGCGGAGACGAGATTTTTAAGTACGATTTGAGATGATGTCTTTGACAGTGTGATACAGGCGGGCTCAGTCGTCAGAAATTGGAGATGAAAGTGGCATAAAATTAGGTATATATCGACGAAATTAAGAATTTGGAACGAGTAACCTAGTACAAAGGGAAGAGTGAGTTAATCTATCGAGAGAGGATACTTGTCCCCTCGCTTTTGTAATAGTTCGTCCATTTGTTCAGAAAACGCACTCATGTTGTCATTTATAGATTCGGAATTTATCAGTGCAGTTTGTGAGAAAAGTATAGGCGAGCAAGGGAAATCCTAAACGATTCAGGTAGGAACCAATGAATTTCCAAGTGTCGAACTCCTGGTATTTAAATCCAAAGAATTGCTCATTTGAAAATTTTCTCCTGCAACCACAAACAGCACTGAACGCATCTATGACACTTTGTCATCACCAACCAATCGAAATTTACATTTTAAATGGATAGGTTACACAAATGGATAGTAAAGGAAAACTCGAGGAAAGAAAAGAGAGAAACATTTGAACTCCTTTTTACTAACCTCTTCAATCGTTAGGATCACGACGTCAATTCGGAAACGTTAGAAATTTACCCAGCCGTTTTTTCGTCCACCCTTAAGCGCGAAAGCGTTAATTTAGTCTTTCAGAGAAAGAGATCCCCGCGGCAAACTACCTGGGAGGATCCTTGCAATTTGCGTCGGGAGCGATCCTCTAATTTCACTCATCGTCGCTTGTATTTCACCGCTTTTGTTAACCGCTGATTCGACGAGAAATATCGTTCGGCCGGCAATAAAGTTCCGCGCCGCGGGGACTGATAAAGCGCGGCACACATACAGCGTGGCTCGATGTTAAGGGGGGGCGGGGGGATGTCGCGCGCTGCTTCTATATTTTTCTCCTCGGCGTGGCGACATTTTTCAAAAGGCGCGGATATCATCGGGGACCATCTAAATCATTCCCAGCACCACGCACCCTATGCTCGGCCTTCGCAAACACCGCCCCTCTCGAAAACACGCCGGGACCAGCGGCGCGTGTTGTCGGCAGAGAGAGACCTGGTGATTTTTTCCGTTAGTGCTTGCTCATCGAAAAAAAGTTGGCCGAAAAAAACGAGTGGAAGAGGAGGTGGCGTTGGCGCGCGCGGGGGTGGGTTTGAACGCAAAGGTCAGGTCAGGAGGGTGGCGACGCGGAAGTGGTGTGGCGGAGACACGCGGGCGGGAGCACGTTGGATTACCCGTCCGACCGAATGTACGAATGGACCGCGTGTGGTTCTCCGAGATTAGCCTCGGCTTTATATCGGGATTACATATGTAAAACCATTAGGTTAAATCATTTTTTAAATAAACGCATCCTCTATCCCCTTCGCGCCGTTGGTCGACCGGCGCCGGGACAGATACGAGAGACTGGCCTGCCTGCAGCAGCAGCAGCAGCAGCAGCCCTTCTCGAACCTTCGCGAGTGAGCTGAGGGGTGAAAGAGAGAGAGAGAGAGAGAGAGAGAGAGAGAGTCCATCGCTGGACGACCCGCGCGTATACCGCTGAAATATTCCGTAGCACGTACGGCACGCGCTCGTCCACCATCTCCATCGTTGTCTCTTTTCCGAAATTCCCCGACGTCGATCTGAAATCGGAGAATCCGACGCGACTCCAAGAGTCTTTGCTTTGCTTTGAGTAGCTGAGATGTGAATGTACAAAGTCTACAATCATCTACTTTGTGCAAGTGTGCGTATCTATTAAAAAAAAGTACCAATTGCAATCCCTTTTCTCTCTGTTGAAATTCCAGCAGTGTTTCGTAGGCTTTTCTTTTCCTCTCTTTTTTTCTCTCGAGAGAAAGAGAGAGGAGAGAACCGTCTCAAGGAGCAGCGAGGATCAGCCTTCGAACGAGGACACGGCATTTGAGGGGGGTTTACGAGATGAATACTCGAGGGACGATTCGGAGGAACGTTTGTTGGAAGCGGAGTGGCTGGGTGGCTTCAAGTGGGGTAGCTAGCGCGAGAGGTGAAAATTATTCATAAACGTAGGCCGGTTCGCGACGTAGGAGGAGAGAGGGAGGCAGGAAACGGGGTGTAGAGCTCTCGCTGGTGGTGCGCCGCGTACAGAGGCCGAAGCTGAAATCTACCGAATATTAAGGTAGGTGAGGTCCTCTCAGACCGCATAATAAACACATAACGGTAATCCTTAAAACAATAATTAGCCGCGAGAGCCAACCAACAGGCGACGATCTTCTCGGTGAAACAACGCGCCGGTTTCCTAGTCCGTTTGTCGAATTAATACCCCGATTCGCGATGCTACGCAGCCACTTACTTACACCGATCTAACTTATATATATACATATAAACACACACACACACACACATATATATATATACGCGCCAAATTGCAACTTTCTTCTTGTAACGACCATCGCGTCCCGCACGGAGGCAAACTGTTACAACGAGGTGGCTTAAGTAGGTGCAGCTGTCGTGATTTCAAATCTTTGATTTGAGAAAAATGTCCGTGCGCACACGAGCAATGAAAAATTCTCGGTAATTTCAACTAACGCAACTTTGTAAAAAAAACGATCACAGGTCTTTTCAGATTTATGCTAGTCTACTCTGAAATCTAAATCTTAACGTTTCGTCTAACTGTAATGTTCCAAAAAAAAAAAAAAAAAATTGTGCAGCGAGTTGTAAAGAGAAACTTTGAATCTCCAAGATCACGGGGGAACGAAACAAATTTTTCATTATTTATTACTCACGCGAGAAAAGTACCCTCACTTTTTGCTCACTTTCACAAGATGGAAATCATCTTTGAAAAGGAAAAACTCCACGACTGAGTGGAGGCTTTAAAATAAGACCAACATAATCTTTCTTTAGAAAATTACGTTACAATCTAATTGTCAATAATTTTTCATTGTCTTTGCTACGATTACGCTCTCACGAAGGAATACTGTTACACATTTGGAAAGAGAACTTTCGAACCTGGGTTGCGAAACTTTGGACAAGTTTAAATTTATCACGATTATTTTAATAACGAGAAAGCACTCTTTATTTATCCAGGCATCGGCAGAGGTTCGATTTATTAATAATTCGTTTCGTTAATTACGAATGGTAAGAAATTCATTGGCAATTAGTAGGTGAGATGTCGAGGATCGATAAAATCCGAGATTCTCGCTGGCGTTTGAAATAGCCAGAGTTTCCAAAAGGCGGGTGGAAGAAATCTCCAACGAGGGAGAGAGAAAGAGAGAGAGAGAGAGCAAACGCGAGAAAAGAGGGTAGGTTTTGGATGGCGAGGGTCGAAGAAATGGAGGAGGCAACGCGAGGTGGTAATAGTTTTAATCCGGTGTCTTGAAGTCGGGATTTGGTGGCGTAGCAGTTAGTGGCTGCTGGTAAGTCCAAGCGAACCCACTTCGCGCCCTGATATCATAATCCGAATAATCACTATTATTGCCGTCATTTGCTTAATCCAAAGCCTCGGTCGCTTGGTTTTCCACGCTTCGAAGCTCCGTGGATCTGCCGGCCGATGAGGACACCGAGCATACCACCGAGTATCGAAACTGTTTTCGTTGCATTTCGTTGAGCTGTACTACACGCGCGTTCCGTGCAATTTCTACAGTAAATTCTCGGACGCTCGATGGATATGTCCGTACATATATGTACATATATAGGGTGGTCACTGAAAGGCTGAATGTAACTTTTACAAACACGTTTTCTTCTTTAATTTTTTATTATTTTATTAGGAAATATAATTGATGGACTTTTTTTCAGTATTTCAGCGTGAAAAGCAGCAAAGAAAGGAAACGAAAAAGATCGAAAATGAACAACTTTCAGCTTTTCAGTGGCCACCCTGTATATGTAGAAATTTATATTTGCCCAATTCAAAATTGACACTCGTCGTTGATAGTTGCAAATCCGATAGCCCGAACGCTGAGATTCGAGAAATTGCCTGCGAAAATTTACTTTGTAAATAATAAATATTTATAAATATCGCATTCGGAGCGAGACGATTTATCTAGATTAAAAGCTGGCGAAGGAACAGTTAAATAGAAAAAAAGTACGCGTTTGACGAAAGAAAGAAAAGTTGGAAGTCTTACGTTCGTCAGATGATGACGATTCGTGCAGGACAAGGGCAAGGGTGGAGGGGTGGCGGGAAAGGTGGAGCACAGCACAGGCGCGACGTCCAAACTTTTCAGTTCTTTGGTAAGAGAGCAAATATCTGTCCGCGGTGGTGGAAGTTTCACGGGCAATAATGCATAAACTCCATTTAGCTCTGTTTAAGCCGACTGGAAGGAAGGAGACGTTAAATCCCCGAGATTCGTTCTAATGGCCGCGACTCTCTTACAAACTGTTCCGCGGCTCTTTTCCGCCGCGTACATTTTACCGGGGTGGGGGAGGAAGGTTATACGCGTGCGTTCTTATAAATTCCCTCGATCCTCCGGCGGTGCCGCGTCGCTTCCGCGTGTGTCTCCTCTCTCTCTCTCTCTTTCTCTTTCTCTCGAGCTAGAATCGCTTAAGTGAAATAACGAAAAAACTTTAGCGTAAACTGCCGCTCTTAATTTGACCAGTTTGTTCAGGTCGGGGCCACCGTCGGCCACCGGGGTTCACGGGGCTAAACGTTTTCGTTCGTTTCCGGAAAAACTTGGGAATTATGAATTAGGCGGGAAGTCGGCAGGAAGGTAATGCATTTATTCCAGGCTGGACTTATTATGAAATTATAATGCGAAAGACAACTTGGAACGGTGGGCGGAGGGAGGCTACCCTTTTGCCACGTTGAATTAAGCGGCATCGTCGTTCGTCGTAATTCAAATTAATTTGAATTTCTCCCCCCGTTCTCGCGATACCTTCTCGCCCGTCTCTCTCGTTGCTCTCATCCGCTCTCCCGGATGCCGAGGAGTGACGTGACGTTTCAAGCTTCTTGGAGGCCAACCGGCTGACTCTTGCCACTCGAAACACGTCGATTGGTATTATTCACTCACCGCGAGAAAGCTACGTAAACGTGACAGCAAATCAATGAGAGAAATTTCATTTTTACTATTTTTAGTTCTCAAAGTTAATCGGTTAATCTTGGTTTGTCTCAAAGTTCCAAGCTCTCGAAGCTTGGGACTTGCCATTCACGACTGACTCTTGCTACTCGAAACAGGTACATATCGATTGGTATTCATTTATCGCGACAAAGTTACGTAAATGCGACAGTAAATTGACAAGATGAATTTCATTTTTACTTTTTAATTCTCAGAGTCAATCAATCTCAAAGTTTCGAACTCTCTTACAGACGAAACGAACGTGAACTTGCGACTGACTCTTGCCACTCGAAACACGTCGATTGGGGTACTCACTTACCACGAGAAAGCTACGTAAATTAATAAAAATTTCATTATTACTGTTTTTAATTCTCAAAGTTAATCGTTCGTTCCAAAGTTTCGAACTCCCTCACAGTCGGAGGGGCTTGCGATTCGTGACTGTAGGAATCGACGGACGAAACGAACGAGCGATATTGGAAAAAAGAGAGGAGACGCGGGAGATCGCGAGGCATAATCTCGAGCCTCGTGGCTAATTGCGCGAAAATTTCTAATCGCTCGAAAGACAGGAGAACGAGAAGACGCGAGCAAGTGACAGAGGCGACGACGCGGAGGGTGATGTTACACGAGGCGGTAGTCTCGGTGGCATGTGTCGTTGATGAGGCGGTTAGTATTCAGCGGTGCTTTCCGGGCCTGGAACTTTTGAAAACTAACCGAGTAAAGCCACCTTAATTCCATAAGAGGGAGGCCAAAGGGGTTCGGGCGTCATCGTAACACCCTCTTAATTACAGGATATTAGGACGCCCACAGGAGCCACGGAGGTGCAGGAAGCCAGATAGTGCGATTTATTATTCGCGGTCTACCTTATCTCGCTTTTTAGCAGCCGGATTTCTTCCTCTGTAAACGTTTCACTCACTCTCTCTCTTTCTCTCTCTCTTCAGTTTCGAAGATTGATCTCGCGAGTGATTGTCGAGAAGAGAAGAGAAACCGGCCTATCTCCATTTTGAAAGTTTGTCGATCATTTTGGTTACTTACATGCAGAGTATCTCTTCTTTCCCACCTTGAAACATGCCGTCCTTGCCCCAACGTTTGGGGAGCTCCATGAGAACCAGACCCAGATTACCCCATAAGGCCAGCTGCGTGCCAGTCTCGTTAATTAACAGGTTCTTTACCTCGAAGATCGGTATGTCGGTGGGCCTTAGTTTCTGAAAAACGACAAGTTTGTTGGCGTTACGTTTCTAAGAATTGAACACAATATGGAATCCATCTACATTGTATTGGTAATTAAGTAAAACAGAAAGATATAAATATAACGTGTACAATGTTTAAAATATTTGAAAAAAATCCTTTGCCTATTACAGAGAATATTGAATTTGATTGACGAACGCTAATCGTTTCAATAAAGAAAGAATTATATAATTAAAAGAACGTAGAAATATAGGTACCATGTGCAACTTTTTGATAAAAAGACGAGACTTTCAAAGTTTGCAAAGAACAATCAACCATACAACACACACACGTACAAAATAGTTGGTCAAAAAGAAAAGAAAAAGACAAATTTATAAATTCCTTTCATCTCTATCTCCACTTTATTGTAAACTACTACGTCTCGAGTAATTGTCGACTCACCCTCGTCCATTTGGCGATCCATTTCTTCCCGCCACCGACGAGAAAAAAAAAAAGAAAAAAAAAAAGAAAAAACAAAATTCCCGAGGTTGATGCTAAACTTTAAGTAGAATTAGATGAAAGTTCGATCGTTCGTATCTCCCGGTATTAGAATTTTAATTTCCAACCGTAACGAGATATTTCCGGCAGCCCCTCCGGATTCCGGTTCCACCCTCTTCGCGCATCGCCAATCGATTAATAAACTTTATAATACGATCCTGCTCCTCGTTTGTTTTCCAGTATGATTTTTATCACGACGGTTACGGGAAAAAGGGCAGGTGCACGACAAGCCTCCCTCCCCAGCCCGCGCCGCAACCCTCACCGTCGGGATTTCTCTTTAGCATCCCTCCGCCATCCTCTCCTCCGCCTCGATATTTAATTTCGAACTAAGTTCGCGAACGCGAACGTCATTACAAAACTGGTATCTCCTGGCTGGCGGGGTATCGGCGCGTATCAAGGGGCAATTATTTTTTTTTCTTACCCGAGGGTAGTTTCTGCCAAGACGACGAACGAAACCCGATGGTATCGAATGTACTTCTCCCTTCCTTCCTTCGATGCCTGCGACAGCAATTACCGAGGTACAAATGGAGAACAAATTTCGTAGAAACAATTATCTGGATAACGAAACGAGTCTTCTTGCGATATTTTTGATTACGTACGTGGCAAAAGTGGTTACCGAAATGGTCAAAATGACCAATTTGTAATTTTTGTTGGATATTTTGCGTACGTGAAACGGTGTATTTTCAGAGATTTAAATGATTTTTCGTAAAATGTATAAATAAAAGAGAGAGAATACGCTCGTATACGTTCGTATACGTGATTACGAAGCTTTTTATTCTTTTTATTTTATTTTAGTATCTCTGATGGAAATTTCAATCTCTAGATAGTTCCAGCGTCGATATATCCTTATATTAGAACAAAAGGATGTTTTACAGTCTGGTATATTATCAGGTACCTAATTATTTCCTGCGTTTAGCGTTTCTTAAAACGCGAGCTTTTAATTCTTCTAAAACTCGCCGAAACATTCGACAAAACCACCACGGGCGGACTTCTGTCGCGTTAACAGCGAGCGGCGCTGCTCGTCCCGCCGCGAAACAGGCCGTGTAACAAGATCGTTTTTCAATCAAAATGCCTCTCTCTCTCTCTCCCTGCGTTCCCGTCGTTGTGTTTGATTTGCCGGGGAGTAAAAGTGCGAAGCTAAGCGCGCAACCGTAGAGCATCAGCGGAGAAAAGACGGAGTCTAGTGCGTTTAAAAAGTTTTCTTCTCATTAAGACTTATTCTCCGGGGACGTTGGTTGGCACGCAACGCGGGAAGGGAGAAAGACTCTCGGCGAGAGTTCTCATTCACTTTGGTAGCTGTCTGCGCCGCTGTCCCGTCCAGGGGTGAAAAGAAAAAAGACGTCACATCGTCGACGCCTTATTAATTCGGGAGTCGAGGCTGCCAGCGAGAGAAGAGAAGTGGGTGTCGCGGCGAAGAGGGGCCCCTTTGAAGAAATTAAAAGAACAGAGGGTGTAATGTGAACACATCCATTCCCTGACCTTCTCTCTCTCTCTGCAACACCCTATCTAATCTCTCTTTATTTCTCTCTGTGTCTCACTCGTTGTCCCAAGCCTGGCGCCATTAACCCCACTGTTTCACGTTTCTGTTAAATGTCAGTCAGCCGGACGTCTCGAGTCTCGTCACGGTTTCTTAAAAATCCGACGTTTACACGCTCGTTCGCGATCCTTTGTCTTTGTTCCTCTTTCTTCTCTTTTGCAGGGGTGGATGGAGATTCCTGTGCCTTACGTTTCAAGTTTAATGTGAATCGCCGTTCCGAGAAGAGGCTGCGGGAATCCGCGTCGAAACGAAAAGGTTGGTGAATGATGGAGGAGGAGGAGTGATTCCCTGATATCAGAAAATCTTTCTTTCTTTTTTTTTTTAAGTGCAACGGTGTCAACCAATGTCAATCAGTGTCAACACTGAGTCAGTAATAGTCCTCTTAAAGCGACTATTTATTTATTTGTAGCGGCCTAGGATTTCTCAACTACGAGTTTCAAACACTGACTAGCACAAGCTGCAAGTGGCTGCGCGCCTAGCGTCGAGGTCCTGCCGATCTCCGACGTTAACCAAAGCAGTGTGCGGAACCCCGATAGGATGGGTGATCGGGGGCGCCAGCCTAGCCCCGGGTAGTTACAACAAGCTGATGAGTAGGCAGCGTGACTCCGAGACGAGAAACGCATTTGCCTTTCTTCCCATCCTTATCGTCTTTCACATATTCATAGCAGTTGGTTATCTATGCTACTTTGCCTCTCTCTTCGATTTGACACAAACATAAAAATATAAAAAGACGTACCCGGACGAAAGGAAGCAGACACCACGATTGCAACGTAGAATAAAACCCTCTTTTAAAAATTCCAAGTGTCGTAATTATCCTTCCAACAACGGGAACGCGGAAGCTTTTCAATTTCAGTTACTACTGCTCAATTGAAACAGCAGCGAAAAGAAATTGTTACGCGTTTAAATGGGGAAAATTTCCCTCAGCGTGAAGCGGAGGGGGAGGTCTCTGTACGTTTTCGAACGCCCCTCGTAGACGTTTGCGTTCCTCGATTTACGCCCGCGAAATATTAATCTAGCCTTCGAATGAAGAGAAGTGCATCGAGGGATAAACTTGTTAACTGTTCCAGCGTTGGATCTGCGCGCGACACGTGTACAGAAACGTGAAAGGTGCAACGTGCAGGGTACGCGCGAGCCAAGATGTTTGAAATAAACAAGTTTATTACGCGGGGAATAATTCGGATAAAACGATACATTGTAAACGACGCCGGAGAATAAACGACGTCGAATGTCTGGAAACGAATGGGAAACAGTTCTCCGCACGGAGAACTGCATTCCCCGCGGAATGTCTAATGGAAAGACATTTTATAGAAATTTTAGCAGTGGTTTTGAAGAAAGAGAAAACCCACAAAGACGATGTTCGTTTGCAACCGCTAAACGCCGCGGACGCGATGGAGAAACTTTGAGGAAAAAGGAATATTGTTGGAAGATTGTGAACGTTGGTTTACAGGTTCGCCGGCTTCAAACGTTCCTCAAACGAGCTGCGATTATTAAGAGAAACGGGAACATGTACATATTATTTTGTACTCATTATCTGCGACATTTATTCAAATGTGGCGCGAAAATGGTCTCAGTTTTTTTTAATTGCACTCGGCTATTTTACCGGGCTGAGTCAAAGGATTAATAAGATGTTTAAACCGCAAGGCTCAAAGGGTTAATAAGACCTTCAAAACGATCTTTCTGCCGCCTTTTTATTCGCTTTTGTGTTTCGTACTTCTCCCGCGTCGGGGATTTTTAATACACCGAGAAGCGAAACGGACAATTGCAAATTGAGCCAACTGACGATGCAAAAGAGCAAAGTGCGTGTCTCTCGATTTAACCCTTTGCACTCGACTGTCGCTTTGTACGTCGTACTTGTATCTGAGCTAACAACTCGAACTTTCTTCTTTTTTTTTTTATATACAATATAAATGTAATTGCGACAAATGTATCATGTTAATGATATAATGGTATAATACCCGAACAGGCTAGAGCGAGAGCTATTATATAATACTATTATTATTAATAATGTTACAAGTGGGAAGAATAAAAGAATTTCAGAAGAAGAAATTGCCGAGTACAGAGGGCAATCGCGAGTCAATCTGCTTCTTACGAAAATATACAAAATGACAGAGAAGATTATTTCTTTTTTTTTTTCGGAGGCTGAAAGTACACTCTTATATGCTATAGTTTTGTTCTAGAAAACCCGCAATGCACGCTTGACAATCGCTTCAACCCCTTGGCGGCTATAGGCGGCTCACTTTACATTGCTCGAATCAAACTGAAGCCAAATATTACTGACAATAATTGCAACAGAAAGAATATTGGCTCAGACGCAAGTGAATTCTAATTTAACAATTACATCTTCCGTTGGACATGTGATTATTTCACAGTTGTTTGATCGTAAAGGAACGAAGTTAAAGGAATGTGAGGATGCTGTGGAAGGATTTTGGGTAGTGTGAGAGAAAGCGATAGTTTTGCGTTTCGTCTCGGAATCACTGCCTAGACTCATCATCAGTGGGGCTGATGGCAACCGACTCCTTACCCCAGACGCTTGTTGTTATACTAAACCTCCTATACTAGGCTATTTGCACCCATCCTAGCGGGGTTCCGCACACTCTGCTGCTTAACGTCGAAGATCGGTAGGACATCGACGCTAGGCGCGCAGCCACTTGCGGCTTGTGCTAGTCGAGTGTTCGAAACCCGTATTTGAGGAATCCTAGGCCGCTACAATCGAATACCTCCAAAACGAAAAGATGCGGTGATAAATTAATCGCAAAAACACACAAGTCTGTAGAAAGAAGAGAGACACGTTGCGAATGCGAGAAACGTGACGTAGGACCATGTATCGAATTGTTACTAGATTATTAGATATATCGTGAAATAAAGCTTAAACTACTGTCCACTGAAAATTCAATACGAATAAATTTACAATTAACGTACTGTTTCGATTACTTCGATATACCTTCTGAGATGCAATACGACGACGAAAAATTTTGCCGTTCTCAGTGTAGGTTGCGATTCAACGGGGTTAAGTCTTAAAAAAACGACATCGGAAACACGTCGGAAAGATACGATCAACAAAATTCCACGCTACCGTTACAACAGAACGATTGTTCCCACAATCTGCTGCGTCATTTTATTCGAAGTGATACTGCTTCGTAAATAAATTGCTGGTAGATGATACGAAAAAAGGGTGAAAGGCTTCGACGATCGAACGAAAAGGAAAAAGAAGAAGAAGAAGAAAAAAAAAAAGAAACCCTCGGTGGGTTGGTCCGGTCCGAGGCGTTTAATTAGAAAATAGCGAGATCAAGCTGGATCGAACGAACGGTTGATTCGAGGAAAGGACACGGGCACGCGCGAGCGCGACAGGTGGCCGAACGAACGTAGACGAGAAGAAACGAAAAGCGAGTAGCTAGAGAACGAGAGAACGAGGGGTGTATCGCGTTCGTTTGTGTGCCGTTGATTCGTGGCTCGCGCGCGCGGAATGACGGGAATACGCAATAAGTTAATCGCGTTAGCGGCTCGGTTGATTAAACGAACGATCAGACTGATGGCGAGTGTCGTACGTGGCGCGCAGGGACCATGGGTGCGGCATAGTCCGACATTAATACAAAACTCGATTGTCATTCGTCGCTCGACCTACCTCCACTCCCCCCCGACGCCTCTCCTCTCCCCTGATTACGTCGATTCATTAACCGTAGCCGCCGGTATCGTCCACCCTAAAACGAACTGCTGTTTCACCGTTGCACCGGAAACCCTATTAGCCTTCGTCACTGTCCCCATCGCTGGCGAAGGAATTAATCGCCCCGTCATTTTGTTTCGATACCCGGC
>KQ435762.1:2115583-2134258 GCA_001276565.1 Melipona quadrifasciata | reverse complement strand
TGTACCAGCGGTGTCCGAGTATTTACCTCTGGCAAGGAACCCCGGCTGTAGGTACAAATGTCACCGTAAAATTGCTTTTTAATTATCGTCCAGAGGATTTTGCTTATTACGTGATATTCCATTCTTTCGGCCTGAGACGGGATTTTCCGTTCCGCGCGCGCTTCGACCTTGGAACGCCATTTCGCGAGTAACCACTTTTAATTTAGATAAGATGGCCTCTTTCTGCTGGATGGTATGTAGAGAGGCTCGCGTAAGCTGGGCGAATTGCCCTGCCATAAATCGAAAGAACCTCTCCCACCTTCTTTGTTCCCTTAACGCGCCGGAACTACCTACGATTAAAGTGTAAAACTGCCCCCGTAGGAATCAAAATGAAAGATAGTTGAAAAAATTCCTCCTCTCCCCCCCCCCCCCTCTCTCTTTCTTTTTCGTAAATTTATGAAATTCGACAGATCGGTGGTTCAGCGGCAAGGAGAAGACGAGGTATTTGAAAATTTTTTCAAACGATCGGAGAAACGAGAGAGAGTGGAATTCAATTTCTCCCGGAGAAATGGCTCGACGATTCTGGAATATAGGAAAGAATTAAAAGTTGAAGGTGGGAAGGCGGCTGGTAGGCAGCCGGGCTTGTTATCTCGGCTAGAAGGACGGGCAATTCGTTAGAGCGGCGGTAAATTCGCGAATTAAAGAACTTATTCCATTTGGGCAGCCAAAGGGGTGTGAACGCTTCCTCGTTCGTATTATCTCGCGTCGAGCGAGAAGAACAAAAAGGGTGGCGGCGGTGCAGGTAGAGGGAAACAGAAAGGCGAGGACCAACGACGGTAGGGAATAACCTGTACGAACGGCGAGGAGGAGGGGGGCGGGGGTGGGGTTGGGTGTCAGTGGGGTCGGTTGGAAGGAAGACGAAGGGAGAAAGAGCAGAGAAAGGGACAGAGAGGACGCGTTTAGACGTTCGTTCCGCTGGTAACAAAGATAACTCTATGCAATAAAAATGATTCAAAGTTTCCCGCGGCGGATGGTGGTTCCGATGGCGGAGCGGTTGACAATAGCGCGTCTTTGTCTCCGCCCCACACCCTGATGCTGCCCCGCGCTGCCTCTTTCGCCCTCCTCATCTCGCTGCCACCCCCCCTCCTCCCACCCCCCTTCTGCGCTGCCTCGTCCGTATCCTGCGACACCTATCTTCCGGTTTAAAGTCCCGCCGTGCGCGCCAGGGAGGAACCTCGCTAACTTTTATTATTTACGACCGATATTTCAGTCGGCCAACGCGCATGCACGTACCGGCCATAAAGTGGCCCCTTGGGACACTCGGCGACCGTCGTTCAATCGACTCTTAGAAAAATTACCGAACGAGCCACGATCGTCGGCTGTCGTTGATTTCGTTCGTTAGCTGCGGACAGGACCGGTGGAACGAGAAGAGAGGCATTGTCGGATTACTAGCTCGTTGCTTTCGGATTTTTTCGTACGGCGAAATATTTAATAAAAAGATAATGTAATTCGATGGGATAGAGATTTATTGATATTTTCTCAAATTTATAGAGGATAGCGTTTAAAAAGTGAATCAGCAATCAATAATCGGATTCTGAAACGATCGCGCGTCTTTTTAAGAAAGCTAACCAACGAATCCTTTCAATTTTGCTTGGGAATTCTACCATCGAGCAACCGAGAGGTAAACCCGCAGAAAAAGGGGTGGACAGAGGCACCTCAGAATTTTCCCTTATCAAATCAACGGGTGAACGAGCGATGATCGGTCCCCGAAGAGAACGGAACAGAGAGAGAGAGGACGAGAGAACGAGAGAACGAGAGAACGAGAGAAGAGGGAGAGAAAGAGAGAGAGAGAGAGAGAGGGGGAAAGAGGGTGACCCTTGGCGAGACTCTTCTCTATTCCCCCTCGGAGCGTACTCTTTATCTACCTACCTACGAATACCCATACGTAACCCGGTTGAAGGGTCTGAATTTGCATTTTATTCGCAGTTGCGGACCGCGGGTTCGTGGGTAACGTTCCTCCGCGGCACGGACATTTATTTTAATTAAATTACTCCGGAGCGTCGAACAACCCATTTCCTATAAATTATCCCCTCACCGGTCTTTTGGTCTCTCGCGCGTCCGCTTGGTCGGTCGCGGTGGCGCGCGAGCGCCTACTACACCACGACACCCAGCCAGGCATTAATGTACCCGCTGATCCCACGGTGCCATTGAAATGAAATAAAAGCACAGCCGAGAACGAAACGTTCTGCCCATTCTCACCGTGGCGAGTTCGCCGTGCCGCTTCCCTTTCATTTACCACGTAATCATTTTCCACTAGCGCGCGTATGTACGTACACCGATTAACCCGCGGGACGCTCGTGCGTGCTCGTGGTGGTGAGGGGGCGCACGCGGCCTCACCCCCTGCACAAGTGTGTATATTGGTATCGCGGACCATAATTTAGCCGGAGCTTAATCGGTCCGAATCAAAAGTTCGCCGGAGAAAACGCTTTCGCGGTAATCATCGTAAAGCGAACGCGCAGTGCCCGCGGTAATGGTCCAGGTTATCGAGCAACTTCTGCTTAACCAACGACCAAATGTCAGTCCCGTTTCCACGGAGCCATTAGTCCGACTAAAAGTGATCGGAGCCTTTTTTCACGCGATTCTCGTAATTTCTTTCATTACTTGGAAATTTCAGCTTATCCGCTGAACGAACTTTTAACGATCAGGATTTTCACCAGGGACGAGAGTGTAGTGTAACTGTGAAACGTGCAAATGGGTCGGTGGGAAGGGAACGGGGGACAGTTAAATTCGTTGATGATTCGATTTGTAACGATTGGTCTTCTCATATTCTATTTCTTTAAGATTTTATGGATTTCAACTGTAACGAGGATTTACTATTACTTTTCTTTTGATGTATGTAATAGGAGAAATACGATATTTTAAAAAGCCACTTCTTCTACTTCTAAAAAGTATTTTATGTATTTTAAAAGTATTTTATATTGCAATAATTAAATAACGCAAATTGAGTAATTGAAGAGAATGTAATAAAATAAAATTATTGCAGTAAACATAATTTTATAAACTCAACTGTACATAATTAATATATTCTAAAATTTCTTTACAATACTCTACAAAATGTACAGTACTCCCATGTATCAATGAAATAAATTTTTCTAAAATCTATGATAAAGTTATAGTAAAAGTTGTAATAATTTTATATAACGAAATATACCAACGTTTCATTTCTATATTGTAATATACATGCAACTACTGTGTCTACTATGTATCATATAAATCTAAATATATATGAACACGGTAAAGCGAGGCGCTTGCGCGTTTCATTTTAAGAAACGTTGTGGAGGTTAGGTCTGTATACAACAAACCATTCGACGCAAAAGTATACTGCACCGTTCGTTTCGATTCATTCATGTATAAATCACGCATTTATCTAAATATCTATTTAAATTAAATATTGTTGACTTACTTGATAAGGAACAGCTCTGTTTTCGTCACGCGTCGCCGTAACGTTTAATGTCATCACGCAATACTCTTTTGCATTCCACACGTACAGCACGTTGTCACGTATTTCTAAAATGTTTCTCGTATCCTTAATATCTTTCGGCAAGCTGTCCATTAAATCTAGAAACAAACGTTCTTCGTTTAAGCGAAGTGGATCGGTATACGAACTCATTTTCGCAGAAAATAAGGTTATAACACGACGCGCTACACCAAACGACAACAACGAAGTTCCTTCACTGGAGTATTTGGCGCGCAAGACAGCCAACTCCTCAATATCACACACGTGTGGCAGCACTGCCACGTAAAGTTCATTATTCAGAATTATAATAATTGTTAAAAATTACAAATAACAAAGATAATATAAAAACGTAAAGCTTTATCCTTTATCAAGTGCTTTGTAATGCGGATAATATAAATATGTGGCATATATTTTGTCAATAATATATATTTCATATTTTCTTCTATCTATAATTATACTGATTTTACATTACTAAGAATTTTTCAAATTGGGAACTTATATATGTAACATATTTCTTTATATGCAAATATTTAAAGTATGTATATGTATACATATTTGTATTAAAGAAATATACGAATAGAAATAAATTTAAATAAAATCAAAGAAATAAATTCAGCATATAAATATGTGTATTAGTAATTGCTATTGTACGAAAAAATAATACGTCAATTATTTAAATGGAAAAATTGATAAAGTATTTGAAAAATGAAAAAAAAAAATATTAGAAGCATTTAAAAAACCAAAATTAATTGCTTCAACAACAAAGGCCCCGGAGGGATTCGAACCCTCGATCTCCTGTTTACTAGACAGGCGCTTTAACCAACTAAGCCACGGCGCCATTGGAAGCAGTTTTTTTATTTCCACTTTTCCAGTAAAAGTTTGTAATGTAATTTTATGTGTACATCGTTTATATCTTTTTTATTCGTTTAAATAACAACAAAAATTAAAAAAAAAATGATATACAGTATTTATTTCGATACACTTTTATGCTGATAAATGAAAAAAAAAATGGTGATAAACGAAGCATTTAGAAATAATATTTAATAATAATCTTCCTAATAAAGTAGCAAAGAATGATAATTAATATTTAATATTTGAAAATCATGCTCAATATTTTATAGTGATTGACAATATTTATACATCTGATAATAAAAAATATGATTAACAGATAAAGATAAAAACAAAATCTTTAAAGAATCTGTAAGACTAATATTATTAATTTACTCGAGAACATTATTGTTAAAGTTAGAAATTCACGAATAAATGATATCGTTTCTTTTTTTTGTTAAAATTATCGTATTTGTTGAAGAAAATAAAATAAACGCCCCCGGGTGGGCTCGAACCACCAACCTTTCGGTTAACAGCCGAACGCGCTAGCCGATTGCGCCACGGAGGCAGTTGATGACAACATTTTTTATACAGATGACAGTCAGTTGTTTTTTCTTTTACTATATTTTCCTGTTAAATTACTATAATATTAAATAAATGTCGTAATAAAAACTAGAAATTACGCATATGAATTATGATTGAAATACACTAATAAAATGAATAAAAAAATATGAAATTAATACGTGTACTATGAAGTATGATTTTTATATAACAAGAGAAGAATCTCTTAATATGTGACGTTTTACATAACGTGCACTCGAATGTATCATTTGATCACGGATATCGAATGCATTATTACAAACAAAAAAGAGACTGAACTGCGCCAGTCTGCATTCAATATAACGATAACAAAATTTACAAATGCTTAAATCTGATTAAATACTTGACTTGAGTAAAACAGACTAATAGTATCCGATTTCCTCAATCCTTGTTTGTACCAACTAATACAACACGATATAGTACGTGTTTTTTAAATTTCCACTCCGCGTGTATCAAAATCTTCGATGAAATATTTAAAATCATGTATATCGAATGTATATCGAACAGATGTGCCTGACTTAGAATCGGCTGCTAACGAAATGCCAGGTCCCTGAAACGGGAGTGAAAGAAGGGCTGTGTCGAAAGAGGCACAATGCGTGGTGTGCTAACCGGGAAATAGTCCAGCAGTTGCGTCGAAGCTATATACGGTTAATTAAATGGGGTTGGCTCATTAGTAACTGTCTATATGCAAGGCGATGGCCGAGATGCGATTGGAGGGTGGTCCCAAGGTGATTTATCCGTCACGATGGATCGCAGATGTTCGACTGGTACGTGGCATGGGTCGTCACAATGCTGTAATTAGGAACGCGTTTCGTTTATACGCATGCATAATGAAACCACGTTCTTTCTTTTTTGGCATGATGAATTGACGATAACGTTTGTAACTGCCACGTGACATGCGTGGAGCATCGACTGGATCATCGAGTAAAGAAGCAGTAAAATGCGAATCTCATCGATATTAAAATTGTTATGATTCGTACGTATTTAGATTTCAGACGCTAGATATTTCACGAGCAGTTGAAATCATTATTTACCAACTGTGACAAAAATTGGAGTTTCAAAAAGAGACAAAACTCGATTCTTGCAGTAGTTGCACTCTTTCGGTATTTATTGCGCAACACGATTCAATTGATTCTAGCCTTAAACCAGCTTTCTAAGAGAACACTTACCAAGAGAAGACACTTTGGTTTGGGCATGCTGACATTAACGGCCCGTTTAAATTGTGCGTTTAATTACAAGTAAGAGACAGTCGCCATGAAATTTATCGGTCACTGTTACCATTCCCTCCGTTCCTAATCTACGAAGCAGATATCCACGGCTAAACACAAGAGAACAAGTCCTTTACGCGCAATAAGACGTTTCTCGTTGCTTTTTAGTGTCTGTCCTCAACCATGTGATTAGGTTCATTTGAAATTTATGTTTACGAGTCTTTGATAAGTGACCAACTGAAAATTTTATCAATCAGAGTTCGAGAAGATCGATCTTTGAATGTTTTTTTTTTTACTTATGACTTGAAAAAAGGAAAGACGATATTTGTTCTCAGTTTCCAACCATTTTGTTTAACGACTGTGTGAGTATGAAATGTCACGTTCTTAGAGCGCGTATTGGATAAAAATTTATGTCTTTTTTTCGTCGAGAGGTTGAATCTTTCTCACGGTCTCGCAACTCCGCGTTTTCACCATCTCTGTCTCTCGCTATCGGGCTTCTCTCTCTCTCTTTCGGTCGTTTTACACCTCGAAAACTCGTCTCGAAAGCAAGGCACTTTGCAAGCCGCGGTTGGATATCTATGATGAAGGTGAGCACATCCTGTAACGATGTAACGGGTGAACATTGCTCACGAAATCATGACGAATTCATTCGAACTGCGAATTACCTTCCGGTCGACGGAGTTTCGCTAAATGTCCGGAAGAGGGTACATATGCAAAACGCGTGATCATCAATATTCTATCGTGGTAAACGTGGCCGAGGAATCTGGAAATTCTGTCTTGCCCCTGGTATTTGCTTATTTCACCGGATAAATTAGAAACCGTCGATTAATCAACAATTCTGGTTCGTTAACCGCGAACTACCCCTCTTCTTTGTTATCCACGTATCTACGTATTTTGAAACTATATCACGTACGTACCTGTACGATAAGATATTTCCTTATCAGAATATTTGAATTATACATTCAAGACAAGCTAGGTCGTTGCGCGTGTTACTTAATTAAGATTTAAAAATTTGAAGATAAATTCTCTTAAAGTTTCTTAAAGTTTCTTCGTGACAATTTCGCGATGGAATTGTACATACATCATTCCCAAGCGCCAGTTTCTCATCTCGTTCGAACAGTGGAAACGTGAGAACCACTTCACTGCCCGTCAAACAATCAATTTAGTCTTTCGCTCTCGATATCGGAGCAATGGTTGTTCCTCGAGCCATCCATCAACCGATAATCGTCAGACTCGTGCGTGTGGCAGAACGAATGCCGAACACCCGTTAGACAATACGTCTTAACACTCGTAGGTTATTGTGGCGTTGAAAGGGAGTAACTTATAGGGGCATTGGGAATTACCAGTTTATTATTAGGGAGATAGCATAGAGGGCCAAGATCAGGGGTTGCTGTTAATTCTCCTAACACTTGGCTCCCCGGAGAGAACACGCCGCCTTAAGACTTCCACCGTCTCAACCCATTCCGCTGTGCACCGCCGACATCTTGAATCGCTGCCGTGTTAATTAGTACGACTTTAAACGCACCCGCATGTGGTGGCAATCAGGACTGGTTGAAATGATTTCGCTCGTCGCCCACGGGAAGATGTAATCTGTATTAATAACACTGTCTGAGCAACTGGTTTAACGTTTGCAATTGAAAAATCTGTCTGTTCAGAGAGATATTCTTGAGAATATCCGCACCGCGCACAGTGCGACGATACTGACAATAATAAATTTATATACCAACCAGCGTAGGTCATTTCCCATTAAGAATGGGAAACTTGTGCCGTGACATATGACAATTAAATTTATTACAATGATTAAACTCTTCCATCAATTGAAGATGGAGGAGTATTTGCACAGGGCGAGATGTTCGAACCCTCCATATATTGCTTCATGTAAGTATTTGAACAATATTGTCGATTGCTGCGAGATCGTTGATTATGTATATCCTCTTCTGCGTTTCAGTCAGTCAGGGGAGAAGCAGACATAGAAATTTCTTTTTTTTTTTTGAATTCCATCTTCTCCCCGTAAGAAAGTTAGCATCGTCGGAAAAGCTATCTTGCGACGAATGTTTCTCGGCGATTACGGGGATCCCGATCGAAAGAAGAAGCGGAATCCAGGAAGCAACGTGTCAGAATGAATTCACATTTGATTCCTACACACTTTACATACGACTCGTACACACAATGCAGTCCATCGGAAGTTGTCGTCTACCACTTCCGCTATCTGACTGCAGCACGTCTGTCTGACGGCCTCCCCTTCGTTTCATCTCCACGAAATTCCGACGTATCCGCGTATAATACGTGCGTACACGTGTGTGTTCAACCTTGCGGAATACACACAAACTTTTTCTACGAAGAAATACCCCGCGAGAAGCACGAGTTCCATTCGCGACAGAAAAGGGAACTAATAATCCGTCAACCGTTCGAGTCGAATTAAAAACGTAATTTCTATGAAACAGAGGTTTACGTATTCGCTTCGGATAAGTCTGAGCATTGTAGAGTTCGATTTAGATTACTTAAGTTGCAACTCAGCTAATTAGGTTTGGGGACGGTTTACATAAAAATCTAACAACGAGCGCTTTTTATTTTACTGTATAAAAACAAACGTGTTTCGAAATCGTTTTAACCTAATTAATTACACTGTGAGTGTCTTGTTCTCAACGGTTTTGCAGACACCGAAGTAAGTCATGGAGGTGGTACAACCTTTACATTATCAAAATTAATAAACTTTGTGCTACAACTTTAAAATGGAACGAAAGGATCAGTCATGTCAAAGAAACGAATGGAAGAAAGTCACATTTTCGTGCGCTCATTAAATACGGATAAATAAAGGCAATAACCAGCCTGCACATTTCTCTTGCTCTTATCTCCGACATTTCATTAAGCATGAGTGCTTTCGCTGAATCGCCAATAGGAATCAACCAAATCAATTACAGCCAACACCTAATGAACTTCCAGCTAATTACTTTATTGCAGGTATATCATCGCTGAAAGGGTTCGCATAATCTCTTGCGACCATAATCACGATACACGTTGCATGCTCGCGATTGATATACCTGATGAAACTCCCTCCAAAAATTGAAATTTCTTTCATCTCCGTGCAATATGTCCTTTTTCCCTGTAAAAAAAGGAAAAAAAAAAGAAAAACAGTAAAAAGTCCAGCGTCTTTTCTCACTTTGGAATTATAAGATTTAATAGAATTGGATGATTCGAAGATTGATTAAGAGAAAAATTGAATTGTTGAGCAACGCGTTAATCCAGCGCGGAGAGAACTGGAACATTTCTGTAAGGCGGGGAAGATGAGTTGGCGTGGCTTTGACGTATGGAAGACGTCGAGTGTGGGTTCGTACGGTGGTGTCGTCGATTCGTCTTCCCTTGCCTTTCACCGATGGCGAATCCTTTTCGTTCTACAATTCTCCGGCACCTTGTATAAATGGTGCACGCGTCTGGCAGCCGTCCGCTGGCCAGGACCTACATCGTTCTTGCGCAAGATTGCTCTGTTCCGTAGCCTGTTCGATTTATCAATCGGCTCCTTCGTTTCCATTCTCCTTCGAGACATTCGACTCTTTCAATTCCTGCCAGCCCATATTTCAAACGAGACGATAGTTTCGACGACTAGTCGACGAAGATGTTGGATTTAAACATTGCCCAAATTTTGTCGTTTCAATCCATCCTTCTGCTACTACTTACTATTCGTAGTATTCTCGTAGTCACGGCAGTGAAATATTCCACTAAATTCCATCGTAATGGCCATATTAATATAGACAAGATTCAGCGACGTACGCAATCTCTGACAACTCCGAGCGAGATGAACTTACGCGCGTAAAAGTCGGGCAAAGATGAAGCCAGGGACCGAGAGACCAACGCGATAATATATGTACAATATTTTTAATTGTTGACGTTAAAATGTGCCCTCCTGCTCTTTTTTTTCCTTCTCTCGTTAACGTGACGTGGCCACGGGTGAGGTTCAGGAACGTTCCTGTCACATTTTCGGTCGAGCCCTCCCTCGAGTTATTTATTTCACGCTTAAAGAATCACCTACCGTTCATACATGACGTTATCCGGCCATTGTACACGGTCGACTTTCGGTGAACTGTCTTTTGCAAGCACGGTGAAAATCCGACACAATACCATCGAGTTCAACCATTGAGACAATGTTATAAATTGTGGACTATATAGAAAAAGTTTCTACGAATATACTTCCCACTCACTAAAAATGCTTACTTTCACTGAATCTTTATGAAAGTCGTAGCACAGAGAGAGAATAAGCACTGAGGCAGCTATCTCGCACTCTTGTGTCCATTACCTCACGTTCGTTCATTTTTTCTGTTTCTTTTTTTGCAAGTGATCTTTACGTTTCGCGTTAAAACTAATTACTTTCATCGGTAATTAGATCGAACCGCGAGCTCGCAGTGTCGTGTGATTTTATGACGGATGTAAGAATGGCGTGCACGGTGAACGGATATACGCATACGGAGCCGCTGCTCGCATGACAAACGATCAGGGAGGGTCGATCGAGTATTGGCACGATCCGTGCGCACCGAGCGATATAAATGAATACGACATATAAATGAATTGTGTCTCTGGGGTCGTATCTTCCCGGGGAATATGAAACATTAATGGAGAAATGCATTTTCGCCAACAGAAACGAATGGCTCGTGACTGCCTGTCGATTTATTTCCGACGAACGATTCTGTCACTGAGGACGTCCGGAAGACACGCACCGGAATCATTATTCGGAGGAGGAACCTCCAGGGAAACGTACACAGGACGTAGCTTCCTTGCCAAGTATTCTGGTAATTGATTTTCCGATTTGACGAATGACCCGGAGTCGGTTTTTTTCTATACCATTTTATATTTGTTCAAGAACCACGCTCTTTTCATCTAAAGAAAAACGATACAAATATTCGATGCTTAATACGAAATAGTACCTTTTTTTTTGCTCGATTAAACGAGACTGTGCAAAAGAAGAAAGTGATTTGGTGTAAAGTGTGAAGCATTCAGCAAACTATTTCTAGTTTCCCGGTCTCTAATGTAAAGAAAACTTATCTCATCGTTTATAACGGCGCACCTCAACGCTAACAAGTTGTAAGAAGATACTAGTCATTCCGTTTAGTCGAAACGTCGCGAGTAGCAAAGAGAAAGCAAGCTCCAGCGTAAAAGGTGAGCGTAGACGTCGTGGAGGTCTAGGGAGGCGGCAGATTGCGCCGTCGGCTATTTGCATAATGATTGCTATTACTATTACCGTAGCTGGTAGCTAATCTATAATGCAGTTTACACGATAACCACCAATGCATCGGGGACATGAAGATATCCCGTTAACATTCCTAGCGGTACGGGAAGGGAGCGCTCCCTTCTCCCGTGCAAACATCAACGAGATGCTATCACAGCCACGTATGTATCATCGCAGTTGCATAACGTCGTCGTCATTGTCCACGAAACGAAAGGCTGACTCGTGCTTGAGTCGGTACGGTAGATATCGCCGATGGAAGGTTAAGGGGTCGCTAGCCGACCGTCTTCTTATCGACTGGAAGCACCATGCAAAACGGCTCTCTGACTCCCCGATAGAAAGGGGTAGCTGCAAACTGATCTTGCATTATTTTCCATTTTCCCACTCTCAATACGTTTTCGTTCGCACTGAGCTGACTGATAACTCGACTCACAATTTTCTTGCGCAAATATTCTCTCCTTTTCCTTATTTATTAAAATTTGCATGCATTGGCATACCGTTGTTTGTTTGTACCGTAATATAATTTCCCTCGCGTATTAATTATCATCAAATTCACGACGACAAGCAGTACCTTTAGAACTTACAAATTCTGTACTTTAAGCTTGTGGGCTAGGTTTGGTTTAGCCGAAGAATCCACTCGATGAAAGACTAAAGATTTATGAGTATTGTTTGGAAGAGTACTAACGTGTTTGATAATGCCAAAAGAATCGCAGGTATTTCGTTGGTTCTCGTGCGAAATTACAGTTTGGCGTGACCGTCGTTCTACACAGCGTTCTTCGCGTCCATTCGTCGTCTCTTAAAAAGTATGATTTGCATAGAGGCCGACTGTCATTTTGGTTTCGTTCCGACGAACAATATTGTACACAGGCTGATTTTTCTTTTAGACATTTTCATTCGGACAGACGTGCGAATGCTTAGATGATCTGTTAATTAAAAATTTTCCAATGAATTTTTGTGCCTCAAAGGAGAGAGCGCGTATATAAAACGCGTGGTTTTCTTTTGTTACGGAATCCCCGATGAGTTATGGCCATCTAATAGGGGGAATCCCATGAACAATATATTGGATTCACGATACGCATTTCGCGTGCTTCGCGATACTCACATTTCACTCGGTAAATCACTGCTACCTTATTCGTTGCAGCTTCAAGAGGGTCGACAAGAATCGAGGATACCTTGATTCTTGGGAAGAAAATTCCATTTTCCTTGTTATTTTCCAGTACGATTTTTTTTTCAACTGTCTACGTAAAACATGCGTGATTAATCTGAGCTCTACTGAATTATTGAAATATATGTATTCATTGTTGACGTACCGAAAATATTTAGGAAATATTGCGTGTGCTAATGTACTCTAAAAATATTCGCTAATGCGCGTGTGTCGAGATTTTTTGAAGAATCGAACAAAGGAATCGAAGAGGGTGCGAATTGAATTATTGATTACGACAAAATTAAAAAAAACGGGCTTCGTTGCTGCGCTCACGTGTATCGTAGATTATATCAGCGCCACCCTATCAATTTCCACCCTCGAACAATATCTGGCAAACGGGAAGATATCGAGTGCCTTGGGGGCGGGATCCCTTATGTGTCTTGTCGTATTATAAAATATTGACATGCATACTTTGTTCACGGGTAGATATTTTAGGTGACGCAAAGCTCTATACCAAGGTAGATGGGGACAGCTTTAATAATATAGCAGACGATTTTCAAGTTTTCCCCGAATGTTTTTCATTCCTCTTTCCTCTCGGTCTTTCTACGGCTCTTCCTCTTCGCTGTCCGATTCTTATGTCAGATGCCTTTGCTCCGTTTATTTCTCCGACGAACACGATTAACTCTCGAGTGAAAATGCTTCCGCATTTTTTTCCCTATTGCCACCGATGTGTGATATCTCTCAGACTGATCTTCCAAACTGTGGTTTGAGCGAAATGTAAACTCAAACTAAATGCTTCTAAAGGCAGTGTCTTTGAGGCCTGAAATCATTAAGCGCAAAAGGAATGTATCAAGGTAACAACGATACGGCAATCCGCTAAAACCGATTGAATGAATTCGGCTGGTAGAATGATTCGGTCGGGTTGTAAGCACGAACTCGGGGATGAAAAAAAATGGCCTTCTTATATTGGCGGAAGAGGAGGAGGGCGGGAGGCATCGCGCCGGTATCGGCCGGCGTCCCTTCAATAACCTCGATACAAAATTCTTTTCACCGTTGGCCTGAATGCCTATAGGAAATATGTGAAAGGCCGTCTGATTCAGACGGTCCAGTGTTGGCTCAGGGCTTTCTGTGCCTGTACGGAACGGCCGGCGTTTGCAAGGCGTCTATAAGCCACGGGCTGCCGTAATGAAACATAAATTATTCAATCGAAATCAGCCGCGTGCACCGAGGCGGCCAGTGTTTTTCGCCGAAAACGGCCTTTAAACCGAACCCTCCAAGCTTCTAGCCGGAAGAGAAAAAGGCCGAGGCAAACCTCTCTCTCGGATCTTTTTCTTTTCTGCATCGCTGCAGACTACTCGTTCCGAACGATTTTACGTTTTCATGGGCCGCGTGCCGTCTCGTGTTTGCGCTCGTTCCGCTCCCGCGTAACGAATCGAAAGCGCGCGCCCGCGTTCGCGTTTTTTTTATTACGCCCGTTTGATTGAGCTTCCGTTTCCTTGCTCTCTCTCTTTCTCCCTCTCTGTCTCCCTCTCCTCGTCTCTCTTTCCTCTCTCTGCGCTCTCTGCATGTAGACGCGAGTTCGGTTTTTAATTTCAGAGCCAGGCTTAATTACGCGTATCTATGCGAGAGAGCCGCGCTTCTCGCGAACGTTCGTTTATCACGGGAGCATCAGCGACAACTCGGACCATGGCACGAGACCTTCGATTTAATTGCTTTAGAGGATATTTTCCCTCCAGGAACGATTGGAAGCTGGACAAATTTGAAGGACATTCACGATTTAGAAGTGCGAAAAATAAACGGAGAGGGAACATAAATATGTACATTTCGAAGGTAGTGTTGATATTTTATTTATACCTTTGTGAAAGCCTTGTATTTGATTTATATCGTATGGATTTTCTCCATATCATTAAAAGCAAATTTATTATCGGTTTTTCTTTTGCACTTTATAATACATTAATGAAGTTTCAAATGGCTCACGTTTCGTGTAATATTTATTTCGTTCAAATTTATTTCGAGAAAGTTATTATTTATTTAGTTATCGGAAAGTCGTGGAATACCGTGTATTTTCGTAGCCAACGAATTAATCGAGACACCTAGTCTGTTTGAACGTATTACATTTGAAAACAGAATTTTATATATAACGCCTTTTAAACCTGCAAGTACAAAATATCAACTTTCAATCGGTGTATATAAAATATCAATCACTTTTACCGCAGTAGAAACAAATAATATGTACGTATATTGGTCTCTTGCACCATATTACGTGAAAATGTGTGCGTGTAAATTGCCGTTTACATGCATTACGAATGCTACCCTCTCATACTTCTACGTTGTAGGTGCCCTTTAAAACTGAATGAAAGCCTCGATTCCGGGTGTGTCGACACGCGTGTCGACGTCGATAGGGAACGGAAGACGCTCAGATGGGGTGTTCGAATAGAACAAATGCATTCGTGCGGGAAGGGAATAGTTTGGAACATTACGATCCTTGTTCGCGTCTCTGGTAATCAATGTTTCCCAAATTTTCGTCGTTCAAGTAGAATTTCAATTCTACACGATGGAGAATAAATATCAAAGAGAACGATCAATTTCAGACGATAATGTTTGGTTATAATGTATAACTTTGAACGTATTGCTTATCGGACATAAAAATGAAAATTACTACTAATTGGTGTACTCACTGATTTAACAGCTTTGATCGATATCCCTTCATCCTTGACCGCAGCGACATAATTTCAAACTTAACCTCATTGTGACTCGCGAGTTTCTCCTTTGAATTTCCTCGTTTCGAAACAAATATGAAGAGTTGTAATATGATGCGAATAATTTTCCATTGCAATAGTGATATCGAACCAAAGGCAAACGAAATGAAGTGAATTTTTAAGAAAGCTGGTAACGATCATGAAGTCTGAAAATGGTAACAGAATTAATTTGCAATAAATAAAAGAAATTATTGCTTTATATACCTATATAAATTAATCACTTATTTGAACCATTCACATTTTCAACTGCAATATTCAACTGTAATATCGTCACATTATTACTCTTACTAGAAACTTCAAACTGTTAGCAATAGTGCTACCAACTATGCATCTCAAATGTTACTTAACGCGATTATTAAAATGAGATGATACATATTTTTAAAATACATATCTTTTACATCTGATACCAAGGAAACAAGAGATCTCGACGACAAAAATAAGAAAATAGAATTTTTTCATAAATTGTTCGCTTTGAATTTCTAGTAACTTTTTTTACACTATGAAAGAAATTAATTCTTAAAGTTACGAATATCAAACAGTTTTGTCGCCTGTATCTTAACGCCCGGGATAGCGGCAGTGTAACGGTATGTTTGTTTCATAAAATACACGGTGTCTCATCGTTTCGGGCGTGCAATATGACTTACCAGGGACGCGTATATAGATTTTTATGCAAATTCTATTGATATCCGATTGCGGCTGATGATAGCGCACGGAACGTTCACGTCGTGTTGGCGAGGTTGGAGGGAAATCGAGCATACCACGTGACCACTGCTACGCGAGTGTCCGCTGCGACGATTGGACGTTGCCGGTCGAATGATCACTGCGATTGGCTGAGTCTTTAGACTTGAATACGAACGTGGGTTAGGGGTAGATCGCGATTAACGGTTGCTCTCGAACGAAACACGGCGTGTTTCCCCCGTTTTAACTCTGTGCACAAGCCTTTTATCAACCGTATGTGTTTTAGAAATTATACGTACCGGTGGATTTATCGAGCGATAGGCGCGCGGAACAAACGAACGGTAACTTGTGACTTTTGAACGAGAATATGCTGTTCCAGTCTCCCGTTTTTCAGGCGAAGTAAGTGTATACCTACGTATATCCAATTTACACTTTTTTTCTCTTCAGCGTTGAATATTTATATATAATCGAACGAAGTATAAATTAATTCGACTTAATTAACTACGAGTAACTGTGCGTCTTGAACAACTATACGCTTCTTTTGAAATTCAAATGATTCTCCCTTTGTAATTTTTAATCGCTAACCTCAAGTGTTTTAAGTCGTAGCTTACTTATATACATTATATGACGTAATGGTTACGTAATTTATCGAAACGAACATGACGAATGTAATACCTTTTGAGGAATGCAATACGAAACACTGCATTCTCTCTGTATTTCAATTAAAGGAGAGAAATGTTGCAATTGTAGAAATGATTTATATTTCGTACTAAATAAAGTTGTTAGAAAATAGAAAACTTGTAAAGAGCGGTATCAAAGATTTCAGAATGAGGATATAAAAAACGGAGCATTAAGTAGAAATTTGATACGATTTTACTTGGGGCGATGGTTCAACAAACTTTCCGCGATATTAGTTATCTAGTTATCTTGCACCTTTGTGTATATATATATATATATAATATATACCTCGCACGCGCAGGAGTAATTTTTCCTTTTTGCAAATGTAACAGCGACGACGGGTGCGTGACCCAAAGTGTGCGATTACTGAGCTGGCGCGAAACTCGGATCAATTTGAAATATAACCTCCTCGTTATTAATAAAATTTGCATTTACAAGGGCGAGAAAGTGTCACGACACGACACGCGGGACGAAAGAGGCCGTCTCGGCACAGTTAACTAGGATTTCCGTGATTACGCTCGCGATCCGTAACTAACGATTCGAAAGACACCGTTGTGTTGCGAAAGTATTTTTTCTTCGTCCTATTATTATAGTTTCAACAGCCCGACTTAACGACGAAAGAAGAAAGAAAAAGTGAGAATCGAATTTTAAAAAGAGAGGACAGGAATTTACTCGAGTCATTTTTATTTTATCCACGTTTAAGCAAACACGCGTTGGATGTAAGCAAATTTCGCGTCTAATCACTCGTTCGTAACTCGTCTTCTAGACGCGTAGGTTGACGCGCAGCCCGTAGAATTCTCCGAGCGAACGCAAAGCCCGTCCGACTCGTAGGGGTTTGATTACTCGTTATCGAGGTAACTCTACCGTCGTCTGGCATCTGATAAAGGCTCGCGAGTAATTATTAATCATAGACCGGGCAGTATAACGATCCATCCGAGTCTTATCTCGGTGTCGAGTGATGTATGCAAGTGGTCGAGGCCCTGCGCGCCATGATAGAAAGGGATGTGGTGGTGCACACCCGTTGACCGAGCCGCTGGTATTCGTCGTCGTCGCGTTGCTGGTTGCTACTTGGTCGGTGGGGTTACAATACTTCACCAAGATAACAACTAATAATCGATAGTGGCATTGCCAGGTACGCAGCCAGGTACATGTACGTAAGTACGGTCTCGAAAAGACCTTACACCCCTTCCTGTTTCACCCCCCTTGTGCAAGTTGCATCGGCGGGTAGTCTTGCCTTTTAGCCTCCCGCCAACCACCCAATGGCTGCATGCAAGACGCTCGTAGGTCAAAGGTTGCGCGGTTAACTACTTCGTAAATTATCGTAAGGTTAACAGTTACTTTGTTCGAGCGGTTAAGTTTAGCAATGCGTACATATCTTGCGTCTTCTTTTGCTCTTGCAAAGTAAGCAGGATAGTCGCAAAAATAACGATATATCGCAATATCGACCATGGGACGATTGATTTTCCTCCCCCCATTCGCAAGAACGAGTTGAAATCGTAAAACGAGTTGGATGTTTTTTTTATGCTTTGCTTTGGAAAAAATATTCTGTTAGCTTTTTCTCGCTGGAAAGTTTCCTCGTTGGGTTTCAATTCGGTGTTTGCCTTACGATACACGATCAAATATGCCGATAACTTCACGAAAAAACGCAAATAACATCTGAAAGTCGATATTATTTCGGCACGATATTATTTTAAAACAAAGGCGCAGGAATTGTGTTGATCGCGCGTTTTCGGAGTTTTGAAAAGTTTAACTCCCGATCGAGAGAGAAAAAAGAAGAAAAGAAAAATCGCATTTCACCCGACGATCGTATCGTCATCGCGTACTTTGTATTTCGCATTTATTTATAAACAGCGAAATTATAATTTTACGAGGAACGTACATCGGCTAAATAAATTTTATCGTTCTCGGACGATCGTAAGTACAACAGCGGGCGATTATATTGTAGATCCAACAAAGGAACTTATTAGCAGCATGAATTTATAACGTCTATCGATTACAAACGTTTATAAATAATTAACGCGACTCGCCACTTTTCGCACAAGTGTTTGATTTATCAGAAAAAATCATCG
>KQ435762.1:2104689-2115551 GCA_001276565.1 Melipona quadrifasciata | reverse complement strand
TCCCTGACATAATCGTGCCGGTGGTCGTGAATACAGGCTGAGAGAACAATTGTCGCTTGTTGCACGTTGCAGCGATCGCACGATAAAACGAAAACGCGGGACGGAGAATATTCACAGATCGCCAACTCGGAACGGCGGAAGCATTAGGCGGCAAAAGATAATGCATTACAATCGAACGCACGCAATAATCCGCTATCGCCTCTGGTCGATCGGCAATAAAATGTAAAATTTATAACGGCAATTATCTCGTGTCGTGTATCTAGGTGACGCGTTTGCGAGATCCAACTTCCTCCCACTCCCTCGCAACCCCGCTGTGTTTTATGGACGAAACCCTCGGTCACTGGCCAGCCGTTCAATAATTAATACATCGGCGACAGTGTGTCGTTGCTAGGTGATTAACACGCTAAATACTTCGTTGAACTCGTGTATTTTTTCTTTTTTTTTTTTTTTTTTTAAATTCGCACGATGGAAAATTTAACGACGATCTTTCTCCTGGAATTTGGATCGTCTTTCTTTCCGCGATCGAGAGGAAATTACGCGTAAACGCTTGAAGGGAAGGGAAAGGAAATCGCACTTGTACTCGGCGTTTTTTAAACGATTAATATAACGTTCGATGTATCAGCAACTTTCAGCAGGGAGGTCGTTGTGTACTCGGAAGGATAATTACTAAATACTCGCGATACTCCTCGGAACGTCGTTGTCGTTATTGTACCAAACGAACAGTGGTATCGCGCGATACGAACTTCCCGACTCTATCTGTACCGTGCAAACGATGATAATGAACTGCGCTTAGGAGGGTAATCGTAATATTCGTACGCCTTCCAAATGCCGTCCTTTCGAGTTTCATGCTCTAAGAACGTTGAACATCCTCCTGGGTCCCGTGGGGTGGTTCTACTTTACGATCCGCTTGTCCGCGTACTTTGCAGTCGGCACAAAGGACTACGCCACCTCGTTACGAAGGAACCAGTTAGAATAAACTGTGATTAGGAAGATAGTTATGACGTTTTGTATTATAATTCTGCGAGGGTAAAGTCTCTCTTTCTCCTCTTCACTTTCTCCCTTTCGTTTCGTCATTTGTTTCTCCCTTTCACCTCTGTCTTTCCGCCTCCTCTTCCCTTGTCGCGTTGCTCTGCTCGTCCCGAAAGGGCTGTTCCCAAGTACGACTACCGGCGTTACGCACGTTACGCACGTGAGATTTTAGAAATTCTCGATACAGCCTTGCTCGCGTCGGATATTAAACACGTACTCGCGTGATTTATCTTCGCAGTGGGATGGTTTTTGACGAGAGCAGAGAGGTCGAGCAAAGAGAGCACAGTTTCAACAGCGACGTTATTACGTCGAAATTAATTCGAAACAGTTGGTTTTTGCAATGAAATTCTCCTTCGAGTCGGAATTTTCGACGAGAGACAAAGAATGGTGGTCGACGGTTCGATCAAAGGGGGAAAAACTCGTGAGAACCCGGGCAGGGAAATGGGAAACCTTGGGAGCCAGCCCGTATTTGATTGTTTAATTAGCAAGATGACCGGCCCTCGGGTTCGGACCGCGTCGCGTCGCGTCGCGTCGCGTCGGTGTGTTTCTCCTTCGAGACACCGGGGAGATCCGAAGGAGAACTCTCTCAGGGAAGAAACAAGTACTCGCGCGACGGCGAGATGGAAGAGGGTTGCGCGCAAGGAAGTCGAAGAAGCGGAAGGAGTTGGACTTACGGTGGTCAGATCGGAGAAGGGAAGGAGAGAGAGAGAGAGAGAGAGAGAGAGAGAGAGAGAGAAAGGGACAGAGACAAACAAGAGGGCGAGCACGGGAGACCAGAAGTGAACGTGTCCTCTCCTTCCATAGAGAGAGAGAGAGAGAGAGAGATACAGTCTGAGGAGAGAACTCAGTCTAAGAGAGAGAACGGGGCAGGCTGGATTTCTGGTGTATAGGGGTATTAATCCCTGCCCTCAATTACCCTTTGTCTTGGGCGCAGCTTGGTCCACTTGTTAAGACACCGCCACTGTTTGTCTTGAGGAGCAGGTAAGGGAGCGGTCGCGGAGGTTTGGGGGCTGTTTCGGTCGGTGCTTTACATACGTCCGTAAACCGGAGACGAACTGCTACCGGGAAGGACTACTGATCGTTGCGGTCTTGCCTCTGTTCTTGATAGAAGTTTCCTAGCAAAGTTCCCTGCATCGCGACCGCCTTGGGGAGCCTCCTCCTCGTTCTGCCTTGATACGCGTCTCTGCATTAAATCGATTTCGCCTGCCGAGCAATCGTCTCTCGGCGATCTCCTTCCACCGTTTCACCGTTCGTTTCGATATTTTCTAGAGAGAGATTTCTGTTCTTCGATGCTGATCAGGCTGGACAATTCTTCAGCTTCTTCTCAATCGATGATCGCAGATCAAGGGCTGCATCTTTGGCAAGGTTCGATCGAAATCGGGAATGTCGAAACCTTCGAACGGGGAAAGTCAAAGAGTCGGGTGGCTCGGTGATGCGAGCGGGGAAAGAGCGCGAGAGACGCGCGGGGAGGGGGCGGTCGTGCAAATCCCGTGTAAACATTTGCAATGGATTTGCGAGCTATTCAAACGGTTAAATTCTCTTAAGAATTTAGTTTATACAGGGGCGGTGTGCCACAGGCGGCACCCTCCTTTCGCTACCCTACGTCACTCTCTATATAGAACGTCGGCGGTTCTTCCTTACCCCAAACTACGCGCGACGCGGTCCTCTCTCTCTCTCTCTCTTCTCTTTTTACCGTCTCTGTCCCTCTATCTGCCAGTTTCTCTCCCTCGGTTCTCTTACCCTTTGTATTTCTAACAATTGATATTCTTCACAGTGTAAAGAAACGGACGGAGCTCCCTTGCCCCGTCACTCTCCTCCGTCGACCTGATGTCGAACAAATAATACGAGCGGAAAATCTGAGGAAATCACCGCCGAGGATAAATCCCACCGCCCACTTTCACCGGCGTGCTACCAGGCCTCTTTTGCTTTTCGCACCATGCTCCATTCGTTCTCTCTTTCCTCTCTTTAACTCCACTTTAACCTCCGTTTCTTTGTACCTACCGTCAAACACTTTAATCCTTTAATTCTTTGATCGACTTTTACGCTTTTACACTCTGCGCTCTCGACGCGACTGATATGAGTTAGTTTCATATTCGTATTCAGTTTCGATAAATTTTATATTGACCCAACAGAGTGTTTCCTTTTGTGCAAGGAGTCGGTCGAGGATCGATCGTGACGTAAAACGTCGATACTTTGCATATTCGCGAGAGGGACACGGTGCCAATGAGAAATTAAAGTCGACGATCAGGCCGGGAATGGAACGCCCTTTCCCCAGAGTCAAAGTTGAACTACGTACGCCGAAAGGAATATGGCTTATTCGCGTGTTGCCAAAAGTTTCCTGGCGGCAGCTCGCCGTTGCATGTCCCGACATTAATAATTACTTTACAACCGATTCTTCCTTTCGTATATTATTACATTTTTCAGGGGGCCCCCGGGCCGTGCGTACGTGATCACCTTTTGCTTTGCGCTTAATATTCCTCGAGTTACGATCCGCCTTTCTTTTTTCGCTTGCCCGCCGGGCGAAGTTTGTTGCAATATTTAACGGCGGGCCCGCACGCACTAACAAAGCGGACTTGCACGTATTTGCACTTTGTCGTTGCATGTTTTCAATATAAACTCCGAGAGAATCAAGCGTATCGTGAAACATTAACGCAAGTGTGTTCGTTTAATTTCAAACGAAGCGTGAAATAAACACTGGGTTGTAATCTTTTATAAAAGCAACAAGACGTTGGTTCGTTTGCTAAATCTCTCTCTCTCTCGAAGAAGAAGAAGAATCGCTGTCAATTCGCCGCGAAACTTTTCGCTATTTTGAAATTTGCCAAACGACGGGGAAGAATGTAATCTTTGAAAGTACGATTAAAACGTGACAAAGAGCACGCTGTGCAAAGCATTCTCCGCCTGTGCTTCGTGCAAACGCACGACCTTCCATTTTCTTCACTCACTTACCGAAGATTTCGATTCGAACGGTAAAGTAACAGTTTAGTTTAGTTTGCAGTAATGGGGCAAAGTTTTCGCTGCCCATTTGTAGTCTGAGCGTACTTATGTCGTTAGGAAGATCATACGATTACGTCGCCGTGCATGCACCGAGCCTTGTCCAATCAATATCAGTATGAATTCCGCGGGCAATCGTGTGCGACTGTTTCTAGTGTCGCAGTTGCACGACAAGGGGCGCAATGCGGTGCTCGATTGCATCGTTTGGATTAAAGTACGATCGGCGGGTCACGATATACCACGATCAACTGATCGATGAAGGCCGGAACGTGATGACGGCCATCGTCTGAGAAACCGAACATCGAGGAAACGCGGCTCGTTACGTGCCGTCGTGCGCGATTCCTCCGCCCATCGACGTGTCTGTCTTCGCCTTTCTTCTCCTCTACCCTGCATTCTCCACATTTTTCGCCCAACACGTTGCGTTCGTCCGATCGATCGAACCGTTTGCACGAAACCTCGTTGTAAACGTCGAAAAAAGGTGCCGTTCCGACACTCGTCTGGTGATTTATCGTCTTCCGATGCGGGGGGAAGTGTCACGTTGTTGCCTCCCAGGAAATTGATTTCGAGTTGCAAGGTTTCAATGTTACGAGATCTTGGTTTTCAGCACTTGACAAACTCTTCTTCAATCACAGACTAGCAGTTTTGACTGCGCAATTAATTTAAAAATTTTGCCCCCCCCGTCGATCGGAGATTGATCGACGGATAGCTTCTGTTCGGTGGATGATCATGCCGCCCCGGAAAAATGTTCAACTGTGAAAGTGTATCGCAATGGCGTGACACGATACAGCGGTTATCGACATGAACTTTGCACTTTGCTTCATGCACGTGGTTCCGCTTTCGGAATAATCTGTACCGCAAATTGCATTCATATTTCGTGGCGATCGTGTACGAGAGTGTACAAGAATCGCCGGCCGATATGAGAAAAACTTGCATTAAAAATAACAGGTTACCGAGTGACGTACAACAAAAGATTACTTCCTATACGGTGGAGCTGGTTTCCTTTAATAAATTCTGGTATCGCGATCAGATTAGACGCATTGTAGAACCTGCCCCAGGTATAAAATTCAGTTCACGGCATAAATCTCTTCCTTTCTCGTGAATTCTCTGTTTCAGCGAGTCTGGCCTAGGTTTTCTTCCCGCTCGTTTCATTTTTCAATTACACGTCGATCGAGAAATGCGCTGGAACAACCGACGATTGAAACGTAAAGTTTCCGTTGGAGACGTCAAGTAAAAGAAATGAAACACACCTTATACACAAGCTTTTATTTTGTGCGCATTTTGCACAAAAATTATTCGAATCGCTGAAAATACTCCAACAAAAAGATCGTAAAGATTTTGACCATTTTGGTCGTTCTAGTTCTAAAGTTAATTTTCACGTTTTCTTTTCGGAATGTTGCGCGTTTATCAGTCGTCAGATCAAACGATCACTGCTACACGTTTCCACGATTTCCTTTGAAATTTCTTTACATTTTACGCCCGACTTGCCAATCTTTCGTTCCGAGGCTGATAATTAGCCGTCGCGTTTAACGGATCAGAGATAGAGTTCAAAGTTTGAGCAGCTACGGCTATTTAATATCAAAGCTCGAGATCTTGGTTCCCCCAGATAGAAATCTTGCATTAAACGGAGAGGAAGGAAGAGCCAGTGACAAAATCTTCACAATTCCACGAAAGTTTGACAAAAGAATCTCCAACATATATTGCCAACGCTATTGTTTCGAAGTCGCAGAAAATTTTACACGGTGTTTGAAAAAGATTGCGCGGTATGTAGCTGTGCGCAAGTTTCAAGTGACTCTCGAATTCGTTGGCGGGCAGACATTGTCGAAAATTCAGTAAAAAGCGGCGAGACTCTGCGAGCTTGCGAACGAGACTCGGTATCCATCCGATGGCGACGCACCGCGGCAACTTTCGCAAACTGCGTCACTGTTCGAAGCTCGTCGTCGTCGTCGTCGTCGTCGTCGTCGTCGTCGTCGTCGTCGTCGTCGTCGTCGTCGTCGTCGACCGCGGCGCGGTTAAAGCAACCGAGAGTCGCTGATCCCCTGAAAACGCGTATTGGCGCTGATGGTTGCGGCTCCGGAGGTGGAGGCAACGTAGATTCGGAGTAGGTGGAAAACCGCGAGTACCTCGCCAGCACACTTTGCGATACGTCGAATGACTAATACGTTGAAACAATAGGCTGTCGTCGGCTGCCCGATGGGACTGATGGCTGAGAAAAGGGACTGTGTAGGGATGGGAATGGTGCGGCGTGGTGGCAGCCAGTCGACGAGGTTGGGGGATTCCAATGCACCACTTAAGCGTTTCTATATCCGTGGCTTCGGGCGCCTATACGTACTTCCGAGCTTTTATCGCTGCTGCCACTAGCTCTGCCGCGTTGGGTGTTGCGTCGGATGCTGCCACCCATCGCCCAGCGCGACGAGATGAGCCGTTAGCATTACGATCATTATTAATGACGTAATTGTTACAAGGAAGTCAACTTTTCCATCGTTCCCCGTCATTACGCGTCGTTACGCGTCGTTCTCCCATCGTTGCCTCGTTATCGCATCGAGGCATAATAGGGCACTCTGACTTGCCGAGCCATCTGTTTTTCCCCCTCTCCCCCTCCCTACCCCCCGACCCCTCTTCAACGCGCGGGTCTCTTTCTCTTTTTCAAGTCGCGAACGACGGAGCCGCACGCGCGTCGATATTCATAACGCGGCCGTGTTTGGGTAACACGGTGCCTTTTTAACGCCCTGAACATCGAATCCCAGTCATTGAAAACCAATTGCACGATTTGTCGGCTGGGGTGGCATCCGATTGTGCGCTTTGAACAGCCAACCTGGCTTGGAATTGGGAATACTTGCACACTACCGGAGAGAAACTTTTTCATTTCCCCCCTTCGATAATTAGTATCCGCTAATTAGCGTTGTCTGTTGATGCGGTGAATTCGCCATTCGCCTCTCTCTCTCTCTCTCTCTCTCTCTCTCTCTCACTCTCTGCCTCTGATTTTCTTTCTCGGCTCCTTTCCTACCCTTCCCCTCTGCTCTCGCTTCTTCTCTCTTTTCTTTTTCTTTTTCTCTCTCTTTCTCTCCTTTTTCTTTTTTTCGACGTTTCCCCGTCGAATTCCACGCGGAGCAAGATCGAGCTTCGTCAAAGGATGTTGCCTCGCGTAACATAATACACGCGTTTCCACCTGGCTGAAGGTGCTCCTGTAGTTTGATAAAGTCAAAGTTCAAAGTCCGCGGGAGTGTGTACGTGTGGTGTGAGAATCGCGGGGTGGGTGGAAAACGCGCGAGGAGGGCGGGGGGAGATGGTCGATCCCAGCCGACGGTGATTGCTTCTCCCCCAGCCTGCCTTAAAATTGACGTCATATTCGTTATCCTTTCGACCCTTCTTCCACGCCATCCTCACGTCTCCCGTGCCTCTGCCTGTGGGCATCTCTTTCTGCATGCGTATAAGCTTACATCAACCCTTCTCCACGTGGCCACACCCAGTTTCAGAGGCAGAGTACCTCCGAAGCCGGGATTTACTTGGCTGCAAATAAAAAACCCTTCCTTTGGCGCTGTTTTTTGGTGTTTCATTCCGTTTGAAATTTCTTCTTTCCTCTTTCCGTTCTTTTCCCTTCGACGGAGGCCCGGCGAACACCGGACGTCAATGTTGCAAATTGATTAAATCCGCGCGCTTTGAAATCCTGCCGCACGCGCGAGGAAAATTACCGAACGTCTGATCGTCGACTCTCTTTCGTTCTTCGATTCGATCCATTCCCCCTTTGTCGTAATCGCGGCGCTCGATTTCCAATTTTTGCGAAACTGAAACGAAACGAAATAAAAGAAAGGAAAGAAAGAAAGAAAGATTAATATTATAATTTGTCGTACGTTTCTCTTCGTGACGTTGTGAAACGTTCGATCAGGAGGGACGAAACAAATCGCCGAAATGGCAGAGCCGGTCGGGTTTCGTTGGTTGATCGAACGCACCGCAATAATTCCCGAGATAGAGAGAAGGAAAGAGAGAAGAAAGCTTTGCAAACGGAACGCTGGCCATCCCTTACCACGACGCCGAACGACTCCCTTCTGAAAGAGCTTCCATCCCGGGAGAGAGCTTCCATTACTAATCCATGCAAAAACCAGAATATCTTTATCCCTCTGCATGCTGAGGACGTATTTCCGGAATAAATTCCATTGGCTCTGCGAGATCTCTGTCTCTCCCTCTCTCTCTCTCTATATATATATACATATATGTACATCTCGGTCCTTTATATTTTGCAGAACCTATTAATTTATTTCATTCGCTTAATGCATATTCAATTTGCGATCTCGTTAACTTCATCGACCTATCGAAACGATTCTCCGTGAAACGACACTCCATAAATTTCGCGCGTCATAAACTCCCTGCGCACGCTTCTAAACTGTTAATTCGGCTCTCTGCGAACGCTTGCTGTCCTTTCCATTTCCGCGACGCTGTTTCGATTGTAAGAATTTTTCGAGACATCTCCAAACGACATCGAGGAATCAGCTCTTCCCGATCGAGTGATCGACGAACGTGATTCTGTTGCGTGTAAGAGCGACGCGTCAACGCGTCGCAATTGCACGACGCGAACCGTCTTCAAAGCGAAACGAATAATTCGCAACGACGGGGGGAGAAGCGGGGGAGGAGCGGGTAATGATATTAGGAAAATTTCGGACGGCGAAGACCGGTGAAACGAGAAAGGTTGCGACTCTGGGAAACGCGTGTGTCGTTGAAGCAGCGGGCAAGAGGCGCCGAAAGGGTTGAAGCTCGAGGAGAGACGGCCAAGGGGAGAAGGCGGAGAGGAGGGTGGGACAGACTGGAGGCAGCGGTCAGGGGGACTCTGCGGGGTGACGAGGGGAGGGGTGTGGGGGAGAAGGTGGAATACGAATATGAGAATTAAAGCCGTCGAAGGAATTAAAGCGTATAACCGTGGCTCGGATCTCTGGAGTTGTGTCCGTCCGTCCGTCCGTCCGTCCGTCCGTCGGTCCACCTCCCCAGAATCTCCTCCGTTTATCCGTCTGTATTCCTGTCAGGGAATCTGAGCTTCTCTCTGCAGACACCGGGGCTATCGGCACAGCCACTTTCTCTCTCCTTCGCCCGCGCGCCGGCGTCCTTGCAAAAATTATTCGACGGAGAGAATTACATCTCTCTTTGCTCGAGTGGAACGCGGAGGAAATTAAAACGCTTTCCCAACGGGAGGATAAGCAATCGAGTAATTGCTTCGTATCGAGAGCCTCGCGTCTCTTTTCCTTTTTCCTCCGCCGCTTTTAAACGGAGGTGGCGAGATCGGTTTAAACGCGGAGACCTGGGAAATTGTTTGAAAATTTGGCGCTGGCGGAGGAAACCAGTACGCGTTGGGCCCCGTTCAAAAAATTCGAACGAGCTCAGATCTTCGAAGATCGTCGAGAAAATTCGAAAGCGAAGACCAAAGCTCGGGGATCGATGGAAACAGAGAGGATTCAGGGTACGTTTGTTTCTTTGGGGCCGCGGTCGCCGCGCCGGTGACGGCTCGCAGCGAGTCGCAGTGCTCGCAGATTCGTGCACACGTCACAGAGTCAGCAACTAGCAGTTGGCTCTGTACAGACCGCACCTCTATATCAATCACTTGGCCGGTGGCTATCCTGTAGCCGCCCTTCGACTATCACCCTTCGTTCACCATGCCCGTTTCTGCACGGCACCGGCTACCGCCACCCTCGCAACCATTCTAATCCACCTCCTCTCGTCCCATCTTTCTCTCTCTCTCTCTCTCTCTCTCTCTCTCTCTCTGTTACGCAGCCTACGTTTCTATCTTTGTCCCGTCGTGTGTTGCACACAGGCGCCAGGCCGCACCGCTAACCGATGTTCAGATTGATAATTTATGACTGTTAATTATGACCGTGCGGTTTCGCGTCGGTATTTGACCGTGCGCGTAATCGCGATTTCGAGACTGCAGATTGCACTCGCGGTGCCAAGACGTCAGCTGATTTCTAGATTTTCCAGTTCTTCGCGGCGCTCCTCCCCCCGCGTTTCGTCCTCGCGGGGGCCCGCATCGCGAGACGATCGAAACTCCTCTTGCAATATTTAATTCTCGTTTTTCCGTCCCTCGTTCGAATCGTAATTTTATTCTCTCCTGCCGCTTCAGCGAACTCTCCAGCGTCGAGAACGACAGGAGAGCAGTAAGGAAGGGGGGTGTCTAAAGTCCCACGAGACGCGCTGCGTGAAAAAAAAAAAAAAAACGAAAGAAAGAAGAATAAAAAAAAAATAGAAAAAAACGTATTAGATGATAAGTCTATCCCGAGCGAGCGTGCATAGCACGTCCGTGATAATAGTCTCGCATCGGCTCTGAAGAATCGCAGCCCGCCGTATAACGCGCATTGTCGTCGTCCTGATCCCGTGACTACGCGCGATTCTCTACGCCCGCTCGTGATCCCGTTTTCACCCCCTTTTGTCGCGTTGCCTCTTCCTTTTTCTTTCTCCGCTTTCGCTGCTCCTTCCTTTCTTTCCTCCTTTTCTCTCCCTTTCTCTCTATCTCTCTGCACGGGCAAAAATGGGAGAAAAAAGAAAGGACAGGGATAAAGGGGGAGGGAAAAAAAGGGTAACAACGCTCTTTCGCACTAATCGTCCCGCGTCGGCCGATTCGACGGAAACGCGCCGTCGCACGCGTGTTACCTCCTCGCGAAGAATGCCACGCCGGCGATGATATAAAGCCGCGTGAACGTTAACCATCTATCCGTTTTTTGCTGTTGCTCTCCTCCGTTTCTCCTCGATTCATTCAGAGGGACAGGTCGAACGAGAAAAGCAGAGAGAGAAAGAGAGAGAGAGAAAGAAGCAAGATGGAAAGGGTACAGGCTTAGTTGCCGCCTCATATCATTAAAATTGAGATA
>KQ435762.1:2093916-2104552 GCA_001276565.1 Melipona quadrifasciata | reverse complement strand
TGAACAATTGTCTCTCTAGCTACGGCTAAAACGAGCGGCCAAGACAATCAGCCCTCTGCGAACAATGCGTAGCTTAATGACGTAGCAGCACCGTTTTCGCCGCGCATCACGCTTCGTCCCCTTCCTGAATGCGAGTGTCCTGAATGCACCCCGTCTCGCCGGAGAAAATATTATAATTAAAATATTAGGCGCGCGGGGGCAGGAAATCGTTCGCGCGATCCGCCAAGCTCCGCTTAGTCGCGAACCGCCTCTCGCGACATCAAACTTTTCGTCGAGAGATTGCCAGTTCGTCGTTCTACGTCAGAACTATCGAGCCGTCTTTAAACTTCAAAGGAAGAAAGAAAAGTGGAAAAGTGGGTGACAGTGTCGAGTCGACGAAGAAAGAACGATCTTGGCGAGGAGGAATTCGCAAAGTTCGGTACGCGGCGGCTTCGGGAAGCGTGTCGAAGTGAAAAGATAACGATCGGTCAGGGAAAGCTCGGTGATAGGAGACAGTGGCACGGTGGTTCTCCTTAAGGTTTGGTCTCCGCAGTGGCAATGGCATTGGCGGCGGTGTGTTTTAGGGATCAATAATTTATGTAAATGTGTACGCGGCAAGGGCGCTACCGTGTGGCGGTGAGTTACAGCTACGAGGGTAAAAGGGGGGTAAGGTGGGTGGTTGGGTGGTTGGATGGTGGCGATGGTAGTGGTGGTGGTGGTGGCGGTGGTGGTGGCGACGGTGGTGGTGGTGGTGGTGGTGGTGCTGGTGATGGTGGTGGTCGTGGCGGATGAGGACGGAGGAGGAGGAGGAGGTGGAGAAGGAAGAGGATGAGGAAGAGGAGGAGGAAGGTGGTTAGAGGAGAGGTGGAAGGGACGAGGTTTTAGGGGTGAGTCGCGCGCGCGGTACGGTGGCGGTGGCAGCAGACCGACTGAGGGTGGAGAAGATCGCGACACGAAGGGGTTTGACGTCCAACCCTTTCATCGATTGTACTTCTCTGCTCCCTTTTATCCCTTCGCCGTATACCACCCTATCCCCTAACCCGTTCCACGGTGCTCGAGCGCGGCAAAAGCAGCCATCGACTAATGCTCGATAATTCCCGGCGCGTTTGTTCGCGCGAATATTTTCTCGACTTTCCACTGTCGTGCCGAATCGCCTCCTACTCGAACGCTCTTTTCGCGTATCTTTGAAATGCACGCCACCCCCCCGCCGACACCCCCCTTCCGCCGTGCATTTCGCCTTCCGCGCGTTTTCCTTTCATGCCTTTGTTCCTCGGCGGGGGAAAACCGCCGGTGTATCCGCGAATAATATTTTCCAACGGGGTCTCTGCCTGTTTACGACGTCGCCGACGACAACGATGCCCCTGCATAAATAACAACCGCGGTTCCAGTGTCCATTTATTACGTTGAACTAATTAGACCGGTGAAATTATTTGCTCGTTTACTATATTTTCTGTCTTTGTAATTTCCTGCCTTGTTATACCAGGCGTCGGCGGAGCTTGCGCGTCCGTGGACCTGACGTTTGTGACAGCCCACGATCGCCTCGTCTCCCCTCCTCCAGCCCTTGTCCTCTAACCTGCCACTATCCGATCACGATTCTCCTCCGCTCATCATCTTTATTTCCTTCTCTTCTTCCTCTTTTTTCCTTCGTTTTATCGCTTCTTTCGTTTTAACTCATCGCGAGAACGTGAAGTCGTTGCGCAAAATGCAATCTTCTCGGTCAATCTGTCTTCTCTGCGTCCCAAACACTTGCCATTTTGCCAAATACGAGTCAAGTCACGAGTTAATGTCGCGCTTTCCAACAATGCTTCTTCTCATCTTTCAACTCACTTTCGTTACCCGTTGTAAACTCGACTGATATCCGTGGACCGTGCAGCTTGATCGGAACGACAGGTGAAAGAGCCGGTCAGAGTGTCGGTGGATGCGGGTTTCGCAAGAATTTCGTAGGGTTGGAAAGAGAGGAGAGGGCGTCGTGGAGGAGGAGGAGGAGGAGGAGGAAGAGAGGCAGGCAGAGAAGAGGATCAGTTGTTTCGACCCTACGTCTTTCTCTCCGCTGCTCGGCACTGGCGTCATCCCGCGTCGTCCCCTACCCTTTGATCCCCCCAATAATCAATATATTCTAACATAACTCTAATGGCTACCCCATTTGAATACAGCCGAATCCACCCCACGGTTCTTTGCATCTCGCGGAGCTCCGACAATTGTGTTCTTTCTCGGCCGTGTTGTCTGCCAGGCTCCCCACGCTCCTCGCCCCGGTATTAAAACTTTCGAGGACGAGACGGCCGCGGGCGTCCTCCGCCAACCCCATCAGATTTCTCCTATCGATGTCCGGCCTTTTACGCGTGTCTTTTGTTCCATCATTTTTTTTCCGTTTCTTCCTCCGTTTCTTTCCTCTCTCGACTCTCCGCGCCTTTTCCAACGTTTCCCGCCGACGACTTCGATTTCGGGCGTCGAAATCACAGCGAACCCGAACGGATGGGTTCCGCTAATGGAACCGCGGGCAAATTACTCTTCCTGCGTTGCCAGATTCCTCGATTGCGTCGGGATTCGAGTAATTTTTAATTAATCGTTCGGTCGAGATTTGCACGTGTATTTCGATGGTAATAATACGATTGCACGTAATAATGCTTTTCCTTTCTTTTTTTTTTTTCAATTTCTAGACGGACCTTTAACGACGGCAATTCAATGAAGATGACATCAGGGCCAAAGAGTCTAAAGATCTATCGATTGGATAATCCTGCTGCAGCAGTACTTGCGGTGAGTACTTGATATTTATCTTGGTTCCACAGTGGATGAAAAAGAGGATCGTTCCGTATTCGTGAAAATTGTACAGGATTGAAAGAAAAGTTTGTCCGTGGCTGTCATAAATAAATTCTACACCTTAGATTTGATCTTGACATTGAATTTCTTTTTTTTACCTTTATTCCACTCATCACGAAGGTAAAACTTTTCCAAGGCACCTAATGGTTTTCTTGAAAAATGGCGAAAAAGTTTCTTAATCATTTACTATTGTGGACGCGTGCGTTCTGACAGCGGCTTTATGATTTTGAAGGCTACATTACGTAATGTTTATATTTCAATATCATTCGTATCATTTGCTTATTTATACACAGACTGATGCTACACAATTATGATAAATTATACGTTAGTGAAATCTAATCCAGAACTATAAAGCCGCAATGTTAAATGATGAAGAAACTTTTTCAAGAGAACTATTAGGTCGACCTATGGTTCCTCGAAAGAGTTTTACCTTCGTGATGAGTAGAATACAATGAAAAAAGAAAAAAAAGAAATTCAAGGTCAAGATCAATTTTACGTTAGTTCCATCAAGTCGAGAGTGTAGAATTCATCTGCGATAGTCACAAACTTTTCTTTCCACCCTGTACATATCTAAAAAATGACGTAACGATAGATATTTACATCTTTATCCGATCGTGAAACCAACATCGTCGAGAGCTTGACAAGCGAGATCTAATCTTCGAGCGTTCGGGAAAGTCGATCGGGACTTTGGTTGGCGCACCTTTCGCCCCGGTATCTTTTTGCCGTGGAAGGCGGCAGCCCTCTCAGCCCAGGGGGATAAGTCGAGTGAGCTAATAAATCAATTCCGTGGCAAAAGCGGACGGCGACGCGGAACGTTTCTCTCGAGGTCGGTTTTCGGTTTCGAGTGCACTCGATCCGAAAATAAGGATTTACATATTCATGCAAAGATCTCGCGCGCTCGTGGATCCAGCAGAAGGAGACGACGCCGACCGAACCCGAGGATAGTTTGTAATGGGATTTTCACCCCGTTTGAAACCTCCGTCCCTTTTACGCTCGCGGTCGTGTCCCACTCTTTCGTTTCCGCGATTCGCGGTGGGAATCGTCTTGACGTATCGACGAGCACCTTCGAATGGTTTCCCCTTTCGAGTACGTCGCGATTTGATTCTTCATTTCCTTCAAGTATTAGGTTTTCGTTGTAATCTCAATCTTTGGTGCCTTTGATGTTTCGTTATTCGGCGATTCTACGCGGCTGAATAATTTTCTAGGTAATTTTTCCAGTCGAAATTAAATTTATTGACGCAAATTTCTCTAAAATTGTCAAACCATCTGGAGATGAACGAATTATTTTCTTTACGATGTAAAGTCGCGCATGGTGTCTTCGAAAGATATCAAGCAACGTCTTGGAAAAAATGAAAGCAAATTCGTCGATGTAACTACGTTTCTTCAAAATTGTCAAACTTTTCTTTTTAAAGAACGATTGTTGATGTATCGAGTCTGAACAGTTAAATAATTTTCCACATCAATTTCTTAGAAAAAACGAAACGAAATTTGTCTCGACGTGACTAAATTTCTCCAAAATCATACTATATCGAGCGATTTCATACAGCCAAATAAGACTGACTAGATAAATTCGTCGATGCAGCAAAATTACCAAACATCTGATCTCCTTTGCGCTCCCTTCTTTTTAAAATGTACAACGCTATCTAGGAAATGCTGTTCCGAGTTGTACGTAATGCCCTGCATCCTCGCTTGTCATTCGCGGCCAAGTAACAACAAAAGCAATTGAAGAAGTTTGCCCTAGGAGTAAAAGGTTCCGTAGAATCAGCGAGTGAAGGTAAAATTGCGTTTGGGCTCTGTCGTTTGAAACTCCGCTCGCTATCTATCCCTGTCGCATCGCCTGGCAACACCTAGCTCCAATTCCGCAACCTCGTCACGTACGATTTGCTCGAACTTTGCTTTTACTTATAGCCTCCCGCCAATTCGCCGCGATCCCGCCGATACTCGCGCGTTACCTGCGCGCGCCCGCGCGTTCCACCCTCTTCCGCGGCGCGTGTGTCTGCGGGAAGGCTGTGAAAGGAGCGGCGACGATTCGGAAAGTGGCGAACCGAGAGAGGGGCGGCTGTCGAATCGAAAAGGAGGCGACGCGTGCACGTGTGCGCGCGTACGTGTGATAAAATGAGTGTTTATTGCGGAGGGGGAGCGAACGAATGAAAAAGTTGTCACATTTGTTTCGCGGCCGATAAAGGGCGATATACACACCTCGCGCGTCCAAAGTAAATTCCGAGCCAGAACTCCTCCTCGAGCGCCCCCGCGGAACTTGTTTGCAAATTTCCCGATAGAACGCGATAAAAACGTTCTTCGGGGAGGAATCGGGTCGAATCTATTCCGATGGAAAGAACAAACATCGCGCGGAGAGTGACTATATTCGGAAACTTCAAGGGGGGCGATTTGGGGAAAGGAGAGACGCGACGCGACGCGTGTTAACCCCTTAAGCGCGTTATGTCGAGTATACTCGTCGTGAAAAGACGAATTTCTTTTGTTTTTTGTTTAATGTCGTCACGTAGAAAAAAATTCGCCTTTGCTGTTTTAGAACTGTAGAATTTAGGCAACAAAATTATACACATCTGTTACATATTTTAGCACATTTTAGAATATTTCAGGGCAGTAGTAGACAAAAAAAATGTGCTAACTTGAAAGAAATGGGGATTGCTCGGAGAAGAAACAAATTAAACTTATCTCTAATCATTTTAATTTTGTAAATACTTTTACTTCTTTTTGCAAACCGATGAAATTTTTTAATTTTTAATGGTGTTTCTTTATGGAATAATTTTCAAAAAGTGAAACGTCAAGTTCTGCGAATACCGCAAATACCAATAAAGTTAAAAATTTTCCAAAGAAACACCAAAAAAAAAATTGAAACATCAGAGTTTCACGACGAAATGTTAGAATTTTTCGAATTTTTGTCGCTCGATTCTACTATTCGACGCTAAAGCGACAAAACAGCGAGTTTTAAGGAGTCGTTTCAAAATGAAAATCTCGGTCTTCAGAACGATGGTGGCACTAGTTGCGGAGAAAAAAAGTTTCCTAATGTTTTCGCACACGTTTGAATTTTGTCCAACTATCGAGAACTCACAGATTTAGAAGATTAATTGAACCTGTTTGCTCACATCATCGACAACTGCGCCAATACATTGCAGCTGCGACAACCATTCATCTCCGAGTCTTTATATTTATCCCAAAGAACGCGTTATTTTTTCGTATTTGTACGATCTTTTCGAAGATCGTTTCTTCGTTCTCATGGACGTTGGATTTCGGGACACGGAGGCTCAGCGCGCGATTGGAATTCCGAATCGTAACCGGGGTCGCGATCTTCCAGAAAATAGGAACACACATACCGCGCGGCGGTGTGGACTAGGAAGGTCTTTCTCTCTATCCCCGCTTGCTTGCAACTTTATACTTTAAATCCGCCCTATAAATATCACGCTCCTTTGGACGCGCTGGGGGCTGGTTTCCGAAAGATTGGCTCGCGGTATCCTTCGTGGGAATCGCTCACCGCTTTGCGTCGATATATCAAGGGATGAAGCCCTCTCCGATCCCCCACGAAACGATCCGTCATCCCCGTTCCTTGTAAAACAGGCCACTGGTTTTAACCGGTTATCCTCGATGCCTCTCTATCATCGATGCCAAGGAGAACCGAAGAAACCTACTATCGTACATGCTCTCTGTCTTATGTTCTACTTTCACTCGACATCCTCGTCGTTGGCTCTTTTAATATCTTAATCATTCGCACGGAGAATATGGAGAATGGTTCTCTTCGTACGCTTTTCTTTCGATTCTCAGATCAACTGTCGGAATATTTAATCAAACTTGGGGAATGCTTTCCTCTTCGATTTTGACGAGTTGGGCTCAAATTAGGCGTGCCAAATGAGGAAAAAGTCTGTCTAATGCGATGTAATTAAAATAGCGCGGATGCCGTTTATATCTATCCTCCAATGAATTTGTGATTTGACAATTCTTAATAATTCTGATTCGAACAGTAGGTTCGAGTCGCCTAAGTGACGTACTTTCAAAGCGATTGAAAGTCAGAAAATGTCATCACATTTTCCTCGTTTTATTAATAAAACGTTGCGTAATCTTCTGTCATTGTTAATGCTGTTATTACACATAAATGCGACGTTTTACGAGCAGTTATTATACAACATTTTAATTAAAATATCTTCTGAATTAATGATTTATCACCTTTTTGCGTAAAAAAAAAAAGACTTTCTGTGCATCCGTATTAAAAAGATAATAACGATGTCAATTAATGAAATTATTCAACCTTTGTCTAAAACATTTTTCAATGTCGATCAATCGTTTCGAAGATATATCAGCTTCTAGCCTCAGGTGTAAATGTCGTGTAAACGGAAGGAAAGGAGAAGAAAAAAGAGAAATAAAGGAAAAACGAAAGCGAGATAGACGTGTCAACGAGAGAGTGGATATCCCGCAAACAGAAGAGCAAATACGGTGGCCGATGAAACAATTGTTTGCCAATGCGAACGTTTAATTTATATCTCGGTCGATTCAACAAGTGCTCCAGTCACGTTCATCCGATTATCGGAATTCTTCCGTCTCTTCCGCGCTGGTGGTCTCGCGTGTCCGCGAGGCTGCAATGATTTATCGACTCCGGAATCGCCGCTAATCCCGTTGTGACGCAGTATTTCTCTCTCTCTCTCGCTTTCACTCTTTTCTCCCTTTTTCTCCCCCTTTCCCCAACGATTTTCCTCGCGTAAAAAATTCACCGTTCGCGTTTTACTCCCGTGGGAACCACCGAGCAAATCGAAGATGGAATGCTAAACAGGCAAAGGGTTGAACGCCGCCGCTGTCGTCGACGGTTCTCGTTGAAGTACTAGGTCGGTGGTGGCCCAACCTCTCTCTCCTCAACGCCCAGGCGCTGCGCGCATTTAGATAAGTTAAACTATAAATTAGACGGATCACTGGTAGCTAGTCGAGGAAATGTTGTCGGCGCCTGAATATGTATGATTTATACAAGGAACCCGACTCCCCGATATAATTCCCGAACCTCAGCCCAGCGCGCGCTGTTGAATCGCGAGTCTCGAGTAGCTTCCTCGCCGTCATCGTTCGATCTTTGCTCGATGGGGACACAAAGAGACGCGTCTAACCGTTAATCGTAGATCCTCGTCGCGTTAGCTCACAACACAAAGTTTTAGTGTCACGGGCTATTTAAAAAACTGCACGACTCGTACCCCAGTACGATTCGTCTGTTCCGACTAGGAAACGAAGACGACCTTTTTGCCATAAAATTTTATTAACGTGCAAACATTTGAATCGATACGAAACAACTTACAGGCGCCAGACAACGCCACTCCTACTCGAGGCCTACCTGACGCCCTCTCAGCAATCACGTGACCCAAATCAACCAATCGCTAATTTTCGTTGCATCGGCGTTGCACCTGAAGAGGCCCGATTTTCTGGGTTACCCTCGCTAAAATCACTTTCAGTGATAAAAATTCAAACTGTGTTGGATACTATACAGCTATACTAAACCGACGTGATAGCGCTTTCTTGATGTACATAACTGCCGAGCGAAAAATGTCAAGCAATGCAAAGTGAAAATAGCCTATTTGCGCGCCTGATTTAGATTCGATTGAAAAGAAAGTAATTAGGAAGCTTTCATACGACTACTGACGACGATATGGCGCTATAATCGAAACCGAATAGTGCACGAATGGGGCGCGATTGCACTTGCTCGATATAAGGAGAGATATGTGTAAAAGTATCTGTAAATAAAAGTAGATAAAGCAAAAACTGTCTATTTATGCAGTTTTTAGGTTAGGTTTAGATTAGATTTAGGTCAAGTTCAGGTATAGGTTCACGTGATTTTGGTTTAATTGAAAAGAAAGTAACTTCTCTTGGTCACACGTGCCAGTAGTAATAACATACAGACGTGGCAAAAATTTGAGAGTAATTAGTACGAAACGTTCAAGTTGGAACGTTCCAATTTGCCAGACCATCTTTTTCGGGTATTCCGTAGGCGCGGGCTCTTGAAAAATCGGGTTGAACAAAGAATTCGACGGCGGAGCGGGAGTAGGCGGAGAGGAGGCAAGTTTCGCTCGGTGGAAAGAGGCTTGGCTCGGGGCAAGACGAGGAGACGAGGACTGTCGCTCGGGCGCGTCTTCCCGAACTGTGCCGCTAATGGCGTCGTTATTTTAAAATACCACGATCGTATTTCCCCGCGGCCCACCAAGAATATGCCACGGCGAATCGAACTTAATCTACGCGAACCGACGTTCTACTCCCCCATGGTTCTCTTCTCTGGCTCTCTCCGGTGGCGCGTTGTCCGCGTCCCCGAGAAACGATCCCCCAGAATTCTAAATCATGTAAGGATTACGGCGGCGGCCGCGGGAGGGGAGAGGAGCTCGGGCTGGCGGAAGACGATCCACGCCTGGCCAACTCGCATTTTGGAAACATTTAAATTCTTATACGCGAATAAATAGCAAGAATTTCACGCGCGATAAAATATAGATTTCCTACGGGGCTGGAGAGTGCGCCTCGCCTCGGCAAGGGTACGAGAGACGCGGTCGTAAAATCATTGATATGAAAATATAGCCTTTTCGCCCCGTAGAGCCCTTCTTCCTTCCTCCGTGACGAAATCGTCCAGCCGAGAGAGAGAGAGAGAGAAAGGAGAGTCGGCCAAACCAACAGTGTATGGGGATCGTGGAAAGACAGAGACTTCCATCGAACGATATATTGAGCTGGTCAAAAAATAATTGCGTTTTTTAATAGATGGACATCTTGAACGTTCAAACTTTATTTTAAACTGCAAATTCGTTGTACAGGGTAGAAAGAAAAGTTTGTGATAAAGATAAAAAAATTTCCTTTTTGCATTATTTTACTCGTCGCGAAGGTAAAACTTTCAAGGTATCACAAGTCTAATAGTTGTTTTGAAAAATGGCAAACACTTGACACTGCTGGGTATGCGTGAAAATGCGGTTGCTTGGAAAATAGTTTGTTCGAGTTTAATTAGCCACTTTACAATCTTTACACTGTTCCTATATTGTAATCGGTTAGGTTTTTCTACGAAATAATTGTCAATTTAATACAAAAACCAACGCACGAGTGACGAGAAAGCAAATTTTCTTTCTTCTTTTTAACGACCGTTCAATAAACGTAAGAACGCAGTTTGACCGGGCATTGATACGAGTTTACAGTTTAATCTGCTGCGAATGCTTTTCAGTATCGGATTTTTGAGATACCAAGTGCTTGAAGCGCTCTCTCGGTTCTGCTTGCCTCGGTAATATCTTCGCTATCGACTTGACGGGGTGGCGTTTAACGCCCCCCCCTCCCTCCCCCGGACGAAAAGCAAACTTTCGACGTCGGATCACAGAGAATTTTCCCGGTGGGGGGTGAGACGCGGGACGATTGACCCGGTTCCCAAATCAGAACGATTAAAGGCAAGAAGTTAAGATCAAAGGGTGTTCGGTAAGTAAAGCCGAACAGCTTTCCAAAGACTTGGTTAGGGACTGGATAGAATATATATATATATGTATATATATATATATATATATTCTATATGCGAGAACAGAACGCAGTAGGGTCGGCGTCGCCAGCGTCTAATCCAATAATTTAATTTCGGGATCCCAGCTAAAGGGGATTTGAAGTATTAGCCAGCGGAATTTGTGTATCTTTGATTAGTATTCCATTCGGCGCGGCGCTCGGCCTTGCTCGATCGCGGTTACACGCGAATCCTAAATCAACCGGCGAGCGAGACGCGTGTCGCCTTTGCCTTTTCCGATCGGCCCGCCAATCGCGAAGCACGCGGAATTAATGTTCTTCAGCTCCCTTGCGTAGGTTGGGGGCTCCTTCTCGCGCTTGCGACGTTTTTCTCCCGGTAATTTCA